>OY292402.1:18803380-19403380 GCA_958496205.1 Idaea biselata
AATGAGATTACTACTCGCTAGAACTTTGCCCCATAAATATAATAGTAAAATAACTTGAAGCGAGTAAAATATCTTACATCAATAAAAAAACTGGAAGAAAGCGGTGTTAAGGGTCCATATAACCCTAATTGCGTAACAGGGATAACGCTAGCGAATATCAGATGCGTTAATGAAGGACGTAAGATGCTACTACGCAAAATTTTAGAGCGTAAAATCAAACAATAGGTAATAACACGATAATAAAACATTAATTTTGAAATTCAAAACATGACTGCACTGTATTGAGCTA
This sequence comes from Idaea biselata, assembly GCA_958496205.1. Taxonomy (NCBI): domain Eukaryota; kingdom Metazoa; phylum Arthropoda; class Insecta; order Lepidoptera; family Geometridae; genus Idaea; species Idaea biselata. The sequence continues at coordinate 18,803,670 of OY292402.1, forward strand.
AGTTCAGTTCTTATACAAAGTTTTATTAGTTTACGTAAAATACTGACTGAGTAAAATCACTTATTTGTACAATTTAGAGGGAAGTTTGGGATTTTTTTCTATCGAGAAAATTTTCAGGAATCGTGTTTTCACGTCATAACAGACTTAGTAAGTATCCTCGACTTTAATAAATATGGTTTCAAAAACTTTCGTTTCTAATAACTTTTGTAGTAATTCATCCTAGAAACATCAGTTCTGACCTACTACGAGGCCTTAACTCATGCTTCAGAGAGTCTCCAGAGAGTCTGTCGAAAATAACTTTAACTTGTATGGAAATTAGACTTAGATTAAAACAAAAACCTAAAGATACGGTACCTAGTCTCGGAAAATGAGACAATAAAACTGCGTCTAGCTGACGCACTAGTCTCAGTCGTATGTCGAACCGTTGCCGCGAGAGCACGTGCTGTCACTCTTTTTGACATCCATAAGAATGCCTTGTTGCTTATTTACAAAGCCTGAATCATTTTGAAAGACAAATATTTTAATATACAATAATTTTATAAAAATGCATGTAGGTATTTCTAGCTCATTTTTCGAATACGCAATGTTAGAATATACCGTATCTATATTTTTGTTTTTATCTAAGGAAATTAGATCTATTTTTAGTTATTTACTTGGATATGTTTAGTGAACTATAGATAACCCTAAAAATTGCAGCGTGGTTGGGGTCTTATGTGCCGGGTGCGTCAGGGTCGTCTTCGATTAGGTTCAGGGTTGGGGTTGAGATATTTTGGGTATTTTTTTAGGATAATATTGTTTTTTTTAATAGGTACCTACTTTGTTTCATTTTGTAATTTTATTTTTAGACCGATTTGGATGTTTTTTTTTGTTAGAAAGGAGATATCTCACAGGTGGTCACTTAAAAATTTTGTGGACTTTCGAAGTGTAAAACTGTAAGAACTTAATTATAATAGTTACATTAAATTTGACCTGCTCTTATCGCGTATTAGGTTTAATTTATTTTCTTACCTCGCCGTTTCAATCATGTGACAATGATTTTCGTCGCGAAGGGACAAAGACCATTGTAACAAATCGTGTGAATATAAAAAGTTTATTAACTTACTCTATGTTGGAAAAGAAAATACTCAAACGAACAAATACTCGTACTGAAACGTCACTCAACATTTGAGGGCTACTTAAATAGTTAAGCAAGTCCAAACTAAGCCAATCCCAACGGAAAAACTAAAAAAAACTCTAGAACTGCACCCTCAAGGGGACACCTACTCTTTTCTTCATACAAACTACAAACGTAGTCGACTGTTTCCTCCCTGGATAAAGGTATTAGAAGAAATATTTTTATTCCATAAGTCCTATATCAGCCATGACCATGCCTTACGTTTTTTTTTGTTTTTAGGGTTCCGTAACCAAAGGGTAAAAACGGGACCCTAACCGAAATACATCTTCTGTGAAAATTTCAACCTTCTAGCTATTACGGTTCATGAGATACAGCCTGGTGACAGACAGACAGACGGACGGACGGACAGACTTCGCTGTCTGTCCGTCTGTTTGTCTGTCACCAGGCTGTATCTCATGAACCGTAATAGCTAGAAGGTTGAAATATTCACAGAAGATGTATTTCGGTTGCCGCTACAACAACAAATACTAAAAACAAAATAAAACAATTATTTAAAAGGGGCTCCCATACAACAAACGTGTTTCAAAAACTACAAGGGAATTCTAGTACGATGTGAGGTCGCTTCTGATTGGTCGAGTCAAATCGAGTTGGTAATGGACATGGAATTCAAAATGGCTGCCCTATCTGTCAAATATACTAGTCTGCCTTCACTGACCAAAGAGTTTCTTATAAGTTTCAGATTTTCTTTTAATCAAAGTTGTTGTAAACCATTTTAGGGTGCGCGAGTTTCGCACTTGGCCGGGTTTTTTAGAAAAATTCTGTTTTTGATTTCTATTCTAATTTGAAAATAAATAAAAACGTAGGGGAATGGTCATGGCAGATATAGGTATTATTGCATAAACATTATTTGCTTTAATGTCTAGGGAGGAAACAGTCGACTACGTTTGTTTGAAGAAAGAGTAGGTAGACTGTCTTCTTAAACAATTAAGCAAGTCCAAACTAAGTCAATCCCAACGGAAATACTAAAATAACTCAAGGACTGCACCCTTAATTATGACCTCTGTAGCGTGCACAATGAGGTCCAAGCCAGAGCGCGTCGCTAGCCTGAAATAAACGAATTGAATTATAATGATAAATTCATAATTGTGACGACCTCTCCCTTCCTGCCTTGAATTAATTCACGCTTTCGTTAAATTTCACTCAGAAATTTCACAAAGGAATTACCGCTTATTTTACCTATCTCATGAATTCTGCGTTCGAAAGGTTTACTCTGAAAAATAACGTTCAAATATTCTGATGTTTAGATAAAAAATATTTTTTGTAATATTTTTAAACGGACTGTTTGTTTACCAGGCTCCTGATTACTTAACTCTATTGCTAACAAATCTCGATTGAAACAATTAATTGTAATCCGTAAACGCAAATAGAAAAATGCTATTTGTGTTTACGGATAACGCAAATAGCATTTTGATATACATTATACAATTTGACAGTAACAGTCGCTAGTTTTCATTGCAATGGCAATTTGTTTGCGCCTAAAAGATGTTGAAAATTACTTGTTATCAAAAATTCAAATTGTTTCAATCGAGATCTGTTAGCAACATAGTTAAGTAATCAGCTAGCAGGTATCGAACGTTGGGCCAAATATGTTTGTAATGTTGTACCTTAGACCATTTTTTAAAATCGAAATCCCTTTATTTGTTCGTGAGCTACGATATCTGTCTGTCTGTGACATTGCTATCTACAATAGTTATATAATCTAAGCACGATTTCCAAAAACCTCTGTCACATTGCAATGAAAGTACGTCACGTCACGTCTACATTTTGTACGCAGTTCTACGCTCGCTCGTTTCGCTCGCAACATACCAGAACACACATATTGTTGTTATGTACAAACTATAACTCTCAAATCAATACAATTTATAAACTTAAAACCCTACAATTGGGGAAACTTACTGTGTTTTCCTTTTCTACCCACTATCTTCTATTATATAATAAAAACCCGGCCAAGTGCGAAACTCGCGCACGAAGGGTTCCGTACCACTATCACAATTGGGTACGGAACCCTAAAATGGATTACAACAACTTTGATTCAAAGAAAATCTGAAACTTATAAGAAACTCTTTGGACAGTGAAGGCAGACTAGTATATTTGACAGATAGGGCAGCCATTTTGAATTCCATGACCAACTCGATTTGTCCTGACCAATCAGAAGCGACCTCACATTGTACTCTTGTTATCCTTGTTATTTTTGAAACACGTTTGTTGTATGGGAGCCCTTCTTAAATATTTGTTTTATTTTGTTTTTAGTATTTGTTGTTGTAGCGGCAACCGAAATTCATCTTCTGTGAAAATTTCAACCTTCTAGCTATTACGGTTCATGAGATACAGCCTGGTGACAGACGGACAGACGGACGGACGGACGGACAGACAGACAGACAGACAGACAGACAGCGAAGTCTCAGTAATAGGGTCCCGTTTTTACCTTTAGGTACGGAACCCTAAAAATCAATCCCTATTTCCCTTGGTCACGGCATCACACTTAAACTTTTAGACATATTTCGATCATTCTTTTTTTGTTGTGTTTGCTATTGTCAGGAGAAGGTTCTTATGAAAGAAAAAATGCTAAACCGATTTTGATGAATTTTATTTTTTATACTAAACGACAGGACAACGTCTATCGGGTCAGCTAGTAATTTTATATAGATAAAAAATAATAATTAATAACTAACTTAATTACTCAATAGGTTCTAGATGTAAAAGTAAGGCTTACAAAATATAGATTCAGTTTGGTCTAAGTTCTATGGTATGTAAAATGGATTAATACATTGTATTATATTGGCTGTAGAATCTGAAATAAGTAAATAAATAACTGTTCTTCATTAGTATTTAAAAAAAAACTGCCAAGATTCAATTTTCCCGGTGGGGTTTGAACCTTCCTGTTCTCTGCAGGGCGCGCAGCCGACTGCACTTATTTGTCCTTTAAGAGGAGTATATACGCCAACGACCTTGAAACTGAAAATCCCTGTCGGGCTCATCGAAAATTGTTGATTATTTCATGACGGAATGTCGTAGAACTTTTTTTTGTGCACAGATTGTAAGTGACATTGTTTCCTACATTTTGGTGTAGTTTTAAGACAAGAACCTCCTATTGGTGCAAAGCCTATCCAAATTTTAGACAAAAAATGTCTGATTTGGCTAAAATGTCGATAGGCTTCAATACGTTTAGACATATTTGTATGGAAACTGCACTAAAATATCGGAAACAATGTCGCCTACAATCTGTACACAAAAAAAGTTCTACGACATTCCGTCATGAAATAATCAACAATTTTCGATGCGCCCGACATGGATTTTCAGTTTTTCAGAGTAGGGCCCTTAATAGCTTTGCAGCATGACGTTACGGCTTATATTGCGGTGTTGGTCTAGTGGTAGATACCTCGACTTTCATTAGGAGGGTCGTGTCGATTCCAGGAGACCGCACACTATGTCTTTTTTTTAAGAAAAAGTTATGTGCGCTGATAACATCGCTTTTACGGTGAATGAAAACATCGTAAGAAAACCGACATGTCCTAGGACTCACCAGGGTCCAAACGTTTTAGGTGACATCTTCTGCCTAACCCATCTAAGAGGAGGCACTGCGGTGGAACAATAAATTAGCGGGCATTTTTTTTTTCCAATTGAGATGGCGCTATATTAAAATTTGGTTTTGTACCACATTTCGGTTGGTACATTTAGATACTTTCGGTAAGTAATGTACTTTCAATACCTATTGAAAGATTTCAAAATCAGTCCGCTTCTGCCCACAATTTTATTTATTTAAACTCCTCCTGTAAGAAAACTTTTCTATTATAAACGAAAAAGGTCGTTCTTTGTGTAAAAAAAAAGTAAAAATACATTTCGACATTTTCCCTAAATTGGACAGAGTTGGGTGTAATTAAGGGCTAAATAATATAAAGTTTTGTCAGGTAAGATCGGATACGGAACAAGACCGTATGACACAAATATCTCCCAAGAAATGGCGAGAGAGGAACCGGTCTGGTTTTTAGTGAGTAGGCCGGCCGCTTCACGGTCAGAGAACCTCACATGACCGTGAGCTTCCTTCTCCCTATCGCTTCCCCCCAGAGACGGTAGCGATGCAATTTAATGCATTTTCCAGACCTAAAACAAAAAAAGATCGGATACGGAGGAAGACCGTATGATACAAACATCTCTCAAAATAGGTCACATTGCAACTGCCAAGTTCCCCAGATCGGTGAGGGGTGAATTGCTCTTGTGAACGCCGCCCGTGACTAACACTAAAAAATTATACCTATTTTCGGAGATGTTTGAGTCATACGGTTTCCCCCCGTATCCGATCTTACCCACCATATTATATATATAGGTAGATGTGAAGTATATAAAGACCATTTTTATAAAAGCGAATAAAACGTACCCTCAGTCAGGTAGAATTGATTAGCTTCGCCTTGCGGTTTTACATCGTGGGAAAATCGAGAAGTTCCTACTTAAGGTGAAATAAAATCACATAGGGCAGTTTCAACTTCATTTTTATACCTTTAAAAGTTTAGTAGCTTACCACGGGGCTAGATGGGGCTGTGTGTTGTTCACAGAATTTATTAATTACATCATAGATACTTACCGCAAAAAAAAACAACCGCCTAACTGCATTACACTTTCAACCCTATTTAATTTGCAGTTAAAGTACAATTTCGCATATCGACAACATCTTCCAGATTGGTCAGGGCCTTAATAAAAGTCAACGAAAGTTTAAAGAAGTCTGGTGGGACGGTGCCAGCTGTCAATGCAAGCAATTTATGAAACCCGCACGCCAGTTTTAAACTTTTCTAAAACTTTACCTACCTATACACTTAAGGGCGTATCCTACTAGGCACTGTTTCCTTATATTATTTATATTTCACATTTCATCTAATTTCTGATTAGATCTATACTTTAATATAATTATCTTTTGTTTTCGCGATGTTGCATTGAATGTAATCTTTTTTTTTGTTTTAATCGCGTGGTGTCAATCCTGAAGAAGAGACATGTAACGGTCTCGAAACGTTGATCATTCAAACAATGCTAAAAGTAATAAATACCTACCACGCGATGTAAACAGAAAAATGATTTTAATTTATATACAAGAACTAGAACAATCAATTTTTTATCTATACTATCTATAACAAAGATTTGTAACGAATAGGCTCCGAAACAACTAGACCGATTTTAAAAATTATTTCACCAATAAAAAGCTTAGAAATTATCAGAGAGTAACAATAGCTTCTTTTGAACAAAATATTCCCACGGGATAGGATCTTACATGGGTGAAACCGCGGGACGTGATAATTCACAATATTTTTTAATAACAAAACAAGACTTTTTTTTCCAAAACCTGACCTAAATAAAAAATAAATTACAAATCTCTACCGGCACACGTCCGTAATAATTTGATGATCACAGCCCCATATTCGAGCCTCGTTAATTCGAAAACAAAATATTCTTTTCATTTTTATTTCATTAATTCTATACTATATTGTATAAAAATTCAATGTCCGGACTGACCTATATTTCAACGCAGAGCCCAAACTGCTGATCCTAGAAATACAAAGGAGGAGGAGCTCATTAGCCTAGCTGTACCTGCTGATCTTGAATGGTCGTGCGGGTTAAGCAACGCTTGGAGCGGTCATTACTTGGATGGGTGACCGATAATTTGTGTGGCAAAAACTTACTTTCTCGAGCTCGGAAGGCACGTTAACCAGTTAGTCCTGGTTGTTATCTTCGATAGCAGTCGTTAGGTCAAGTTAGAGGCCTTAGGGCGACCTGAAAACTCTAGGACTAGGTCAGCCACACTACTATACAACAAAAAAAACACAAAATTTGGAGGTGTATTCTTTGTGGAGTAGGCCCCTAAGAAAGGATTTTTTGAAATTTCCACGGTATCGGGACGTACGCGGGTGAAACCGCGGAACTTTGCTAGTATTTGTACTAAAATCATAACAGAATTTTACCAAGAATAAGTAACTCATATCTAGCCCCATTATCACTCTAGTATGGCTTTGTTAGAGTCGTAAAAACATGAGCTTTGGTATTAAGCTCCTTAATATCACTAAATAAACGTTATTTATTGATACCGGAAAAGATATGTTCTTCTTTATTGTATTTCTATTGCTTAGTAAGTCGTTTGCGTAGTAACTTTCTATACCCTATATTTCAGAAACTTAAAATAAAAAATGTTGACAAAAATCCTATAAATTTATTTGAAAGTGACAGCTCTTTATTTACCTACTTTTTCCTGTAAAATTGACCGTTCTTTATTTAAGTTTATTGAGTATAAGCAATGGAGTAGAGTATTTTGTAGAGCTGTTGGATGCCCAAATAAAAAAAAAACAAAAAATGTTTTCCACCCCTAACATTATTCGATTAGGTACAGGGTTTTTTTGTTCCTTGTAAAAATAAGTTTTTTATTAAAAAATAAGTAACCACCATTCCCAATGGTCCTTCCCAAACAGTATAGCCACTTTTGTCCATTTTTCGTGCAAAAACATACCTACTTAATATTTAATGCTATTACCTACCCATTTATATATCACTAGCTGTTCTTTGGCGTTGACAAAACGAGCTTTCTACATTGAATGGCCCGTTTTCGCCCTTAATTCCGAGTTTTACCCATGTTTTACCGAACATTTTTTACCTAAATTCCACACATTCAGAAAGTCACGAGAAGATTAAGGCTTCTTCAAGAGAGATTTATTAGACAATGAAATATTACCAAAGAAATCGTGTTCAGGTTGTTGTCTGTTACAGAAATAAGATGTGTTTTATAACCGCCGACGGAAAGAGAGCGGTTTTCCGTCGGGGGATTATTCAATACAATATAATCTATATCTTTACTAATATCACAGAATACATAAATATTATAAAGCTGAAGAGTTTGTTTGTTTGTTTGAACGCGTTAATCTCAGGATCCGCTGGTCCGATTTGAAAAATTCTTTCAGTGTTAGATAGTCCATTATTGAGGAAGGCTATAGGCTACTTTTGTTCCCGATTTTTCACGGGATCGGGACTTATGCGTGTGAAACCGCGGGTCGCAGCAAGTAGGTATGTTATAAGTTTGAGGTGTCTGTATACCTGTCTGTGGCATTCCTTACTCGCAAAATCACGAGGGAATGCTTTCTTTATTTCTTCCTAGTAGGTACTCTCGGCGAAGCGGTCTAACGCGCTGGTTTGGATTACCAGTAGCCGCGGGTTCAAATCCCGCTGAGTATGAATTTTGGGAATCCTTCTGTTTTCGCGATCCAACGAATCCAAAATTTAAATTAAACTCATTTTTCGGTTTTAATTGCGTGGTGTTTATTACTTTTTTTTAGGATCGACAATCATCAAGAATAAAATGTAAATGTCCCAATTAAAACCGAAAAATATGTTAAATTTCAAGCATTTTTTTTTTCATTTTTTTACAAATATGAAGTTACTTATAGTTATGATTCGGATGTTATTGCACGGAACAAGGTTAAGATAAATAACGTCAGATATAATTCACAGCTACCCGGGACAATGGAACTTTATGACTCGTTTAATTTTTACGTGCAGACGTGACACCATTGTTATTTATTAGGTAGGTAGCTGTACTTGGTGTTCAATTTTGTGGGAATCTTCTGAAAAATAAATAAATAAATATTGCACGACGTTCCACACAGCGCAATCTAGCCCCAAACTAAGCACTAGGCTTGTACTATGGGTACTAGACAACGGATATACTACATATTATACTTTTTTTTAAAATAGAAAATGACATTGATAAAAATATATTAAAAAAAAATATGTTTTTTTTTTAATTTTAAATATTTTTAAATGATATTGATTTACGAGATTCCCGATGACCCGCCGTGTAGCATCAGGAATCATCTTCTCATATGAGCGATGTTCCCGGTTGCATCCCTCTCGTGAGCCCGGGGTCCGCTAAGCCCCAAATTATTTGGGGTCGGCACCTTCTTCAATTAAATTTGGCAATATTTTCCTCCAGACCCCCCTTATACGAAATCCACGGGAAGAGATGGGGTAGCCCTATTCTAGGCCGGGGATATTCGAGGTAACTCGAATATCCCCGTCTTAAATAATGGGGTTAAAAACTAAAAGGTCGAGGCAGGTGGCGCTAGTGTGGCTCGGCCAGATGCCGCCAAACTTCAACTGTGTATTTAGGAATTTTGTGAATTAAAATGTATTCAACGTGGAGTATAATCCAATTAAAAGGGGAGCTGAGAAAAAGGAATGCGTCTACTAGCAGAAAAAAAGCTGCTTTGATTGAAAGGTTAGCAAAAAAGTGCATTTTAGTGTCTGTTTGTTATTTTTTACAAAAAGGCTTCGTACTGATTTATATGTTGGAAATACGTAAAAACCCTTTTGTAAAAAGTACCTACATGTTGAAATAAGTATACGTGCTTATTTTCGGGGTCGTACGACTTGTATTTTTTATGATTTTATTAAAAATAAGTCTTTGTTTACAAATGGTTGACAAGGGTATTTTTTTCATGGATTTCTATGTTTTTGTTACAATAGTACACTATTATAACCTTAGATCAATAGGTAGGTACCTCTTAACGTCTTACCTGTGTAGGAATTTCTCTCAAAAAACTCATTAGGTTTAAAATGGACAGCACATAACCTTAAAAATAGTTACTAGGACGATTTTTTCTCCTCATAGCTTTTATCCACTGTTTTTTTCTTTTAGCATCTTTGGGGAATAAATGATTTGCTATGGTTTTGCAATCCACAGCTGAACAAAGCGTTATTTTGTAAAATTATCTTAAAATAACCATGTTTGTTTACGAAAAAACGATGAAGGTGTCAAATAAAACCAGACGTGCTACAGTAGCGCCGTCTGAAGTGAGCAAATGGCAGTTTTCAACCTCATTATTACCTATTACCTAGTATACAACACAAATAAATGCCTAAACTTATTAAACAGGTAACATAATTAATTTTATTGTTTTGTAATTAGAGACTCTGAATAAAATAAATCAAACAGTTATATAAGAAATTTAATTTGATTCTTTGAAATAAATTCTACTCTTGAAGGATAATAAAATGAGGAGAAGGCAGTCTAAGTCAAAAGGTAACTTATTGGACAGAGATGCGACCGTCTGTAGCCTTACGCCATCGAATACACGACGAGACGCTGGCATTTTGAATGTAAACAAACTATTTACAGTTTTTTAAGTATTTCTAATCGAATTTAAAAAAAAGGAGGACGTCTCGTAATTTGTTTTAATTTAGTTTTTTTAATGCTTTAGGCATATCTACTAGAAATATTGTCAGAAAAATTCTTCTTATTAATTTCACTCGCGGCGAGCATCAGGAGGAAGTTCCTAATTCAGTTGTGGTCTTGTGGCTATTCGTTGGCACCACGATCAGTAAATAAAAAAAAGGACAGTACCTAAAAGTATTTTTAACCGACTTGATAAAAGGAAGGTTCTCAATTTAGTCGTGGATATGTTTTTTATTATTGTCCGCGATTTTTTTTTTTTTTTACTTTTGAAAAATGTCTATTGGCATTTTTTTGTTTTGGAAGTATTGGAGAGGAGAGTGAAGATTTTAGAGTTTTGGAGGTCTAGTAGGGGCCTTGTTTGTTAGTGATATTTTAGTGGTTTTTCAGGGTGAATTAGGTGGAAGAACTATTTGAACTGTTGGTAATACTGTGGTCGTTGACAGAAACAAGATAAAAAATATGTTAATAAATATAACGGCATGGACGAAACCTGCCCAAGAAACATAACATACCTAACTCGAGCTATCTGACAATCAAATGATGACACTGTTATCCAGCACCCGGCACCCGATAGCCTATCTATCTTGACCTATCTAGTAAATATCTCAGTTTCATAGGCACTATGCGGTTCATTGATGCTTTGACGTAACGTGGTAACCAGTGAATACCGCAAAGCAGCAATGTACTACATAGTGTCTGTGAACGTTATTCACTCTATAACAGATTCACTGGTGCTTAAAGACGTAGGGTTACCAACGGTCACATCCCGGTCTATATAATTAATTACGAGTATTGTTGTACAGTTACAGCCGTAAGACAATTAAAATATTATAAAAGCTTTTACCGAAATTTATTGAACCGAAACCGATAAAGTTTTCTATGGGCAGCAAGACTAGTCGTTATGATATGTCTTTGCCTACTGATTTTATTTTATTTTTTAACAAGTGCCGACGCGCACGGTAGACGGATCGGATCTTTTTCCACTGCCGTATTCCATCTTCTAGATAAGCGTGTTACATCTTATACCATATTATCATTAATTACCATCAGGTGAGATAGTGGTCAAACGCTCATCTATCGCGTGGACAAAAAACTACTTTTTTTTGCGGCTGCACCGTCCTACGTATCGGAACACGAACAAATCCCCTTGACGATACGACCTAGCCTTGTTGTGGTAACAATTGAACCGCGGCCAAAGCCTTCTTCCAATCCAACAAGTTGCTTGCTACTCTATTACAACCCAGAGTTCACGTGTGGGATATGACTGAGGCCTAGATCCTACGGACGCAAACATTAAGAACTCCTTAGTCAAAATCCTACATAACGATTGCTGGCTGAGTCCGAGTCTAAAATATTCATTACAGTAGGTACCCGGCAAACAAGTTGGAAAATTTTGACATGGACAGGGAAAGTTCGCGTAGTAGGTAGGGGAGAGAGGGGCAAGACGGGGTTGCGGGCAAGACGGGGACTTGGCCTTAGAGCACAAACCAATTGACCAATAACAATCGTAAAAACGCGAATAGGTGCGACGGGTAAGGGGTCATAGTATGACGCAGTGATTGAGTGATAAAACCACGAGCATTTTTTTTTTTTTAGAAAAAACTGATTTTTGTCGATCACTTTGTGATTTTCACATTTTCATTAGATCGTGGCAGCATGAGACACAAGAGCATTTCAGATTAGGTTTAAAGTGATTTGTTTGTGGCAATGACTACTACAACAGGTAGGAAGTTGCTTATCTTCGTATTGCATGGCAGTTTTTTTCTGTACGATTTTTAATTAAAAATGGCCAGAGTGGGCATGATGGGGTATAGGGTACCCCATCTAAAATAGTTTTGAAAAAATTATAAAGATGAAGAAACTGGCAAAGGAAAATAAGCACAAGAAAAGAACAATGATAACTTAAGAAAATTGAGATGACCATAAACCAAAACAACAATCACTAAAAAGAAAAGGTCCAAAAAAGTATTGGTTGAGTCATCATCATACAAAAGTGACTCTACGAGCCTCGGTATTTGAACTACGATAAAGTTTATGCTGCTTTTGCTGTATGCAGCAAATGGGCTCACTGTAGCTGTGTTGGTATGATCAATAAAGACAATGAAGCACCTGTAACTTGTTGTATCCCATTATACCCCTAGGGGGTACCCCATTTCACCCCAAGGGTAGGGCAAGACGGGGTGTTAGGCACTTTCCTAGTTTTTCACTGTTTTTTATTAAATCCATATTGTAATGAGGTTATAAGTACTTAATTATTAAATACTGATTGCCAACGAAGATTAAGTAGATAAAAAAGTTATGAAAACACAATACAATCAATGTTATTGAGCTTCAAACCTTAAGGTCCCCATCATGCCCCCCTCTCCCCTACATTTTACATGCGACTTCTATGAAAAATCGACTTCTGCGCATTCGCCATTTTATTTCTATATGTTTGCCGGTTACTCTAAGGCCCGTATTAATTAACCGAACTCAATATCGATATTGAGTGCGTATCAATTGAGTAACTCTTGAGATGCGGTCACCATCTTAAGTTAGGCATTAATTAATAGTTAAAACTCAAGTTCTACTCAACTGATATCGCTCTTGAGCTTCGAGAGTGATCTTGAGAGCGACCTTGAATGAAAGTAAACGTTTTATTCTTGCACTATGGTAGGTAGTTTTTTTTTTTGCATTTTTAATTTCTTAAGTTAAAAAGTTTTGTTACTATGGTACCTAGTTTACTCGTATTTTACTGTCATTTTTTTATTGTGAATATATTTAACAAAATGTAACTTAATTAAATCAATCTTTGCTTAGGTGAGTTTAGCTAGCTTAGTTTTGTTTAGCTAAGCTAGCTAAGCTAAGCTTAGCTAAACAAAACTAAGCTTACTAAACAAAACTAGGCTAGCTAAACTAAGCTAAGCTAAGCTAGCTAAACTCAGCTAACTAAACTAAGCTAAGCTAAGCTAGCTAAGCTAAGCTCGCTAAACTAAGCTAGCTAAACTAAGCTAAGCTAGCTAAACTATGCTAAGCTAGCTAAACTAAGCTAACTAAACTAAGCTAAGCTAGCTAAGCTAAGCTCGCTAAACTAAGCTAGCTAAACTAAACTAAGCTAGCTAAACTAAGCTAAGCTAGCTAAACTAAGGTAAACTAGCTAAACTAAGCTAAGCTAGCTAAACTAAGCCAAGCTTAGCTAAGCTGGCTAAGCTAAGCTAGCTAATTTGAAAACCTTGTGGCCATATAACTTCTTCATGACGCCCTAAAAATCAATTTATTAAATAATAATTCAAAAAAACTTAACTAAACAAAACAAAGAAAAAAAACACCAAAACTAAATTAACCCATCCCCAAAATATCATCATAATAATTGATTTCTCCATGGTTCTGAATTACAAAAACACCGAAACAGCTACTTAAGTCACGTACCACCCACGATCGAACTTGACTACACGAAACTGCATCTTAAGAGACATCTTGAGTGCTGAGTTTGATTAATTAATACGGTATGACTCAAGTGATACGTCACTCTTTAATGACATCTTAAGATAGGTTTATAAATCAGCGCAACAACTCAATAGCAAACTCAAGATTGATATTGAACTTGAGTTCGGTCTATTAATACGGGCCTGAGTCAAAAACATTCATTGCGATTTCTGACTGAGTCTAAGTCAAAAATACGCAATACGATTTCTGACTGATACTGAGTCAAAAAATATGCATTGCTAACTGCATTTTCCGTGACATTAACCTATTTACGTTTTCCTACAAAATTCAAACACAGTTTGCCTCGAAACCGAGTTTCTGAATTTACTATGTGGTGCTCAAACTCTGGTAAGAGTAGTTATTTAGTTGGAAGCAAGTGATTGAATTAAACGGGGAATCTATTAGAGGAGGCCAAAGGTTATTCGGTTATCGGGGCACATGTAAGGCTGAGGAGTTGTACCCTCTTTGATTGGAATTGCTATCAATTTACGAATACTTGGAACTGTCCGCAAGGCGATATAATCCTTTCAGGCGTCTCAGGAAACTGACTAATTCGGGGTCACTATATTTAACGAACGAACGAACGTCACGATTAAGCATATAAAATCCATAGACATGTAAAAATCACATATAGTGTTTTTCTTCTTCTTGGGATAAGATTTCCCAAATAAAAGTTTTTACGAATTTCATCTCCCAAGTCAGAGAAAAGTTTGCGATTTTTTTTGTAATATTATATTTCAGTCTTGTTCTCCTTCTTTCTCAGAATTCTCAAATTTCACTATATTAATCGAAAATTACTAAGTATACATATATTACAATCGAATTGACAACCTCCTCCTTTTTTTTGAAGTCGTTTAAAAATACGTATATTTTTTAAACTGTATACTAGTTTACCAAATATTCATATGGTTCCTATCTACCTACATATATCTAGGTCGATATAGGAACCATCCCGTACCTACAGAGTATTTCAAATAACCAGAACTAACTAACCTAACCACATTGTTCTGTTGAAGTAGTCTATACCAGTTACGCCTCAATACTGTACCTAGGAAATGGTTTTGCATATAACATTATCTGGTTTTCCGAAGCGTATATATCAGCGGCTTCAGTTACAAAGTAATTCGTGTAACTAAAACACGAAATTGTTACAAATTTTGTTACAAATTGTCCGAAATTGAGGACTCCGCGGCTAAACTTGGACGGAGAATAAAACAACTTGATGTAAATTTAAGTTTCTAAGTTGACTTTATCCGATCTCGAATAAATTGGCTTTTAATAAATTAGTACTTTAAGTAGTTTCTGATCTTCATGAGGTCTTGTTTGGGTGTTTGGTAATAAGTTAAGATTAAGTTTGATGAAAACAAAAAAAACATGTAAGGTCAACGCGCCGAAGTCCGTCATACCGTCTACCTTTCGATTTAGAGCTTTAGGGCATAGATTACAGAGCGTATCTTGCTCTTTGGCCCAAAATCCGAGGGGCGGCGGGAATCACACCGAAATTCCCCTGCCTTCTGCATTGCAGTCGAGTTTTTGTCCGACGCGCCACTGAGGTCGTAATAATTATGAGTTCCACTCCTTGCCCTACCCAATGTTTCAGTTACCATATATCAGCCTTACAGCAATCCAATCTTATTACGCAAATGGACGATAACTTTACAAATGACTATTCTAATAAACATTTGTAACACATAATATATTTTCCTCCGCCGATACCAATTTTCTACCAAATTTATTGTAAAGAGGGAAAGAATATTGACACGTACTTATTTCGTTTTATATTTGGTTGAACCTAATTCCTCTTATTAAAGAACGTAGTCTAAGTGTAAACCTTGCTTAAGAGGACTATTTGACGAGCAAGTCCAAGCCTACTTCTTCATACAACAAAGGCAAAAAAAACCTCTTTCCACTCTTTAATAGTTATCCGTTTCCTGTGTTTTTTTTGGATTTACCTCTTAAGGGCGCGATTTACCTCTTAAATCCATGTCGGGCGCATCGAAAATTGTTGATTATTTCATGACGGAATGTTGTAGAACTTTTTTTGTGTACAGATTGTAGGTAAACCCGGTAACCCGGCCCATAAACCATAGTTTATGCTTAAATTTCGTTCTGGAATAAGGGGTCATATCTTTTTGTATGTCTGTTTGAAACGTAATTACACTTAGTACCCGACGAACGCGTATTCTTTACTTAGGTAGAATTTGTTCAGTGTTATTTATTTTCAAAGGAGATCTCAAACAGGAAAACGATGAAAATTTGTTGGTATGAATAATAGGCAGAAAACGGTCCTATATCAAAGATTTTTATGTATATGTAATGGAAAGTCATTGGACCCGAAAATCAAGGAATTTAGATAAAGTGAAATAGAGATGCTACTGTTTGTAGAAAAAGGTCGAAAGGCCACAAATAATTTATGAAAATATTTTAGACGACATATTCTGCAAATATGGAGTCTGAACTTCATGTAGGTACCAAGACACGTATTCCTCAAGTGGTCCAATTTTTTTCGAAAACTGTTCCATAATTTTGGAAAAATTGCAAACTTTCGGTTAAGCTTTTAAAAATTCGCAACATAGTAATAATAATTCAGGGTGAAGGAAAAAGGGCTTGGGACGTCAATCCGGTTTTACTGCCAAACCCCTCCAAAAGGAAGCTCATAGAAGCACGACACTTATGAAGAGTTCCTTGCCCTACAGAGGGACAATTTAGCGGGCTAACATTATCAAAAAGTCGACGCTAAACTAATAAGCAGGCTTCTCCAATAACCTAACTTCTAACATATTTACGAAGAAATATTTCTCAATTTATTATACACCTAACAGAGTTGGAAAACATTTTGTCAGAAGAAGAACATGATTTCAAAGGTTGGGTCGCGAGGGATTAACATCTTTGTACAACTTTCTTTACGTGTTGCTGTCGATGGGGGTATTCTGAGAAATTTTACAGTATAAATAAACAGAGATTGTGCGGGACTGGCTATAAATGAATAATATATATAAAAAAATGGAATTTAATTCTCATTTCCCGCGCAGAGTAGCCTTTTTACCTTAAATAGGTCCCTTTTAACAATTTGTAAAGGCTTTTTGAATACACTAAAGTAATTTGAAATATCCGGATAGTAAAAACTTAAATAGCTTGTTTTGCAACTGTTTTGTTACTATGTGTAATCAAACCATGGTAAATATTTAGTTTTTAATTCAGCATTTTTCAACGCCCGGCGTTTCGAGGTCTTTCCAGACTTCTAACCTAACCTACCCGTGGCCACAGGAACTGAAAAGATCTCGTCAGGCGAGAAAAGCAACGCGAATTAAACCGAAAAAAATGAGTTTTCAATACTAATGTTATAAATAGGAAAGTTTCATTTGTTATTTTGTAACGAATAGGCTCCGAAACTACAAGACCGATTTCAATAATTCTATCACCAATAAAAAGCTACTTTATCGAGGAGTAACATAGGCTAAGTAACCTACCTACTTCTGATCCCGATCGCAACTTATGCGGGTGAAACCGCGGGACGAAGCTAGTATTTTATACGTGTAATCAAAACAACAATGCCAAATGAAATACAAAGCAATAGCCTGACTTAAAATTCAACGAAGATTCGTTGAATTTGAAATCAGGCTATGTGAATTGAGGATGGAAATAGGAAGATTCCTATTTCCATTCTCAATTCTACATCGAAATCAATATGCATTTTCTACTTCCCAGAACCAGCTTTGGTTTGCATTTCGTCGAATCGAACTCGATCTTGATTCGATTACAAATCGAGAGTGTCCAGAATAATACTGTATCCTTTTCCACTATTTATGTTGGAAGAAAGGACTAGCGGAAATATCACGGCTTAGTCTGGCAAAGTAGTTGGTGTCCCCTTGTGACTTAACACCACCTTTGTATGACATAAGCATTTCAACACGAAGAGTTATGCTAATATGTATGTCTAACAGGGAAATGTAACCCAAGATGCGCCTTGTTTAAACAAAATGGTGCACAATTTTGATATTTAAATTCGACAGCTGTTTTTTTTTGCTCTGATCCACGACCATGCTCACATTAAACGGCCCCTTTTGTTTGTCATGTCCGTGGTGGTTGAAAAAGCCTGGCTCAGCTAGAAATATACTTACAGAGAAAATAGCAGTGGTAAAAATAAATCGCGCTTACGTTACGTTTTACAGTGAAAATGCACGTTTCTTGTTTCGGAGCCCTTAGTAAATATTTATTTTATTTTGTTTTTAGTGTTAGTATTTGTTGTTATAGCGGCTACAGAAATACATCATCTCAATGTTGAAAATTTCAACTGTCTAGCTATTACGGTTCATAATATACAGCCCGGTGACAGACGGACAGACAGACAGACAGCGAAGTCTCAGTAATATATATCCCGTATTTACCCTTTGGGTACGGAACCCTAAAAAAAGATTTAATATAAGGATCGAATATTAGAGCTACCAAGTTGATGACGCCATTGAGCGGAATAAGACGGGAATTTCCATTCCATAACCTCGCACTTTAGGTTAAACGCAGTTCCTCGTCAAATCACGCGTGGCTTCATGGACGTTTACCGTACGTTACACATAATCAAAGTAGGTATCTACTACATATTGCCCCTAAGGCTTACTAGCACCCTGTTCCCATTTATCTATATCTTATCTATATATCTTTCTTTTCTATTAAAGTACCTATATCAAAGAAAGTCGCGTTAGTTACACTATTTATAATTCAAGAACAGCTGAACCGATTTAGCTGCAAATTGGTGGGGAGGATAACCAGGAGAAGGAAAAAGAAATTAAAGACATTTTTCGGTTTTAATTGCGTGGTATAGGTATTAATTACTTTTAGCATTGTTTCAACGCGCAACGTTTCGTTTTACAGGTCCCTTCTTCAGGATTAATTCAGTCAAACCGAAAAATGTCTTTAATTTCAATACAACATGGCGAAAACGGAAGAAAAATCTAAGGACAAATACATTTTTTTTACAATTTTGATCCATTTTTTTAAAATGTGTGTGAGCAATTTCCCGAACAGTTTGACTTTGAAACTGGTGAAACCGGCCGGTCTGGTCGGAGACTGAAATGGATCACTATCAGGCGACCTTTCTCCTTCTAGTCTCTAATAGAAACCAGTCCAGTTCTGCCAGTCCAGAATTTTTAATGGTAAATCTCATAAGATTTACCATTAAAAATTCTAAATTCTGTAGCAGTACGAACGGGAAAGGTGGACCCTAGAAATGAAAAAGATATTCCCTTGAAATGGTATCACAAAATACTTGGCTAACTTGACTTACCTTTTCCAGCATCTGTGGGCAGAATAACCAAGTTCCTGGGCCCGACTGGTACTCCCCTGGTCACTACTGGAGGCTTCAGTTTCGACTTTGTGAAGCCGAAGGCCACATGCAAAGATGAGTACTACATGTCGGTCAGAGCTGGACCGCTGGGGTTCGAGGACTTGGCGCATTTCATCATTGATTTGATGAGACAGTGAGTATATTTCACTTTCTACTATTGTTTTAATAGGTAGGTACTTTGCTTGGTTAAGGCCGCGGGTTCACGGTGGATGCAGGCCGCTTAAGACCGAAGCATCTGGAGATCTATGAGGGAGGCCTATGTCCAGCAATGGACTTCTTACAGCTGAAATGATGATGATGACTTTGCGTGGTGCGGATATCTTAACACCGCAAGTCCGACGTCCCGTCTCTCGGCTTGAACTTGCGCGGTATGCATACTGCGGACTTATTCCGCAAAAAAAACCGTGTAGACGCCGGCTAGCTTCTGCCCTGTGTCGGGTACCTATTTATTAATTTTGTATTTAACTATCCCCGCCAGGTTTTTTGCATTGCAGCATCGCCATTTCGTGTTCCCCCATTAATAATGTGACTAATTAGGTATATATATTTCATCTGGTAGTCTTATGGAACTAGGTTTAGTGTAATGGGCTACTCTACTAGTCAAACTGTTAACGTTACAGTGCACGTATTTACGTCTATAACTGATCCCGGACAGTGCCCTTGGGAATGGCCTTACGGTACAGCGGACCCCGCCTGGAACGCCTTGAGGCTGTCAAGTGGGGACGCTATAACATATATTGTTAGTTCAGTTGTGACAAGGGGTTCCACTTAATTACATAACAAAACAACTCATAGTAGGGGTACAGTTGCAATAGTAGAATGAATGATTTATCCGAGTGTTGAGTGGGCAACACTAATGACTGCACACGGGTAGGTTAAGCTGTATACGAGCTGTATAGTATAAATATCTAATTCAACTGCGCATGCGTGGTACAAAGCAAGGAATATGTCAATCTGGGTCCCTATTCTATAACTTAAAGCGTCAACTATGCCTCAGCACTGTTTAATTTTTTTCGAAAACGGTTCGACGATTTTTTGGAAATTTTGTTAAGTGCTTTTTAGGGTTCCGTAGCCAAATGGCAAAAAACGGAACCCTTATAGATTCGTCATGTCTGTCTGTCTGTCTGTCCGTATGTCACAGCCACTTTTTTCCGAAACTATAAGAGCTATACTATTGAAACTTGGTAAGTAGATGTATTTGGTGAACCGCATTAAGATTTTCTCACAAAAATAGAAAAAAACAATTAATTTTTGGGGTTCCCCATAAATAGAACTGAAACTCAAATTTTTTTTTCATCAAACCTACACGTGTGGGGTATCTATGGATAGGTCTTCAAAAATGATGTTGAAGTTCTTAATATCATTTTTTTCTAATCTGTATAGTTTGCCCGAGAGACACTTCCAAAGTGTTAAAATGTGTGTCCCCCCAACTGTAACTTCTAAAATAAGAGAATGATAAAACTAAAAAATATATATGATGTACATTACCATGCAAACTTCCAACGAAAATTGGTTTGAACAAGATCTAGCTAGTAGTTTTTTTTAATACGTCATAAACCGTAAATCGCAATTTTCCTTTCATTCAATTCAAAAATGTACGGAACCCTTCGTGCGCGAGTCTCACTCGGCTTGGCCGGTTTTATTTGAAGATTTATTTGTCCTTTAAAAGATTTCTTGTAAATCTGCCTAAAGCAATAAAAAACAAATTAAAAAAATATTTAATTGAAGAAAAAAAGCGACAACTCATAGCAAATTTGTTAACTGTAAAGTTAATCATTCGGACTGGTAAAATCAGTGGGGATCACTGGGGATGTTTTTTTCCCTTAAAATATTATTAAACAACAGGGTATTTACCATATTCAATTTTTTTTTCACGGAGCTCGATATTAATAGTAAAAACAACCATTTAAGTTTAAAATAGTATATTTCTAGTAGAGCAATAAAAAATTAAATTGCGAAATATTAGTAGTAATTAAGTACCTAAGTAAATTGCGAAGTATTAGTAGCTAGTAATTATACCTAATATCCAACAATTGCTGTATCGTCAAAAAAAAATGAACAGATCTGAGGCATAGTTGACACTTTTAGTTATAGAATAGTATTCATGCATCAAATTTACATGATTCACGTACAACGATCTAATCCAGTTCTGAATTTGGGAATTGGAATAATGTACACGGGGTATTAGGGGAATGGATACCTACTCTTTTCTCCATACCTATGGCATAAACTCCATACCGTTTATGCCATAAGCCATGGCCAAATTGACCATGCTCCTTGTAAGCATGAATGTTGTAGAAAACATTATCTACAAGATAAATTCTGTGTTACTCATAGTTTTGATGATATCTTTAAAAATCAAAGATAATATCATATAAGTACTTAAATTATAACGTTATTAGGGACATCTATATCCAGTTTTAGCTACTAAGCTTGTGTTATGATGGCCAAACTGTGCGTTTTTACGCACAGTTTGGCCATTTCTCCAACGGGAATTAAACATTTGTTTATTTGGGTATAAATGGAGCGGTCCGCTGTGTACCGTCAGGCCACTCCCAGAAAAATCGTCAGGGACCTTTTTTAGACAAATTGTGTCCCCAAACGCTAGTTTGGTTCCCTAAACGCGCGGATGCGTGCCGCTCGCCCATGCTCTGCGTACGGCCCGCACGCGGTCACAAAATACGGAACCCCAAAAACACTCTCACGCGGGCGGAACCGCGGGTCGCTTCTCCGGCGTATTTAGTTACCTAGGCATCAATTTTCCTTTGTCTGCTTTGAGAAGGTTCGAGAATACCTACCTATATTTGTCTGTCAATATTTTCTGTGTGCTGAGTGATTGATTACCTTTTCAGATATTGTGTGTACTTAGGTAAACTTAGAGTTGCCTAATAGACACCTGTAGATAGTTAGGTACTGATAAAATTGTAGACACCTATAGTACCTAGGTACTGATAAAATTTTGTTCGTTATTTTATTATTATATCCGTTATTCTTCTTCTCGTTTTCGTCTAGTGGTGTGGCTCACCTAGGTATACGTACTCTATTTCAAAACCTTAGATAAAAAATGTAAATAAAGAACTGTCAATTTTAAAGGAAAAAGTAAATAAAGTGCTGTCACTTTCAAATAAATGGATGGGACTTTTGTTTACATTTTTGATCTAAGTTTCTGAAATAGGGTTATAGTGTATTTGTAACCATTTGGCTTACAAGATATTTGCCAATATAGGTCACCACATATGTACGAATAATCAAGTTTGCAGAAGCTTGCGTTACCTTGAACAAATCTATATACTTATACTATATAATGTACAATTATTATAAAGAGGAAAGATTTGTATTTTTGTGTGTGTGTCTGTATGTTAGTAATGAATAAAATCAAAAACTACAGGACCGATTTCAAAAATTATTTCACCATTAGAAAGCTACATTCACTCTGAGTAATATAGGCTACTTTTGATCCCGATATTCCCACGGGATCTGGACTTACGGGGGTAAAACCGCGTAAAAACACTGTCTGTTAACTTTAAAACTTCATGTCACAGTAAAAGACAAACGCATCAAACGTTACATAAACTTAGTCATCGTTTATAAGTAAGGGGGTAATTCGCAACCTTCTGCATTGCAGCCGAGTATTCGCCGACGCGAATTACGTAGGTACGTAATTATACTACGTAATGATACCTTATTCTATTATGTATCCTATGGTAACTATAATGTATTCTGTGGTAACGAAACTGTCAGAAGCAAACTTACATACCCGTAGATCAGTGATTTCCAATTAGTTGGATCAACATAAAAGGGTACCTACATGAACCGGTATATCCAACGACTATTGAATTTTCTACAGTAGGTAGGTATTTCTATAGATGTTCCTCCTTTGACATCCACTCACCGACCGTATGTTACTCGCATTGCATCCAATCATGAAATAAAATTACGTGGTGAAATGTTAACTTTTTGTAACGAGAAATCTGAATCCAATGAAACTTTTGCACGTGGATTGGACAAAATAATAAAAAAACCAAGACTAAAAATGGGGAAATGGGCTATCTAAAAGCTCAGGATACTTATATAATATAGTACAAGGTAAATGGCACAAATTTTTGACAACGAAAAAACAGCTAAGTACGTATGTGCATTAGACCTACTTTTAATAAAAAACAGTTATATAAGAAACAATGAATAAGAACATTATAATATAATAGGTCTTTAACTATGAAGTTGCCGTTCATCAGTACTGGTCATTTCAAATAAAAAAACGGTTGGGAATGGCTTGGTATTTTAAATTCAAATGCATTTTGTTTTAAAAACATGACATTCTTTTTACAAACTCAGTTTTTTGTTTATATTATTGACTAGCAGATTCCCGCGGTTTCACCCGCGTAAGTCCCGATCCCGTGGGAATATCGGGATGAAAAGTGGCCTATGTTACTCAGGGTGAATGTAGCTTTCTAATGGTGAAAGAATTTTTGAAATCGGTCTAGTAGTTTCGGAGATTACCCCCAATATACATACATACATACATACATACATGTTACCAACGTTACCTCTTTATAATATTAGTATAGATTAGCGTTGTATTTTTATTACATTTCAACATTATTCGTCATAATGAATACTTTCTAAAAAATTGATGGCACTGTTTGGTGGTCTAGTGCGGGTGTACTTCACCACAGCTTTTTACAAAACGGCATGAGCATTACTACAGATGTGTACTGTGAAGAACTGGAGACAATGATGGAGAAGCTTGCACATCTGCAACCAACATTTGGTCAATCGGTCGTACCCACTGCTCCTTCACGACAACGCGCGACCGCATACTGCACAACAGACTGTCTCCAAGCTGCAAGAGCTGGGGTTGGAAGCTCTCCCTCATACGCCATACTCACCAGACCTTGCACCTACCGACTATCACTTTTTCCAAAATTTAGATAACTTTTTAGGGGGTAAAAAATTCAATTCCCGAGAGGCGGTCCAAAATGCCTTTGATGAGTTTGTTGCCTCCCGTCCAGCTGATTTTTACAAGAAAAGCATCAATAAACTGCAATGCGATGGCAAAGATGCGTCGTTTGCATGGGCAATTACTTTGAATAACAAAAATAAAAAAGTTTGGATAAATAAGTACTTTCACTTATTCCATACAAAACGGCATTTCATAGGTAAAGACCTAATATTATGTGGTTAGTAGTTCGAATCAAGAGGCTCTACTGTACACAAAAAATAGATAATAATTTTATTACAAAGGTGAAACGTATTCTACGAAACTTGTATAAAAGAGCTTCTGTTGGTAACAAAACTTCAATAACGTACGCTCCCTCTTATTTAGATCGAAGATGACATAGATAAATAATTGATTGTACAATATACGGCTTCTTTCAAGATATTGCCAATAAAACGTTAGAAGGCGTCGCGACAGTAAATTAAGTAGACGTAATGCCATTTTACACGTAGGTAATATGTTATACTAAAGTATACGTGTACTGTACCATCCACAAGGTGTCAATTTGCAAGACAAAATATTCCACTAAGTATATGGCCACTAAGTCAAAAAATGGCTGGCCACTAAGCCAAATAATGGCTCGACACTAAGCCAAATAATGGCTCGACCCTAAGCCAAATTATGGCCCGAAACTAAACCAAATAATGGCTTGACACTAAGCCAAATAATGGCTCCACACTAAGCCAAATTATGGCTCGAAACTAAGCCAAATAATGGCTCGACACTAAGCTAAATAATGGCTCGACACTAAGCCAAATTATGGCTCGAAACAAATAATGGTTTTTCGTGTATATTAGGTAAACGTTAGGTCAGTAAGGTCGTAATAGGTATACTAAAGTACGTGTAATGTACTATCCATGGTGGCAATTTTCAAGCAAAAACGAATATCCAAAATTTTTGGCTTTATTCATATTTCAGCCTAAACCGCTGATAATAGAAAGCTGAAATTTGGTGACTGTGTTTTTCATGTGATGTAGGAACCCGATAAGAAATGGTTTTTTAAAAATCCCACTAGATCGGGACTTACGCGGGTAAAACCGTGGGTTCCAGCTACTGGTCCATAAGGCTTGTTAATGGGTCATGATCAGATAATATTATGTCTGTCACATGAAAGCTTGGAAAACTTTCCAAGGAAAAGTTCGTAAGTTTTACCTAAGTTGGTAGATAGTTTCTCATTCTACTAATGGATATTATAAATGCATAATTGTTAAAGGGACAGTCTACCTACTCTTTTCTCCATACAAATTTTTCAAACGTAGTCGACTGTTTCCTCCCTGGACAAAGATATTGGAAAAAATATGTTCATGCCATAAATCCTATATCAGCTATGACCATGCCCCTAGGTTTTGTGTTTTTTTCATTTTCTTATTTTACTGAATTTTATTTCTATTCTAGTTAGAAAAAGAAAAAACCAAACGTAAGTGCATGGTCATGGTAGATATAGGTTTTATGGCATAAACATATTTGCTATAATGTCGTTATCCAGGGTGGAAACGGTCGACTACGTTTGTATGGAGAAAGAGTACAGAGACTGTCCTCTTAAGATTTTAGGTACTATTTACATTTAAAAGTTAATTAACCTCCTTTGTCTTGTCAGAGGAGACGTCATTAGTTCGCACCCACCCACCCACGTTGCACGAAATGGCTTGCGGGTTGTGAAAACGCAATATTATTTCGACTGAAATGTGACCTGTTTATGTCAATCTGAATGTAAATTTGAGATGAATTAGACTCGAAGTCTGGCCAATAAATAAAAAAATATTGCACGACGTTACACACAGCGCAATCTAGTCCCAAACTAAGCAGTAGGCTTGTACTATGGGTACTAGACAACGTATATTTTATATATTATACTTTTTTTGTAAATACATTCATACATGATACATAGAAACCACCCAGATCAGAAACAAGTAGGTATATCTTTATAAGCATAAATACCCGGCGGTAGTCGAATCCGCAACCTTCTGCATTGCAATCGGGCCTTCCTCTGACATGCCACAGAGGTCGTCGAATAATATCAATACGTGGATAAAAGATAGAAGACTTAAGGTGATCGCACAATGTGATACAATGAATTCTAAAATGCTGCGAGAACGGCGCGTACGGTACTGATAAATGTGCGATCACCCTTATACTTCGTCTTGCTCCGTTCTATTAATTTGACAATCAACCCATTCCACTCTAATAATTGTTATTACAGAACCTATCTAGGAACCCCAGTATTATATTTGGATTTATGAATACGACAAATGATCATGTTCATTCATTTAAACATCAAAATGGGTCCGAAAATTGACGTTTATGGCGAGTCCATACTGTTAAATAGTCCATTATCATTAATAGCCTTATTACACAGCTTATTATTTACGTGGAGTAAGGTCGGAGTAGTAAGAACGTGCTATGTCTTCTTCCGTGACAAGAACTTTCAAAGTTGACAGACAGGAACAAAGAGTGGTAAAATTACTCCGACCTTACTGCACGTTTATTAATAAGGCTATAAGTAGATTGTTCATCTGTTTTCGGGATGTTGGATTGAAATTAAACTTATTTTTCGGTTTTAACCACGCGATTAAAACCGAAAAAAACGAGTTTAATTTCAAGGCTATAAGGGTTGCTACATGCTTTCTAAGCATAACCCAATATAAGAGAAAATGCATGCTATTTAACTTGGTAGTAAGTAAATAAGAATCAAAACGTCAAGTCGTAGTCTGAAATTAAAAAAAAACCGAAGTATAGTTATCGATACAGAGGTTTTAGTAGCTGCCTTTAGTTGTTCGTTTAAATTAACCACTCTATAAATAGCAAGTAAATAGACCGACAGACGGACGGACAAGACGGAACTATACGGATTTCTCGTTGACTACGAAACCCGTAAACTTGTTTACTTTTATCGTTTATTAAAAACTTTTTTACACGATCCCTACTTGACCCTTCTTTTTCTTTGAAACTAAACGCGGTCTTTCAAACCTTTTTATTTAAGAGGACAGTCTCCATACTCTTTCTCCATACAAACGTAGTCGTAGTTTTCTAATTAGAATAGTAATAAAATACGGACGGACAAAACGAAACTATACGGATTTCTCGTTGACTACAAAACCCTTAAACTTGTAAAAGTAGACAAGTTCGTTTATTAAAAAAATTTCATACGATCCCTACTTGACCCATCTTTGGCTTTGAAACTAAACGCGGTCTTTCAAACCTTTTTATCTAAGGCTATGTCTGTATCAGGCTGTAGGTATCTCATGAACCGTGATAGCTAGACAGTTGAAACTTTCACAGATGATTTATTTGTGTAGCCGCTATAACATCAAATAAAAGAAAATAAAACAAATATTTAAGGGGGGCTCCCATTCAACAAACGTGATTTACATAAAAACGCAACGATACCACGATGTATTTTTACCACTAGCGCGTTTTTAACGTTCGTGTTGTGTTCACGGATTGGTTGGTCTAGTGTTAATTTTAGGGTTCCGTACCCAATTGTGATAGTGGTACGAAACCCTTTGCTGCGCGAGTCCAACTCGCACTTGCACTTTAGTTTTCAGACTCCTTTCACCCTTAATGTCTAATTTAAAAATATCTTCAAACTAGAGACTTTTCAAGTGTTTATTCAAGCGAACAAACAAAGGGGTTTGTGATCAAAACTAATTGGGAAATCGGAACGGAATGTTGAGAGTAAGATACCATTTTGTTAAATTACGGAATTATGACAACCTAACAGCGTCTCGCGGTTTCGCTTGCGTAAAAACATGATAAAGTTTAAATACATTGACTAAAAAGTAATTTCAGAAACTTAGATAAAAAATGGAAACAAAAATCCCATGCTTACATTTATTTGAAAGTGACAGTTCTTTATTTACTACTTTTTCCTTTAAAATTGTCAGTTCTTTGTTTACATTTTTTGATCTAAGTTTCTGAAATAGAGTCAAGTTTCGTAATGTATACCTCGCTTTACGTCCGTGGTCCCCCTTACCAAATTGTTTTTATTTGGAAAGCCATTTCAATGCTTTTTTGAAAAAATCTTTAATTTTTTTTAGTACTTGGCGGAAACACTGAGAAATAATGTTTACATGGCTTACTAAGGTTGTTTTAGGAGATTCGATTTTTTACCTTTTGAGGTATGGAACCCTAAAAACACTAGATTCGGAAAATGTTAATCTTTTTGTACGATGACGTACGCGCCCCGTATATCCCCTATATACTGATGTAAAAGGTATCTCTCATATACATAAGTACCTATATGCCTAGGTTACTTCATTCCAATAATGCCAAGAAACACGACGAAACTCCGCATCGTGGAAATCCCACTAAACGATTGAACGTTTCGCTTCGTCATTGCTTAATCACAAAAGGGAGGAAATAGAATCTATTTTGTCAGAGTTCTTTACTGACTTTGTGTAATTTAGGAGTCTTTAAGTCACGATTCATGAAGTTAGCAGGGATTCTTGTTGACTACAAAACCCTAAAAACTGAAATATGTTAGTGTAAAAATAGGGTTTTTTTTCTCAAACCCACAACTCCCCAATCATTAGCCATGCGACCTAACTGATGATCTAGTCAGCTAGAGACCCATAAGACAACGGTTATTTAAAATTTTTGAACAAAAATCGTTTTTTCAATAACCCACTTACCTACTATTATTAAACAATATCGATATAGGTACTGATATTACTGATTATTCTTATGAAAACCATAATTTCGAACGTCTTTGTTCATATTTCCTTTGTTCTTTTATAATATTTGTAACAAAGATAGGTACCTATAGAAGAGTTTTTGATTTCATGGAAATTTAATGGGTTCGTAGAGGCAGGAGAATGTTTTGTTTTGCAAATCAATAAAATTTATTCCTTATTATATAAAATTTCCATGTCACAATGTTAGTTACCGTACTCCTCCGAAACGGCGCGACCGATTTTTACCAAATTTTATATGCGTATTCAGTAGGTCTGAGAACCGGCTACTATCTATAATTTATAAGGTAAAACAACGTTTGCCGGGTCAGCTAGTAATATATAAAATTCATCCTACCGTAACTAATATTATAAATGTAAAAGTAAGATAACGGGAGAGCATGTTCGCACTTCTTCACGCAAAAAAAACACGTATAATTGTTCCTATGGGTGTATTAGTAGACTGACAATCAATTATTTTCATTTCATTTTATATATTTTCTTCAAAACTACTGTGCCCATTGCAATGAAACTTATACGATTTTAAACTAACATGGTTGTTTTCACTACAAATATTATTAAATAACGGGGTATTACCAGGTTTAAATTTGTTTTTGACGAAGCTTGATATTTCGCCAGTAATTTCAACTGGCGAAATATCGAACATGTCGAATATGTCTCGGGAATAAGCCCGTTGAAATTACTGGCGAAATATCGAGCTCCGTCAAAAACAAATTTCTCTCTCTTCTGAGTCGTCATCTTCATTTGCTGAAGGTCGTGTCTAGGAATGTGGTATTTATCATGTTTAAAACAAATTTAAACATGGTAAATACCCCGTTATTTCATAATATGTGCAATGAAACTTGTAAAAAAATTAAACTAACACGATTGGAAATCATAATTTTATATTTTGCGGAGTCTTAATTGTATGATTGGAGAGAGGAAGGAGAGATGCGGTCCATAATTTACGTGTGGCACAATTGGCTAGCGCATTACACGGAATGTAATGGTTGCAAGTTCAAGTCCTGTCGTGTGCAAATTTTCGGGAAACATTTCTTCAAATAATAAAACTTTTTTTGAAAAGTTTTATTGACCGAGCTAAAGAGGGAAGTACTCCAATATCAGAACTATGACTATCTTCTTATCGTCTCCATACCCTTATCTCCTTGAGTGTTACCAATTCAATATTTCTGCCCAAAATAGAGGCTTTTTCGGTTATCAACTCTACCATAAAATATTATCTTTTATTTACAAGCCAAAGTACTAACAACATAGAGTAAAGTGAATTTGTACGGGATTATGTTGTTAAATAAATGTGAAGTGGTCGCGTGTTGCCTCTTTTTATTGATAGCCGGTACCTAATATACTAGTAGATAAGACATTCTATCATTTACTTTTAAGAGCCCTATAGCCGCTAAACTCAAAATCTATGTCGGGTTCATCGAAAATTGTTAAACATTTCATGACGGAATGTAGTTGAACTTTTTTTTGTGTATGGATTGTAATCGACATTGTTTCCTACATTTTGTCGAAACGTATTGACATTTTAGCCAAAACAGACATTTTTTGTCTAAAATTTTTATAAGGCTTTGCACCAATAGGAGGTTTTTGTCTTAAAACTACACCAAAATGTAGGAAATAATGTCACCTAGAATCCATACACAAAAAAAAGTTCTACGACATTCCGTCATGAAATAATCAACAATTTTCGATGAGCCCGACAGGGATTTTCAGTTTAGCGGCTATAGGGCTTTTAAACAGATAGATATTTGAAAAAATGGTTTAATCTCGGCAGACAGATATATTAATACTTTATTTGCACAACAAAGCAAATACAATTAGTATACAAATACATCAAAGTAAGACAGGTACACGGAAAGCTTAAAAGTAAAAACGTTGTACCAATGGGCGACCTTATCGCTAATAGCGATCTCTTCAGCGATCTCATCCAGGCATCCTTTGGGCAGAACTCGAATTTCGCGACTCTATTGTATAAGTGGCGCGTCAGGTGAACCTGGCTGCGACGTCGAAGGTTGCCGGGTTTGATTCCCGCCGAGAACAAGTATTTAAAGTTTACTTAACACTCTAAACAAATATTTGTGTCTGGGTGTATGCGTGTGTGCGTTTCTGTATGTTTGTAATGAATAAACTCAAACACTGCAGTGCCGATTTCAAAAATTCTTTCACCATTAGAAAGCTTCAACATAGGCTACTTTTAATCCCGATATTTTCACGGAATCGGGACATACGCGGGTGAAACCGCGGGACGCAGCTAGTGAGTTATATACGTATATATATAAGTCAGTACAATATTCAGTGTCCAGTCACCACAACATAAGCGTAGTAACTGACCATAAGGATAGATGGCGCTGTGTGATGTTTCCAAAATATATTTATTTCTACAAATAGTTAGCCGGAATTAAGATTTGTCTTGTCACCTACAAAACGCTGTGAACAATTTTCTCTATGGATTAATCGAAAATACAAAAAAAATGAGTTTAGGTTTTAAAATCCCTTTCTCTATTTTTAAACGTATTACATGAATTTTATTTTTGTTAAACATTAAGATTATTTATATTATGTTTGTCTCCCAACACGTTTGAAATTTGAATGGACAGTGTGGCTTTGCTAAAACAACTTTATTTCCACGCCATCTAGGTACGGATGGAATCATCTGTTACTCATCAACGAACCTGAAGCGCAAATCCACGTTGGCGGCAAATCAACATGCCTCCTCATGATGAAAACATTAGCAAATTTTCTCAAAATAGAAGACATTGGCTACACTCCATGGGACACGACTTCCGACGCGGGTTTGAACATTACAGAAAACTTGAAGCAGAACATTGGAAATAAATTCGCAAGTAAGTTTAGTATTTAAAAAAGCACCATCTGTGTTTTTATGTTAGAACTAAGTCAACACCCAAACTCGTAGTCACTACTCGGAAGCAGAGAGCGCTGTGTTCAGTTCAAGCAGGGAACTTTACTATTCGATTATAGATGGCGTGTTTCACAACTTTCACAGATTTGAATGGAGTCGAACGATTATTTTGTATGATATTCCGGCCTTTGAATCGTATGTTAGCGGGCACGACGGTTATTTTATGGCGGCGAATATCCACAATTACAAGTTACAAGCGGGAATTGCGGCCTCTGGATGGGAAATTATACCCCACCAGAGTTACGAAGATATGTAACGTTATCACGTAGGGAATAATTTTGCGAATGAGTCCCATTTTGATGGTGGCTTTGGGAAAGCACGTTGCAGTTTTGATTTGATTTGCACGGATTTTAATTTGATTTTCGATTGAATTTGGAAATTATTTTTGTCGACAAAGAGAAAAGGATAATTTAGGTAGATATTGTGATGATTTATGAACAGTTTCTATACATATTACATAGGTAGGTAGGTTACCTACTTGTTACATACAAGTTACAATTTTTTACAAGTTACATTGCACACTAGTCAAACATTTTAGTAAAGTTAGATCGGTGAGCTTGTTGCATGATCGATGCCGCTTATCAGTAGCAATAATGCGCAGCACTATAATAAGAGTGGCATTGAGAGCCACAAACTCTCTTCAACGCCCCGTTTTACGACCTAGTGTGTGCAGCTGGTGCAAAACTGTACCATAGATGAGAACAGCAAGTAATTTTGAGATTTTTTAAAAGAAAAACTAGGTCCTATACCTACGAACCGTACCAATCGTACCAAATCTATATCTTCTTTATTATCTACTATATAAAAATAAGTCGGGTTTTCCTTCCTGACGCTATAACTCCAGAACGCACGAACCGATTTCCACGGTTTTGCATTCGTTGGAAAGGTCTCGGGCTCCGTGAGGTTTATAGCAAAGAAAATTCAGGAAAAATTTAATTATCTATAATTTATAAGGCAAAACAACGTTTGCCGGGTCAGCTAGTCTACTATTTAAAAATAAGTCGGATTTTCCTTCCTGACGCTATAACTCCAGAACGCACGAACCGATTTCCACGGTTTTGCATTCGTTGGAAAGGTCTCGGGCTCCGTGAGGTTTATAGCAAAGAAAATTCAGGAAAAATTTAATTATCTATAATTTATAAGGCAAAACAACGTTTGCCGGGTCAGCTATTATATATAAAAATCAATCCCTATTTCCCTTGGTCACGGCATCACACTTAAACTTTTACACATATTTCGATAATTCTTTTTTTGTTGTGTTTGTTATTGTCAGGAGAAGGTTCTTATGAAAGAAAAAATGCTAAACCGATTTTGATGAATTTTATTTTTTTATACTAAACGACAGGACAACGTCTGTCGGGTCAGCTAGTAAGAATATAAAAAAGGCAATACCTATATTTCTGCATTGTAGGTGTTTACCGTCGGACCCCTAACTCTCTACTTACTTATATAGGTCTTTAAGAGGAAAGTCTACCTACTCTTTCTCCATACATACGTAGTTTTGACTGTTCCCTCCATGGAGGAATTATGACAGAGCAAATATTTTAATGCCATAAAACCTATATCTGCCATGACCACGCCCCTATGTTTTGCTTAATTTTTTCATCTAATTAATTTAGAATAGAAATACAATTTAGAATAAATACTTATAAAAAAAACAAAACGTTTCATGCATGACTGATATTACAAACTTTACAACAGCAATTCTTCTTTTCAGCAAGAATTAAGAGGAAAATCTACCCACTCTTTTGTCCATAAAAAGAGTAGATATCCATTCCTATTAATTCTTTCTGAACGAGCCATTATGGCCCAAACAGACCGGATTGAGAAAGTAATTGCTTATAAGATAAGGTTTTCTTATCTATACTGCTGTTTTCTTCGTTTCTTAGATTGAATTTTATGAATCTGAGTGCTAAAGGTCTAATTTGGTGGATGTTTTACTATGTTTTTGTTATGAAAATATTTTGATACCTAATAAACTTTTTAAACTAACACTATTGGAACTCATAATTTTATTTTTTTCCGGGTATTATTCGCGTGATTTTACTTTTTAATTCTTTTACCTCGACGTTTCGACTATGTTACATGGTCTTGGTCGCGAGGGACCCGTTGTATAATTATGTTGAAACATACCCAACTAATTTTTTATCTAGTGATGAGCGTTTGAACTAGTGAGATAGTTCTTACTAGTGATTATAATGTTTTATCTTACTGATGTATAAAATTGATGACAATGGCGCGATAGTCCCGCCACAATAGAAAAAAGATGCAGATTCCATAGTTTGGAACGTATTCTCGTTTTTGCCTTTTGGGTACGGAACCCTAAAAAAGAACCTCGAGAAGGCCAAGACCTTCGCTCGGATGGCAGAAAAGATTTGTGAGTTGTTAGTCGCATTGTTATTAATTCGAATGTTTCTTAGACAAGATTTCGAATTCAAAACAAAAGACGAGATCGTAACAGAAACACAAGTAGTCTTATCGCTGAAAACTATCTTCCAGGCAACGGATGCAATAGATTTTAGTTTGGGTTCTTAATTTCTATCACCAAGGAACTCATAAGTCGGCTGGTCCTCATAGTATTTTTTAAAGTGCGTTTTCTGCGCTTAAAATAGAACCGAATATAGTCTGATATATACTAATTTACGAGCCAGTTTCATCGACATAATTCAGAAAATGTGGGTCCATATATTTAGAAGAACATACCCTTGCATCGTAACGTAAGGGGTGGTTTTTATAAGTCACTTTGTACGTAATAAACTAAAGGTAAGAAGGGTACATATTTTTCCGCAATATGTTTTCCATATTTTGACATGAACGTAACGTAGAAATTTCTTTGCATGACGTGTCATCTGTGTTTATGTTATTAACTAGGTGAGCCCCGCGGTTTCGCCGTGAAATTTTTTAAAAATCCTTTTTTATCGGATACCTATATCATATAAAAAACACAGTGTCTACATTTCAGTCCTCTAGTATCAGCGGTGTAGACGGTGCGTTGATCAGTCAGTCAGTCAGGATAAAGCCTTTTATATATATAGAAGTATAGAAGATTATGTAGGTATTATGGGACCGCACATTCACCATACATGACAAATAAAACTAATTCACAATATATCTTTTCTATTGACACGATCAAATCCTTATAATTCGTGAAGCTTGAAGTTTAAGGACATATAAGGGTCGAAGTACGTGAGTAAATATTTGATTTGGACGTTTAGAGTACGTGTACACTTATACATTTTTATCGCCTTTAATCGGTTTGACGGTTGTCGGGGTTTTTGCCCGACGCGACGTGCAACCGAACCCGTCAAAATCTAAAGTTTACCAAGTTAAGGTTAAAGTTTAGTTCTACTTTACTGTGACATAAAGTTTCAAAGTTAACAGACAGAGACAATCGTTACATAAACTTAGTCATTGTTTATAAGTAAGGGTTGATAAAAGTAAAACTATTTCAAATAAATTTAGTAGACCCCAGTTGTAGTAAATAAGTATTTTTTTAGTCGTCTACCCGTGAGCAAGAGGGTGTCTGGCGTTAAAAATGCTTAATATAATAAGAGTGATGCGATTAAAACCGAAAAAACCGGCCAAGTGCGAGTGGGACCCGCGCTCGAAGGGGCATCTATACATAAACATCCCTGACAACGTTTATATTTTTTACGATTGGCGCCACTAGACGGCACCAGATTTTTTTTAAATCAAAATATTACGTTTATTGCATACACATGTTTTTTATAGCGGCTACAGAAATACATAATCTATGAAATTTTCAACTATCTAGCTATCACGGTTCATGATATACAGTCTGGTTACAGACGAACAGACAAACAGCGGAGTCTTAGTAATATGGTCCCGTTGCTTAATTCCATAAACATCATATTCAAATATGTGTAAGTGGACAAGGAGCCTAGGTCAGTCAATACAGCAATTTTCGATTGGAAAGGATATTCGGTAAATAGGGGAGCAGAGATGTTGACAACTATTTGAATAGAATTCAAATATTTTACCGAATTTGTATGGGAAATTGCTTTTTTATACTGTACTTTATGAGTAGTAGACACTTTCAAAGTAAAAAGGAAGAAAAGGTGCCTATATAAATAGAATAGAATAGATTCGATATAAAGAAAGGAAAAAGAAATAGCATGTAACTTGAGTAGGTATATATCATGTAACTTATACAAAATAAATTGTAGATTTTTCTTCTGTTTTCGCGATGTTGTATTGAAATTAAAGACATTTTTCGGTTTGAATCGCGTGGTGTTTATTAACTTTTAGCATTGTTACAAACGTTGAGCGTTGTAACAATACCGGTAACAATTTTGTAACCGAAAAATGTCTTTAATTTCAAAATAAATTGTGTTAGGCATTCTAGACAACGGACTGTCCTGACTGATTTATATATCAATGCAGAGCCCAAACCGCTGGTCCTAGAAACATGTAATTCGGAGAGTGTGTTCTTTGTGGTGTGTAGGTATCCACTAAGGGTTGTTGTATAATTCCGCGGAATCGGGATTTTCGCGTGTGAAACCGCGGGACTCTGCTAGTATTATACAAAGAGAGACACCCAGAACAGAAACAAATATTTATTTTATGCACAAATACTTGCGCCCGGCGGGAATCGAACCCGCAACTTTCTGCATTGCAAGGAGGTTGTGATGTAAATGAATTTTCGAAACTACCGACCATCCGACCACTAGGCCGTCCCCGCTCTATTAACAATAGGATGAAAGTGTTGGCTGCAGCCAACATTGTTTTCCTTGATAGACCTTCTGATACGGAGCGGTGTAAGCCTCCACATTAGGATATCCTATGCTCCTGTCGGTGCGGTTGATTCCTTCCGCAATTTATCAATTTATTTTAGAACAGACAAGTAGCAACACCATCAGAATTTATGTAAATTTAGTGATTTATCAGGCACGTAATTTGCATTAAGAACCCGTTTACAAAATGGTTTTCTTTATATACAGGGTTATGGGTTTCCAATTAGAAACTGTTCAGGGGGTAATTCTCCACATCAAAACTAATAACTTTTGTTCCACGACTTTCGTCAAAGCCTACTACTTAGGTCTGAAAATTGTGTTAAAGTTGTGCGAGTAATTCTTGACATTTGCTAGGTCTGTGGGGCGCGTATACACACACACGCAAAAGCGCGAGCGCGCGCGCGCCTCACTCAGTCCCGCCCGGTCGGTCGTCGACTCATTTCATATGATACCTACGTTTTTACTCAACTACTTGTAGGTACCTACGAAAAAACTGAGTAGGTAATTTCCCTACTTCATTTTGAGGTAGGTACCAACCTATGTAACCCCTCTGATTAAAAACCTCCGGCGGCAAAAAAAATGTATTAACTCATAGAACCTACTTTTAGGTACCTACTTTTCTAACACAACCATAAGTAGCTAGGTAAAATCGGTCTTGAAATAACACAAACGTACTAATTGACCGAGCGAAGCATCTTTCCTTGAAATCAGGCAAAAAATCATGTTTATCTGTCATTCATTCATTAGTTCATTAGGTAGGTACTCATAAGCATTGTTTCATCAAACATCCTTAACACTTTCTACACCCTCCACCCACTGCCTCTCGGACCGACCTGTTTTACGGGAATTGTAGGTGAGGTAGGTAACATACCTACCTACCTACTTATCGCATCACGACACGTTTAGACAGTAAGTAGGTATGTTTTAATTTGTGTGTCTGCAGTAGTCTGCACATATTGGGGGCTTTCGTGCGGTATGTACCTCATTAAAAACATATTTAATTTACCTACCTACTTTACCTATTTATTAGAAAAATTGTGCCCTAGTAGGTAGGTACCTGTACGGTTCGCGGCGCGCGGCGCGATGCGCGTTGCGCGCTGCGCGCCGCGCGTCGCGAACTGAAACCGCGGCGACGGGCGGCACGCGCCAAAACGTTTGTACTCTTTGACGTGTGCCGCCACCCGCCGTGGCGGCTCCTTTGTATTAAGCCGCCAAATAAAACCCGCACATTGAACTTAGATGAAAACAAAAATAGTAGATACGGTATATTCTAACATTGCGTATTGAAACACCTACATGCATTTTAATAAAATTATTGTATTTAAAATCATTTGTCTTTAAGAATGATTCAGGCATTTGTAAAATGAGCAAAAAGAATTTGTAAACATTATTTCTTAGTTTTAATCCACACTTAGGAATACTGCTTTTGAAAAAATGCTTTCAAAAACTTTAGTACCCGGCGGGATTCGAACCCGCGACTATTGGTATCCGAACCAACGCGTTAAACCGCTTCGCCACGGGTAGCCCCGAAAAAGAATTTCACAAAGATAATCGCAGTTTGACACGCTCATGCGACATACGACTGAGGCTAGTGCGTCAGCTAGACGCAGTTTTATCGTCTCATTTTCCGAGACTAGGTAACGTAGGTATCTGCTGTTTTTTGTTTTCATCTAAGACTAAGAAAAACACCGAAGGTGGAGTAGGTACCTACTATCAAAAGGCGGGTCCAGACATGTATCATTTGCCCGATCCGATCACCGTATCCGTATCGTCGCCGCGTATGATGATCGCATATGTGGACGGGTAATGATATACGTATCATGATACGGGATCTCGATACGCCGATATGATACGGCCCGTCCCATGTCGTGTCGGTTTTTGTCCGATCATCAAAGGAGATACGGAAGAAGTAGAAAAATACGGAAGAAGAAGTGAAGATACGGATACGGAGCAAATCGGAGGCGACCACAACTTGATACGGGGCTTGATACAATACGCAGATACGGATACGGTGATCGGATACGGTGATAGGATCGGTCAAATGATCATGTCTGGACCCGGCTTAAAGAGGAATGTGAGTTACATTCCTCTTTAGATTTAGTTACAGTTACAGTACACGGCATACTTACATTATTGCGGGTGCAGTGGTGAGCGATTGCTGAGCGAACACTTTTGTGAGACCACAATTCCTTCAAATAATCACTAACTAGGTACCACAGTTTACCTAGTAGCAATAAGCATCTCTCGGGACGTCACCGCACCGCCACTGTCACACAATCCAATGGTGTTATGTCCGGGGACCGAGCCGGCCAGGCTACAGGACCAGATCGCCCGATCCATCTCCCTGGATATTCAGTGTCTAATAGTCTTATTAATAAACGTGGAGTAAGGTCGGAGTAGTGAAAACATGCATTGTCTTTTTCCGTGATAAGAACTTTCAAAGTTGACAGACATAAACAGAAAATGGTAAAGTTACTCAGGCCTTATTCCACGTTTATTAATAAGGCTGTTAGTGTTCACTTGTTCACGCACTTGTCGGGAAAAGTGCGCTGGCGCGCCGTTTTGTTGGTAATACATATTGCGTAAATAGGCAAGCGGCACTTCTTCCAACAACACTGGCAATGTTTCTTGTAAAAAGTTTAAGTACGTATCACTGTTCAGTCTTCCTAAAATTAACCTAATAACACATTTACATGAAAGCTAAGCTTGACCAGCATGAGCTGGTACAAGGCCCAGAGTTTGGAAACTTTCTCCGGAACTCTGCAGGCTTGTGAGACATTGTCATTACATATGGCCATCAGGCGGATCATTTCCGTGTATTCTTGATTGGTGTATCGGTATGGCATGATGGCGATTGGTAGGTACTCGGCGGTCGCGGTGCCCGCGCGTTGGGGGCAGCGATCGATACGTCACGATTACGCGGCAGGTAAGTAGACACTAATTGTCCGATGCACTTAGCACTTGCGTCATAGATATCCCGCGCCCCGCGCAGCTTCCGCGCACCGTGAATGAACCGCGGCACGCGGCGCGCGAGCCGATAGTCGCGCGCGCGGCGGCCGGCACGTCGCGTACCTACCTACAAACATAGTTCTTAGAACGTTTTTAGAACTGAATATTATTTTATTTTTTTGTATGAAAAAAAAAATTAAGTAATTGGCAAAAGTGGTAGAACAAAAGTTATTAGTTTTGATGTGGAGAATTACCCGCTGAACAGTTTCTAATTGGAAACCCATAACCCTGTATAGAGTTGATGTAGGTAGGTACCTATCCATATATATAAAATTCAATGTCCTGACTGATCTATTTATCAACATGAAATTTGGAGAGTGTATTTTTGTGCTGTGTAAAGATCCACAAAAGCGATTTTGGAAAATCCCGCGGGATCGGGACATACGCGGGTGAAACCGCGGGACGCAGCTAGTATATACCTATATTTATAAGAACTATAAAAGTCTCTATCTACATAATCGATTTCACAGGCCGAAACATTCAATAGCATAAAATAATCTACAGAAACGTTATTTAAATGTATCTTAGAGCGTCTTCTTCTTCTGCCTCGCCATTGTCGCATTCATAAGCGGCGCCATGTAGCACGCTTGTTTGTGTCTCCTTCCACGAAGCCAAGGGTCTTCATATCCCGCGTGCTAATAACAGCTCCGGCACCACACAGGATATGTGGTAGGTAGCTTCTCCATCGGCCCCAGTGAGGTTGTCGTTAGCTCCTCTTATAGGTGCGAGGGTTGAGCGGCTTCATTGCTCCGGTACCAGTCTGGAGAATCTGCTAGTGCCATTTGGGCAAGTGGCAGTCCTCCTTACAGATAACCCGAAGACTAGCGTTTGGGGACAAGATCGATCTATAACTGATCCCTGACAGTTGCTCCTGGGAATGGCCTAAAGGAGTCCTCCAAAGTGGTCATTGTTGGGGACGCTATAACATTTTCTAATTAGAATAGAAATAAATATCTAAAATAATTAGAAAAATAAAAAATCGTCAAAACGTAGGGCCATGGTCATGGCTGGTATAGAACTTAATTGGCATAAACATATCTTTATCCAGGGAGGAAACCGACTACGTTTGTAAAGTTTGTACGAAGAAAAGAGTAGGTAGACTGTCCCCTTAAGTGTGATACCAAAAACATTGGAATATCTTTTAATGAGTACCAAACCGCTGTAAGCTTCTAGTAAATAAATAAACAACAACAAAGTGAAAATCAATGCGGGCCGATTAACTCAATTCATTTGGACGGTAGCCAAACCTTTATAAAGAGGGTGCGCGAAGTAATGATGGACTCTGATTACTTTCATCTTTTTCATCTTTACTTTCACAATTTAAATACTACGTGAGGATTTTTCTTTTGTTAATAGTTGATTTTCTTAGAAGGTATCTAATATATAAAATTTCCATGTCACAGTGTTAGTTACCGTACTCCTCCGAAACGGCTACACCGATCTGCACCAAACTCCACATGCGCATTCAGTAGGTCTGAGAATCGGCTACTATCTATAATTTATAAGGCAAAACAACGTTTGCCGGGTCAGCTATAACATTATAATCCCCACTGGTGAGGCAGATAGTAAGGATTTTATAACAATTACCATATTTTTATTGGCATAATTCCCACCAACCAGAAGCCTTTGCCCTGCAGTGGGATAATATAACGGGCATTTTTTTTTAAAGTAGCTGTTTTTAGGTATATAGGGCGGTCGCTATTTGAAGGACAATATTTCTACATCATAATATCTTTAATTATAATGTATAGCTAGCATCGTCCTGTGGTTTAAAGCTAAAGGCTAATTAAGCTTTTGAAGCGTTAAATATCTTCTTAAAATTACTTACAATTGTTAAACCGTTTCGAAAAAAAAACCAAAGCTATGAGACATACTTG
Organism: Idaea biselata; assembly: GCA_958496205.1. NCBI lineage: Eukaryota > Metazoa > Arthropoda > Insecta > Lepidoptera > Geometridae > Idaea > Idaea biselata. The sequence goes on from OY292402.1 coordinate 18,845,102, forward strand.
AGACGTCTTAATTGTAGAATACAGGTCCTGTTTGTTCAACAACACAAAGAGCAACCAATTAAATGTTTAATTAAAATAAGACAAAGGATACCTAATTGAGGTTGTGGATAATTTTAACTAGGTTGGTTTAAGATAATATTAATTATCGTACCTACATCTTAAAGACCGAATATAATTATTTGGCTTCAGAGCAAATTCAAGTAAAAACCTTACGGTCCATTTCCATAGGGTAAAATTTTTAATTTAATGTGGTTTACAGGGAAGTTTCAAAGTGCACAGACAGAGACAAACGTTACATAAATATAGTCATCGTTAAAAGTAAGGGGGTTAGATTACCTAATAAAATTTAAATAAAACTGTATATGGATATACCCATGTAAAGTTGCAGTTTCTTACGAAATACTTCTACGCGTAGGTGTACAAATGATCAAATTTATCAATAATTATCTCTAATCTATACTAATACTAGCTGACCCGGCAAACGTTGTTTTGCCTTGTAAATTATAGATAGTAGCCGATTCTCAGACCTACTGAATACGTATACAAAATTTCAAAAAAATCGGTCAAGCCGTTTCGGAGGAGTACGGTAACTAACACTGTGACATGGAAATTTTATATATTAGACTAGCTGACCCGGCAAACGTTGTTTTGCCTTATAAATTATAGATAGTAGCCGATTCTCAGACCTACTGAATACGTATACAAAATCTCATAAAAATCGGTCAAGCCGTTTCGGAGGAGTTTTTTTTTTTTTTTTTAATTTATTTAATAAAAATGTTTAGTACAATATTTAATTATTAGATTTCTTGCCAAACTGCAAAACAGTTTGTTGGCAAGGTACGCTCAGCTAAATTTTACACACATTGTACCAATATTAAAAAGGAAAAACATCTTATAAATTAATATAGCTTATATAAATTTTAGTTATTATGTTATGTATAAAACAAAACTAAAAAGTGCTAGAAGTTAAATAGACAATAGTTTTTTCTTCAATTTGGTCTTAACTACTGGCAAGGTCAGACTTTCATCTAATCTTATCTCATCCAATTTATTGTATATGTTAGGCACCATGTATTTTGTTGTTCGTTTACCATAGTAGTTAATGACTTTAGGTTTTAACAATATTTTGTTCTTAAATCTCCTTTCGCATCTGCATTTAGCTTTTATTTGTAGTTCTTTATTAAAGTAATTCTGGTATGCGATCAAGTATGTGACCTTCTTATCAACTGGTAGTATTCCACACAAAGTAAATAGTTGTTCATAGTCTCCATTACATGATTTTTTAATGTTTTTGTGTACTAAAAATTTTAACAATCTAATTTGTAATTTTTTAATTTCGGATAAGTATGTATTAAAGCTACGGCCGTAGACACTAAGCCCATAAGTAAGTAACGAGTCAGCAAGTGCATAATAGACTGTGTACAATGTATGCTTGCACAATACATTGTTTAACTGATAAAATTTGCCTAATATACTCCGAAGACTATTACAGACATTGTTTATATGTGTTTTCCAGCTAAATTTTGTATCTATTGTTAGGCCTAAATATTTAAAACTACTAACATATTCTATTATTTTGCAATTACAATTTAATTTCTTATTGTGCAAGCACTCATATGTGTGACCTATTATGGGAGCAGTGTCACTTTTAAAAAGTTTTGCAGTCCTACTATGAGGTGAACATATGTGCATACATTTAGTTTTAGAGAAATTAATTATTATACCATTGTCATGAGCCCATTTGGTTATGTTCTCAAAATCTGTTTGCAAGTTTTCTTGAATTTCAGTACTATTCTTGGAAGCATACATGAGACACATGTCATCTGCATACATATAGACACCGCAAGACTTCACTACATTGGTGACACTGTTTACATGCATTATGTACCCGACCGGTCCATATACAGAGCCAGTCGGCACACCCATGTTCACACTTGCCTCCTGTCCTGCCTCTCCAGCAACGACGGTTTTTATTTTTCGATTTGCCAGATATGTTCTGAACCAGTTGTTACTGGGGCCCCTGATACCGCATTCATTCATTGCTTGTAAAAGCACTTCATGATCCAGGGTATCAAAGGCTTTTTTGTAGTTAATGAACAGTGCAATGACCTGCTTTCCACTGTTCAAGTTGTCATTAATTCCGTCAGCAAACCTCGTCAGTGCAGAGACAGTACTGCGGCCTTTCCTAAAACCATGCTGTGTATCTGATAGTATATTATACCGCTCCAAGAACTCACTCATTTGATTAACAATCACTTTTTCTACAATTTTGTCTAATACCGACAATATAGCTATCGGTCGATAGTTTGTATATTCTGAGTGAGATCCGGATTTATACAAAGGTCGGATTATTGATTTTTTTAATTGATCAGGGTACTTATTGTACTTACTTATGTTATTAGATTAGGCCGGGAGTTTCCCTTCAGGTTTAAGTAAGATGAGTGAGAGAATTTCCGACCAAAGAATTTTTAAATAAAATTTTTGATATGATCCTCTAATGATATACCAATAAAATTAATAGGGTAGATAGCTAATGAAGTAAGGAAGTTTTTGAAGTTGGTTTGGAAAAAAAAAATAGGCGAGTTTTTCTTTTAATTGATCTTTAAAGTGTTTATAGCGTTTTGTCTACGCTCACTTTATGTAATACTTTTTTTATTTGTAACAGTTTGGTTAGTGTCACGCCTTTTTTTGTAACAGGTAACATGACCCTATTATTCAGCTCCACATTTGAAAAGAAATCAGCCAATTATCTCAATTATTGCAGTCAGTATGAGCAAATAGGTGTCAGTGGTCGCATTTTAGTAGAAAAATGAGAAAAAAGGCCATAACTTCTAAACTACGAAAAATCGCGGAACATACATGGGGGTGATTCGGGTACCCCTTAAGGTCCTCTACCTCTGGACTTTCGCTTGACACTCGTTTCTGGGACACCCTGTATATTAGATTATCTCTAATCTATGCTAATATTATAAACCTGTCTGTCTGTTATGCTTTCATGCCTAAGCCGCTGAACCGATTTTTACGAATTTTGATACAGAGATAGATGGAACCTTGGAGAAGGACATGGGCTTGTTTTGATCCCGATATTCCCTCGAGATCGGGATTTACGCGGGTGAAACCGCGGGGCACAGCTAGCAGTACACATATAGGTGGTTTGTATTTAAAAACGACGACGGCACGTGTATGACAAATGTTATTTACCTAGCTACTTAAAAATAAAACATAATCCCAACATATGCACCGCAAAACGCATTATTGTGTCCACTCCATATTGTACCGTCAACAACATATTTCTGGAGCTGACAGCTGTTTAATAGTTTGTATTTAAACGCGAAACACCGGTTTTAGCGGTAAAGTTTCTGAGTACGGAACAATTTACTTGAACAAATTAATAATTTTTAGCTTTTGTTGTAGATAAATGTTATTAATAATTGCATTCAACCTGCCGAAATAAAAGAAAGGTAGAGACTGCGCACCTCACCTTCAACCTGGTGGTCAAATGTTGTGAAGGACCTCAATTAAACCAAATTGCCAAGACATACTTGGCGCCGTGAAATGAGGAGACTAGACCCCAAATCCTACTAATATTAAAAAGCTCAAAATTTTTGAGTATGTATGTATGTGAGTGTGTTTGTTACTCAATCACGTAAAAACCGCTGAACCGATTACATGAAACTATATGTAGATAGCTGAATCCTGAAATAACACATATCAGGCTATTTTCACTCACTGCACACACCAACTCTTATAACGTACAACTAAAAACTAGAACAGAATTTTAAAATTTAATGATATTAAGTTTATAAAATACTCCTGCAATTTTAAAACTAAAGTCCATTTCTTTATTAATAAAACATTCTGTTACTTAGCAATTTCAGAAGTCTACGGTGGGGAACCACTTCTGAACTCTACTGTACACTATCATAAATCGACTTTGCAATCCATAAAGCTCGACTTTGTACCTCAAGTCCACCGAATGGTTATTATTACAAAAAATAGGGAAAGCAGTTATTTCGCAATGACAGTACTTAATCGGAGCGCTCGTATACCTGTTTTACAATTTTTTACTTTCATATGAAGTTGAAACAGGAAATTATTTATTTAAAACGCGAACTTATAAATAGCCAGACAGAACCAAATTGAGAATATCTCCTTTTTTTTAAGTCAGTCTAAAATTGGACCAATCACTTAAGTAGGCTATATTAAATACTTGCTGCTACCCGCGGTTTCACCCGCGTAAGTCTTGATCCCGCGGGAAAATCTGGATAAAAAGAATCCTATATGTTATTCTAGGTCTCCAGCTATCTCTATAAACCAAGTTTCATCGCAATCAGTTCAGCTGTTTTTACGTGATTGAGTAACAACACACACACATATAAACAAACATACTCACAAACTTTCAGCTTTATAATATTAGTAAGATAATATTATAGGTAAAGCTGAAAGTTTTGAGTTTTGAGTTTTAAAAGCGACAGTCCTTTATTAACTTTTGCCTTTAAAATTTACACTTATTTGTTTACATTTTTGTTCTAAGTTTCTGAAATAGATGTGACATACCGAAATGTGAACCTCCTCTTTTTTGAAGTCGGTTAAAACTGTTACAGTTAGTCGGCTATGTGCCTTGAGACTTGGAGCTGATTTGTGTATACAAGTTGACGGTTCGCTAGGAAATTGCAATGAAGTTCTGCAACTGTGTTTTGATTGCTTTGAGACATACGGGCTGACAAATATAGGTTACGTCAAATGGAATATTGCTAATTAATAGTGGAATAGCACTGGAAAACGCAAGGTGCCTGTAATGGCTGTTTAAGCTGGCTATATCTACATCTACACTAATATTATAAAGAGGAAAGATTTGTATTTTTGTGTGTCTGTATATATTTGTAATGAATAAACCAAAAACTGTTGGACCGATTTCAAAAATTATAGGCTACTTTTGATCCCGATATTCCCACGGGATCGGGATGACGCGGGTGAAACCGCGGGACGCAGCTAGGATTGTATATTCTTCTAAGTCATAGAAATCTTAAACAAATCAACACAGAGACCATGTGTTACTTTTCTAAGTCTGGCTATTTTTGTATAATCTGCGTAATTGTATTTATCGATATCGATGAAGTAAAACATATACCTAGGTGTCTGAGGATGAGGTTCATTCAATCCCATTGGACCTTCCGCCTCAGTGACGTCACCTGTGCCCTCATAAAGGGTGTATCTCTTAGTTATTGGCTACAGATAAGATAATGATTTCGGCCAGTTTCGGCCAAAAGGTCTTCGGTCTTGTTTTGGCCATATTTTGGGTTTTTAGGCCAAAGAACTCAAGTCGACTAATGGTGGGTTTTTTTGCGACCTCTTGTATATTGGCAACAATCTGGTATGATTGTTTTAACTTGAAATTTGATCCTAAATTTTATTTCTTGAAGTGTTTTCCACACTTAGAAAACGCTGTTTTTGAAAAATGCTATCTCGTACTCGGCTGGATTCGAACCCGCAACTACTGGTAATTTGAACCAACGTGATAGCCGCTACGCCACGGGTAGGTAAGTCAAACCGAAATTAAGAAAGCACCTCCTCGTGTTCTTGCGAGTAGGGTCTCGTAGCGACATCTACCGGCGAACTTTGCAGTTCAACTCACCTCGTATTTTTTTATTTACATAGAAATTATTACAATGTTTAGATGACGCATCACAAACATTTAAATTTTATTTTATTAAAGTTCGAATTCGGCCCGGTACGATAGTTTTTCGAAGCATTTTTTTCAAAAAACAGTATTGGATCCTAATCCAATTTTAAGTAAAAACAAAATAATAAACAACGTTTTGTATAAAACAGGCTATTTATCAGTTTTAGGAACAAAAAAACTAGTAATCTAAGTGTGCTCAAAGCAAACTTCTTGCGATCTCCACTTAAGAAAACTATTAGACAAGCGTGTCGAGATGTGCTACCCTAGGATACTAAAGTTAGGTACATTTTACCGGGTTTTAAGGGGACAGTCTACCTACTCTTTTCTCCATACAAACTTGATAAACGTAGTCGACTGTTTCCTCCCTGGATATTAGAATATATATGTTTATGCCATAAATCCTATATTAGCCATGACCATGCACCTACGTTTTGATTTTTATCATTTTGTAACTTTTCTTAATTTTTTATTTTATACCTAATAAAAAAAAATACGTAGGGCATAGTCGTGGCTGATATAGGACATATTGCATAATATAAACGTATTTACTGTAATGTCTTTATCCAGGGAGGAAACAGTCGACTAAGTTTGTATGGAGTAGGTAGACTGTCCTCTTAAATCTAAAAATTTAGAGGTTATGTAAACAGGAGGTCTAAATAGACCTCAAAACGTCGGGCGTTGAAAAATGCTTATTATGACAAAAAGCAATGCGATTAAAACTTAATCAGGTAATTTCATATCCGCATCGCAACCACCGATCTTATTTATGTATAGGTATCGACAAATCAGCTGTTTTTGGATTATTATTTATTTTCTGACCTTGAGATTTCAACTATGTTACAATAGTCTTGGTCGCGAGGAGACCAAGAATATTGTATTGTATTGGCGAGGCGAGGAAATGTAACTATGTCAATAATTCGTGTGATTTTAAAAAAAATACCTTAGGAATACTGTTTTCCAGCTGCCTAAACCGAATTTGAAACTCCAATTTGGATGCAGCTATAAAATCCAAATATTAGTAGTTATTTCATACATGCAGCTGCATTCAACTTAATTATGGTTTTAAAGCGCAGCGTTGGACGTCCACCAACGAGATGGACGGACCCGCAGGCCGCTTGTAACCGAAGCATCTGGAAATCTATGAGGGAGGCTTATGTCCAGCAGTGGACTTCTGTGGCTGCGACTGAAGATGATGGTTTTAAAGTCTGCTTAAATATTAAGCTGTTGGGAAAACTATGTCTTAAGGGCCCTATACTGAAAAACTGAAAATCCATGTCGGGCGCATCGAAAATTGTTGATTATTTCATGACGGAATGTCGTAGAACTTTTTTTTGTGTACAGATTGTAGGCGACATTTTAGTGCAGTTTCCATACAAATATGTCGAAACGTATTGAAGTCTATCGACATTTTAGCCAAATCAGGCATTTTTTGTCTAAAATTTGGATAGGCTTTGCACCAATAGGAGGTTCTTGTCTTAAAACTACACCAAAATGTAGGAAACAATGTCACCTACAATCTGTGCACAAAAAAAGTTCTACGACATTCCGTCATGAAATAATCAACAATTTTCGATGAGCCCGACAGGGATTTTCAGTTTCAAGGTCGTTGGCGTTGATACTCCTCTTAAGAAGGCATATTGCAAGATACAATTTAATTTAGAATTGGTTTTCATTTTTGAACTAGGTAATTTTTACAATAAACTAGAAATTCGCATACCGGAAGTAAACTGGTCGCCTTAATAGGACCAAGAAATGCAAAACGGTGTAAATTATGCTACCTGAAAATTATTTATACGATAATTTCGTTGGCTATGATGATACACCATAATTAAAATAAAAACATTTGAAATTATGCAAATTGCCCTCACTGGTACAGTTGATTTTCTCCCCTGAGGTATGTTCCCGGTTGCATCCCTCTCAGGAGCCCGGGGTCCGCTAAAACCCCAAATTATTTGGGGTCAGCACAGTAGGTAAGATTTAGTTGATCCAAACCAAACACCGTGGCCGGAGCAGGCCGAAAAATACACTTTTGAAACTTACACTATCATTATTCATTATATCATTATTATTAGAAACACGGGTCTAGATCGCGTTGTAAATAATCATTGTTATTAATTACCTTGATGTTTCAGCAAACGGGTCACACCGGCCGTGGTCGCGAGAAGACGAGGCCGAAAAAGTTTCGGCTTCGGTATTAAAACTTCCATACCTTTCGGTCAAACACTATTATTTCCTTTATCTCTTTCCCGGCTCAGATTAATAGGCACTTAAGGATACCTTCACACTTGGTTTAACACGAACTAATTTTGGAATGGTATTTAGAAGTCTTATTGTTACATTGAGGAACATATTGTGATTTACTGGTGGTCTCAAAAGGGCAGCCTTTTATCTAATTACTAGCTGCGTCCCGCGGTTTCACCCGGGTAGGTCCCGATCCCGTGGGAATATCGGGATTAAAAGTAGCCTATGTTACTCAGGGTGATTGTTGCGAAATTTTGAAATCGGTCCAGTAGTTTTTGAGTTTATTTATTACAAACATACAGACACACATACACACAAAATACAAATCTTTCCTCTTTATAATAATAGTGTAGATGTAGACTAGTGACCCGCCCTGGCTTTGCACGAATATTTATGGATATGTTGTTATGTTACAATTTTCCTAGTGTTTCATTAGCCAAGCTGCACATGCCGATTTTTAATAATCGTGCGTGTTTAAGTTAAAGGGGAAAGTCTACCTACCCTATTCTCTATCAAAACTTTACAAACGATCGACAGTTTCCTCCCTGGATAAAGAAATTAGAGAATATCAGTTTATGCCATAAGTCCTATATCAGCCATGACCAAGCCCCTACGTTTTGATTTCATTCATATTCTATTTTTTATAAATTTTATATTTACCTATTCTATATAATTAGAAAATGATAAAACCAAAAGGTAGGGGCATGGTCGGTGATGGCAAAAATAGGTTTTATAGCATAAACATTTGCTCTGATGTCGTTATCCAGGGAAGAAACTGTCGACTATGTTAGTTTGTACTTATGTAGAAAGATTAGGTAGACTTTCCTCTGCCATTGTAATGTCACGGGGACACTATAGTGATATTGTAAACCAATTATATTTCCAACTATCGTATAAAATACATGAACAGCAATTTCCTCGACAAACCGTATTATTTCCTAAAATGCGCAGAGCAGAAATATAAGAACCCAATACAATTCCGTAGAAAGAAGCTAATAATGAAAGCGCACCAATATTAAAAACCAAAAGCTAACAAATACCTAACCAGAAAACTAAATAAATAAATAAATATTTCACGACGTTACACACAGAGCAATCAATCTAGCCCCAAACTAAGCACTAGGCTTGTACTATGGGTAATGACAACTGATACACTGCTTATTATACTTTTAAAATAAATATTGCACGACGTTATACACAGCGCAATCAATCTAGCCCCAAACTAAGCACTAGGCTTGTACTATGGGTAGGTACTCGACAACGGATACACTACTTAATTTACTTTTTAAAGAAATATCGCACGACGTTACACACAGAGCAATCAAGCCCCAAACTAAGCACTAGGCTTGTACTATGGGTACTAAACAACGGATACACTACATACATTTTATACTTTTTTAAAGTAAACTGATCCAACCAAGCGACTTCTAAATATAAATACCTACATAAAACATTGTTGAGATTATTTAAATAAATTACAATACACAATTTTGTATATAGTTTTAGATGTTATTAAAACATTTAAACGTACCTATCCAAACCGGTCGGCAAAGGTTACAATTGTTAAGAAAAATAACGTAGTTCGGTAAGTTAGTAATTTGTTACGTGCGTTCGCAGTTTCGTTGTGGCTTCGGGTGAGACCGCTCGTGGCGCAGTGTTCGCGGCGCGTGAAAATCATCGAAACTCGAATCGACAATCGTGATTTAAATCGATACTAGTGCAGTGATAGTGATTGTGCTCCGATTGGATCGGCCAGCGGTCTGGATTTAAGGAGTTAAAAAAAAAAGAAATCGAAAGGCAATGATCAGTATGGGTTTCTTTTACATTTTTATTCAGCTGTACAAACACGTATGTATTGGAGTTTTATGCAAAACGGTTAAAATTTAAATAGTCTGAAAGGATAACATCGATGACTTTGTATTAAGTATTTCTGTTTTTCAAAGAGTTTACTGCAATGTATAATTATTTTATTGTTTTCAAAATGTTATAAAAAAAATAACTTTGTTTCTTTAATAATTACATGAAGGATGACTTCTAAGATTATTCGACCTTGAGCGTTCAAAATTAATAACTAACATTTTATTTAAATTCATTTTTACTGCTGTTTTTAAACGTAAACCTGTTTTGATAACAGACAATCGTATGTTTGTTTCAAATATAATTGACAGGTAGCTGAATCTAATAATAGATGGCTCTAAGTTCAAAAAATAATTACAAGTGGTATATAATTAGTAATTACTAGCTTCGTCTTGCGGTTTCTCTCGCGTAAGTCCCGATCCTGTGGAAATATCGGGATGAAGCCTATGTTACTTCTCGATAATTTAGCTTTCTATTGGTGAACGAATTATTGAAATCGGTTTAGTAGTTTCGGAGCCTATTCGTTACAAACAAATAAGTAGGTAAATAAATCTTTCCTCTTTATACACTAATATTATAAACAGGAAAGCTTTGTATTTTTTGTGTGTCTGTCTCTTTATGTTTGTAATGAATAAACTCAAAAACTACTGTGCTGATTTCAAACATTCTTTCACCAAGAAAAAGCTACATTATCGAGGAGTAACGTAGGCTACTTTTAATCCCGATATTCCTACGGGATCGGGACTTACGCGGGTGAAACCGCGGGACGTATCTAATTATAAAATATTATAAGTTTAGACAGGTGGTCAAATTAGAGACCTTTCTTTGAATAAAAAACAATAATCTTGTCAAATAAGGCCAGTTGTGCTAGGTAAAGTTACTTTTAAACTTTTTCTTTTTTCTTTTTTTTTACGGTTTCCTCATTTTTACAAACAAATATATTCAAATTACAAATTGAATTTAAAAAAAAACATTAGAACCGTTATTGAACCACTTGTGAGGTAACTTCTATCAAACAAAAAAAGAATCATCCAAATTGGTCCAGCCATCTTCGAGTAATAGGGGAACATACCAAAAAAAAACGTAAAATTGAATTAGGTAAGTCGAATTGATTGATTAAATCAAATTGAGTACCTACCTGCTCCTTTTTTGAAGTCTGTTAAAAAGTACACTTAGAAGTACCCATAAGAATACAATACAATGACGGAAGTAAAATACAAATACAAAAAATGATAAATTAAAACAATTACAAAGCTATTGCTTTGTAATTTTTACATTACATTTTGAAATTTTGCTGTTGGCTGTTTTTTATTTTTCAGGTTTTGAAACTTACAATTAGGTGAATTTCTTTCAAAGGTTGCCTGAAATGGTTTGCTCTTAGGTTCGCGACTACAAAGTCAAAAAACAAAGTCAAATCGTTTTATACAATGAGAGCAATGTATACAAATACAAATGATGATTTTGAAACGTCGACTTCAAACTATGATTTTACTGTGGTCCGTAACGCGCCCTCTGATTAGAAGAATCCTCAAGAAACTCGTGAGGGAAAGATCCCTTAGTCGCCTTTTACGACACCCACAGGAAGAGATAACGTAGCCTTATTCTATACCGGGGCTACAAAGTCTAACTACTACTTTAACCATCTCACCGTAGATTTTTCTTCTGATTTCGCGATGTTGAAGAGAAAATTTAACTCATTTTTCGGTTTTAATCGCGTGGTACTAAAACAATGCTAAAAGTAATAAACACCACGGGATTTAAACCGAAAAATGAGTGAAATTTCCATCTCATCGTCTTAATAAAATAAAATTCTGCCATAGATGAAGTTAACAGTAGTACAACTCAATGTCCTGCAGTTCAAAGTTGAGCTGTTCACGCAACTCAAGCGGAAGTTTGACTTGAAACGTTCTACTGGGAGCAATTTCAGAGTGTTTGCTGTGCCCTGCGTGTTGTACAAGTCTAGTAACGATTTAGTTGGTCCCGGTTGCTATCCCTGATAGGAGGTTAGGTTAAGTAAGAGGCCTTGGTGCTACCTGAAAACTCTAACAATTCTATCTTACTTATAAACCTAAATGTGTTATGTGTTATTTGGTAAGTAAGTAGATAAGTAAACTATTAGGTATGTTAGTTACTCCTTCACGGAAAAACTACTGAGCCGATTGAGATGAAAATTGGTTCTAATAGCTGGAGATTTAAATTGACATATAGGTTTCTTCACAAGAATCACTGAAATGAAACTATACAAGTACGCTGGAATTGCTATACCATACAAAATGGCATTAGATCTTTGTGCCGATTTGATTTGCAACATGGCGCAGATCAAATATGCACAAAATTCAGTGCGAGACCTCCTGTCCATATAATTCAGGTCAGTATACGGAATCAATTAGCTAACTAACAAATTTATCCAGCTAGTTGTTTCCGTAAAAATGTTGCAAATGTCATTTGGATTGAAACTGAAAAATAGAAATGTTTCATGTTTCACCATTTTCCGATTTTGTAATCACAATTTGACAGTTAATTTTAATAGATTTTTCGAATCAGTAACAGCTTTGAAACAGGGAAGATCAGCAAAACAATTTTACAAAATTACCTCACAAATATCTCGCGGGATCGGGGTAACCGATGGGCGCACATTTCCGGTAGAAATTCCATAGTTACCTGTATGTCAAAGTTTAGGCTCATCTTTGCCTTTAGACTGTGGGTTGATATTCTGTCAGGACAATCTCTTTTATTTAACAAAGTTCAACATAATATAGAAACGACTAGCAACCCGGCGGACTTTGTTTCGCCTTAGAGGCAAAAAAAGTCCCATGTCCTTTTCCTAGTTCTAAGCTACTTCTCTTCCAATTTTCAGCCAAATCGGTTCAGCCGTTCTTGAGTTATAAATAGTGTAACTAACACGACTTTCTTTTAAATAGAAAGAGATTTGTAACAATAGCATATCCGTTGTCTAGTACCTACCCATAGTACAAGCATAGCACTTAGTTTGGGGCTTGATTGCGCTGTGTGTAACGTCGTGCAATATTTATTTAAAAAAGTATATTAAGTAGTGTATCCGTTGTCTAGTACCCATAGTACAAGCCTAGTGCTTAGTTTGGGGCTTGATAGCGCTGTGTGGAACGTCGCGAAATATTTATTTATTTCAACTAACTCGAAAAAAAAACATAGTATTGTACCTACCTACTTAATACATTGCTGAAACTAGTTCGAAAAAGACATTATTCAGTCTCTAACCCACAGCTATAACCTCATCTTCAGTGGCAGCTATTTTTCATTATTTCTATTTGTCACGCTTACAAATACGTGCAGTGAATTCAGATTGCCATAAACAAAACAACAAAAACCATGTGTGGATACCTACTGGATACCTATGGATATTGTACGAATAATATTAAAGAAATGGCCAGGGCCACTTTCGTTGCGAGCGCTTCGTAGGCTCGTAAGATAAAACATTTTATCCTAAGTAAATACTTCGGATTGATCAAAGGAGTGTTTTACTTCTGCATTGTTGAATTTTCGAGTTTATAAAGTTACTTTTCTGTAGAAGGAGATTTTACCTCTAAGTATCTGACGTTCTGATGAGTTAGAAATCGGTATAATTATGTTTAATTTAGCAAATAAATTGTCTTATACTACCTATACTTATTGCTTTTAATGTAGCTTTTTAATGTTAATTCACAAGCTATTTTAAAGATTTTGCAATAATTTCACGGAATATTTGTAGGGTTTGAAGAAATAAGCGATATTTTAAAAGTAGGGATGTTTGACATTTTATTATCAACTATTCATTACATATTTAAATATCAGGTTTAATTTTTAGATATTAAATTAAAAAAAATACTCACAAAGATTATTAGATAAGGCATCACTTTTATTACATTATAAAATTAAATTGCTTATAAAACTAAACAAAAATGTCAAATACCAATTATTAAAAATACAAATACCTGCAACTATAGAATACAAAGTTAGAATGCAAAAAAGGAAGTGAAAATAAAATAGACGAATAATTATACAATAAAAAAATAATATAAATATAACATAAATAAATATAACTACAGCAGAATTATTAATAAAAAATATAGAGATTCTTCTTCTGTTTTCGCGATGTTGTATTAAAATTAAAGAACGCGCAAAAACCACGCGATTCAAACCGAAAAATGTCTTTAATTTCAAAAAATATAGAATTAAATGCATTTTATTTAGTACATTTATAATGCCTTTTATTATTGTTGTAATCATACCTAGACAGAGAGATGTTACACGGCGATTCGTATAGCGAAATAAAAATGTACTTATTTCTTCATTTACTTACGTATATTAGGAGTCGAATAAGAAACCGATCAGCCTCCCTGGAGTATAATAATATGACTCAGGGAAACCACCAAAAGACAGACGCTTTTTCCGTGGACTTTATCTGCGAATTTTACTGGAATCAATCTCTATTGGCTATTACTTATTGAACAGAAATCGAATCTATCAAAAATATATCTTCAAACCGTTGAAACTATCTAGTATGTCTAACATATAATAATAATAATAAGCCCGCAGGGCACCTTGAGGCGAGGTATCGGGGAGTAGCGACCCCGCGGCTTCCCGAGTGCTCCAGGGGGAAATCACCGTTCCTCACCTCTGGCTTGCCTTCACCGGCTGGTCGGAGTGGAGTCGCGAGAGCAGAAATGCTCGGAGGATGGACACCTCACGTCAGTGATGAGTTGGCCCGCTCCACAGGATTACCTAGGATGGTTTAAAATCCGGTGAGGTTGCTCCATCCTTCAGCCACTCACGCCCCTGTTGCCCCCTGGCTGTAATTTGCTCGGCTTAATTAGGGTGGCCCAGTTTGTGAGTTGGCGAGTCTCCGTCTGCCATTTTTACATGTTTATTGAACATTGTTACGGCAGGCGCCATATTCCCCATAGTTCCCCCCAGTATCCAATCCACTACCAACCCCTTTCCATAGCCCAAGTAGTTTTTCACCCGTAGTTTACACAATAGTTCTATCCAAACCGGGGGTTGTCCTTGGTTGCATTTTATAGTGTAGACAGGGATAACCGCCGGTTTGGTGTCCATCACAAAATTTAAATTAAAATGTTACTAAAACAGGCCTCTACGTGTTGGCTTCGGCCCCACGCACGCCTTCCAAAGGTCCGGGTGCTCCATAGCCCCGAGTATCCGTAATGGTAACAACAAATAATAATAATAGTTTATTTCATTAACAAAAATGTTACACAACTCGTTTTGAGGTAGGGTTTACCTATTAGATATAATATATACCTGTGCCAGGTAAACCCGCTCTTCTTAACTAATTTTACTTAGACATATAAAATATAACATATATAACATATAAAAACATATAAAATATTATTAAATATAGGGGTATTTACCACGTTTCAACTTGTTTGAACAAGCCAGTTTTACTGATGAAATATCGAACTCAGTCAAAAACAAATTTAAATGTTTAAATTTACCATGTGGCAAATACCCCGTAATTTAATAATATTTGTAGTGAAAAAAACCATGTAAGTTTAAAATCGTATACGTCTAGTAGCCACAGTATAAGCTTAGTTGTTTAGTTTGAGGCGATGTGTGCAAGTCTTGAATTGTTTGTTTATTATCTATTCAAAACTAGATCGGCTTCATAATTGCATACCCTCCATGTCGCTTGTACCGGTCGTGCAGTTTACTATCTTTGCAATAGGATTAATTTGTGTTTTGTATGAAAAGCTAAAAGAAGATAAGGTGCTATCTCAAAGATTCCATCAAATATTTCTTAAAACTTTAGTACTTATGCAATTGGCTGCCTGTAACTACTCTATTACTGTACATGATGAGAGAATCAAAGAACATACTAGGGTTACATAATAAAAAGTTACTAGAAAATAATAAATAATTTTAAGGAAAAATACGCGAGGCCGCAACCGCAACTTTAAAAAGATTTTTCGGTTTTAATCGCGTTTTAATTTTAAATGTAATAAAATAAATTATTTTTTAAATAAACAATTTCATTCATTTAAATAAATATAAATTTAAATGAATGAAACTTTACTTAAATTAATAATTTTATTAATTTAAATAAATATAAATTTAAATGAATGAAACTTTACTTAAATTAATAATTTTATTTATTTAAATAAATATAAGTTTCAAAAGATATTCGTTAACGAATTTGACTGCTCGCGTTTGTATCTATATTTCGTCAGGTGCAACCGATGCGATGGATGACTAATGTTAAACAAATAAACAGACGGAAATAGACTTGCTTTATGACTTTCGTTGGTTTTTTTTAGGTTGACGGATTTTTCCGTCATCTATCGGTCTAATGTGGTTTTGTATAAAGGCGAATACACACTAAATAATTAATTTGTAAAGACCGAAATTAAACTTATTTTTCGGTTTTACTCGCGTGGTGTTTATTACTTTATAGCGTTGTTTCAATAATCAACGTTTTGAGAGCTTTACAGGTCCCTTATTCACGACATTCACTGAGACAATATGACATTCTATTGTATTACAAAGTTACTGAAAAACTACCGTCCTATCAAATGAGCATTGAAACAATGTTAAAAGTAATAAACACCATGCGATTAAAACCGTAAAATTAGTTTAATTTCCATTCAACATCGCGAAAACAGAAGAAATACCTATCTTTGTAAAGACCGATTGTTTAAATTTATTGGTAAACTTTCACTCTTTTCCCGGAATAATAAAAAAACCAGCCAAGTGCGAGTCGCACTCGAGCACGAAGGGTTAATACTGTTAATATATGACAAAAAAATCGCGATTGTTGTATGAAGACGGGGATAGATGATAATTACAAAAACACTAGGTACTAAATCTAATTAGTCTGTATTCGTCCTTACTGTAGCTGCGCCCCGCGGTTTCACCCGCGTAAGTCCCGATACCTTGGGAATAACGGGATAAAAAGTAGCCTATGTGTTATTCTAGGTCTCCAGCTATTTATATTCCATGTTTCATTGCAATCGGTTCAGTAGTTTTTGCGTGAAGGAGTAACAAAGTCACATACAGACATACATCCATACAAACTTTCGCGTTTATAATATTAGTATGATAGTAAGGGAACCGTATAAAACCAAGGTAGTGGAGTAAAAAATAGAGTTTGTTTACTATATTTTAGATCCAATATAGATTTTATGGATCGTGAAAAAATGCAGTAACCTAATAAAATTATAATTTCATGACCCATAAATTGTTATTGTTATCTAAAACTATAGTGTAGAGTCAGGATATGGAGGAAGACCGTATGACCCAAAATAAGTGACATTGCAACTGCCGGACACAATGTCACCTCTTTTGGGAAATATTGGAACGAAGTTCCTTATCGCTGTTGCGAAAGGGGGCTAGAAAAAAATAAGACCAAAAGTTGTAACGACACTTTTTGCTATAGGTGTAAGCCGTGCGGCGTGCGCGTGTTTCTCTGTCTCTCTCTCTCTCTCATAGAAAAGAACTTCGTTCCATCCGGGTGTCCCTTGACACCTCTAAAGTTTTTTTTTTAAGTCATACGGTCTTCCCCCGTATCCGATGTTACCTGACTAAACTCTACCTACCACTGGTGTCTTCACACCTTCACATGTTGGTCATGAATCAGTAATAACTTATAGGTGCTTCATCTTAGATCACATCATCACTTAGTTAGACGGTTGTTTGTTTTGTTTGTCAGTCGGTTTTACCTTATCAGTTATCACTGAGCCTGCATGCGACTCAATGTGAGTATTGATAGATTTTTTAGTGTAAATTACTTTGAAATCCACTAATTATATTACATACCACATACAAGCCACATACGGTAGGTATACGTGTGTGGTACCATATCCTTTGGATTGATTGCTGTGAAATGAAATTATAGGGTATTCTCCTCGACTCGATCCCGTGGGAATATTGGGAACAAAAGTAGTATTTGTTACTTCTCGATAATGTAGCTTTCAATTGGTGATTTTTTGGAATCGGTTCAGTGGTTTCTGAGATTACCCGGAAAATACATACATGCATGTTACCAACGTTACCTTTTTATAATTGTAGTATAGACTACATACGGTACATACGGTAGGTGCGGTATGCTTTGGATTGATTGCTGTGAAATTATAGTATAGAATATAGAGTTAAGTTAATCAGTTCAGCATTGTTCTTAATTAATTAGTTATCTGGAGGAGCACAAATTCGATCGAAATAACAGGTCGAGTGCGAGTCGGTTTTGCACACGTAGAGTTCCGTACACTTACCACAAAAAAAACACGTTTGATGTATGAGAACTTCACATAAATATTTGTTGTTATAGTTGCAACCGAAATACATAATCTGTCCAGCTAGCACGGCAGATGAGACAGCCTGGTGACAGACAGACAGACCGACAAGTATTATATCCGTTGTCTAGTCACCGTAACACAAGCTTAGTAGCTTACCACGGGGCCAGATAGCGCTGTGTGTTCACAGAATTTATTTATTTAGTAAAAAGGTCCCGTTTTTACCGAAACTCTTATAAATATGATTATTGTTGTAAATATTTAAAGAAATAAAATCAAGAGCCACTTTCGTTATAGCCAAGGCACCAATGTAAAAATGAGACATCGCTAATTCCAGACAAATCTGAAACCTTTTTTTAATGTTCACATAAAGGAAACATGAAATAAAAATGAGAAATACTACTAGTAAATGAAAACCGTTAATGAAATTTAATCGAAACGTCAAGGCGTATTTGAAATACCGTTAATGCCATGTGTTGAATGCTATTAAACATTATTTTAAAAGTAGAAAATATACCTAATTTAAGACAGATTCTGTTTCAAAGCCGTTCTCAAGGTCGTTCCTCAAGACTCAAGGCGTCATTGACGCAATTTCTAAAAAAAACCGGCTAAGTGCGAGTTGGACTCACTCACAAAGGATTCCGTACCTTTGTCACAATTGGGTAAGGAACCCTAAAATAAACACTGGACCAAACGAAATCCGTAAACGCAACAACGTCGCATGTTTGCATTTTTCTTTACATTGTGAAAATTTTAACTGTCTAGCTATCATGGTTTATGAGCCACAACCTGTTGACAGAAGGACATACAGACAGCAGACTATGTTACTGAGACTGTCCAGACAGTAGCAAGGAGAGTCTCAGTAATAAAGTTGTACTTTAGCTGATCTGATGTCAGCTAATGAAAACGCCAAAGATCTCGCAACATACTGGAGTGGGCGGGTTTAACCACATTTCCCTGTTAATTTTTAGTGCTATCGACACGAAGAAGAAGAAGAAGTCCCGTTTTTACCCTTTTGGCACAGAACCCTACAAAATGAGAGATATATAAACCAACACATGCATTATACCGAACAAGCTGTTTGTCAGAGACTACAGAAGACAACAATAAACACTTAGACATGTTTTGAACTCATATTGGCTATATGTGTGAGTGCTGTGTGAGAATTTTGTATAATATTTAGGTAGGTAGTTAGTTACCAATTTTTTTGGAATATTAAAAGATATAATTAACTTTGACCATTGTGGTTTTATGTCCTTTTTAATAAATTAAAATATCTATAGATATAATAATATAGATGTAGGCGAAAACAAAACCAAGTCGATGTGATCTTCTACTCTAACTAAAGTCTACCTACTCTTTTTCCATACAAACGTAGTAATTGGAATAGAAATAAAAAAATAGAATATGAAATAAAGACATGACGTAGTGGCATGGTCATGGCTGGTATAGGTTTTACGGCATATTTACTGTAGTGTAAAGACACTAGAGTAAATATGTTTATGCCGTAAAACCCCTGGATAAAGATCCAGGGAGGAAACAGCCGACAACGTTTGTAAAGTTTGTATGGAGAAAAGAGTAGGTAGAGTAACAAGAATCAAATTTAACATTAAATTTAACGTATTTGGTTAAAGGTACTTCGCCAGCTGACACATAAACAACAAGCTTTACGCACATGTAAGATCAAGTGCCAACTTTGTTGAAGGACTTGAAACATTTCCAAAATCATAAATTACCTTTTAGGTACGGAACCCTAAAAAAAGAGCATGGTTCAAGATGAGATCTATATAACGCCCAAAAACTGGTTGAAAATAGGCTTAGCAGTTTCCAAAAAAATGGTGATAGACGTACACACAAACCTCGATCTCTCACCCCAAACGCATAAACCTACTATCTCCATGGCAGTCGAGAGAAAAAATGGTTTTACGAATGCTTCTCTGTAAGTAGGTATAACATACAAAGAGCGCGACAAAAAGCTAATATACTACAAATGAAATTCATCCCTTTCAGACATTTGTCACTGCCTTGTCGTATCTTATTGTTTCTTGTTTCCATGATCCTACGCTGACAATAGTACCACTGATTTTCTATTGGTCGAGGATTTAAGGTCACAAAACATGAAAGATGCTTTGGATGTGAAAAAAGTTACGGATAACTTTAAAGTAAATATTGCATTCTGTTTTGAAAAACATAATTGATAAGGATTGTGCCTATTGGTAATTCTTGCGTTACCCATTACGGAGTATTGTGATGAGAAGATCCAGATGATCTATGCTCTAAATTTTTACCTAGTTGTTTAAGAACTGTCCCCACTTGAAAACAACTAGTCCCCAATTTACTGCATTCCGAGGAGGTATTCTGCTCATCATTCAGAGAATCCTCATCAGATCATCACAACATTTTTATGAGACCAACTTTGAGGTAAAATTTACCTTACATTTATTTGTTTTTTATTTATTTTGTTTGAAATTTAAAACGAATCATCTCAATTTAATCTCAATCACAAGTGTATCATAGTCATTAAAATTGATCACAGGTGGCCTCATCTTTTGTCACATTTTTACTGACGTTGATTGTCACTCATAAGAGCAAGACAAAGCATTAAGTCACGCATTGGTTGTGTGCGAATACGAGCTTTATTATCTTCGGCGTAGAGGTTCGGCGATCTATCATGCGATAATTTAGTCAGTCTTAAGAGGACAGTCTCCATACTCTTTCTCCATACAAACGAAGTCGACTGTTTCCTCCCTGGATAAAGACATTAGAGCAAATATGTTTAAACATTATATCTGTCATGACTATGCCCCTACCTTTTGATTTATTTCATTTTCTATTTTTTTTTATTTTATTACTATTCTAATTAGAAAATTAAAAAAAAAATCAAAAAGTAGAGGCATAGTCATGACAGATTTAGGTTTTATGGCATAAACATATTTGCTCTAATGTTTATATCCAGTGAGGAAACAGTCGACTACGTTTGTATGGAGAAAGAGTACAGAGACTGTCCTCTTAAGTTTCAATTCTAAGCTTCATTTAATTTGTCTGTCTGTATCGTATCGCCATCTGGTGCTGTGTTAAATAAAAAAATACGCATTAAGCCCATCAATCAAATGTCAGCACCCTTTAACTAAAACAAACAGTTTTGGGATAATGTATTCCAGATTGCGACTAGAGAGGCCATTCAGTTGATATGAAAATAAGTAGATTTTTCCACTGACAGCAACACATCCGCCAAAATCAATAGTTTAACAATTACTAGTTGAATTTAACTGTATTGCTTTAGTAGATGCTGGGGGTAATAACGGCATTTAGATAATTTATAAGTAGATTGCCAGCAAATCTATACATAGCGATATCGGAAAATTGCTTGGACCCTAGACGAGTTGGTGTCAGGCAGGCGCCCGGCCGTAAAAATATTGCCAAATCTATTTGCAGTAGGTGTGGTCAATTAAGACTTAAAAAAAATAGGGTTTTAGCAGACCCCGGTCTCCCGAGAGGGATGCAACCGGGAACATTGCTCGCAGATGAGAAGATACATGGCCAGCAGCAGCAACTATATAATTTTATCAGGTTAGTGGACCTAGGACAGGAAAGAACGGGGCAATATTATGTCCGACCTGTCGGACATGTCAAAGCACGGACAAGTCCTCTAGTGCCTACTATAAAATTGAATGCCTTGGTATGAAGAACCGTAGCCGAAGCCACTCAAGAAGTGATTTATTACTTCTTTTGTTAGTTCATAGACATAAAATAAATAAATAATTTCTCCGAACAACACACAGCGCCATCTAGCCCCGTTGTAAGCGACTAAGCTTGTGTTACGGTGACTAGACAACGGATATAATACTTATATTTATTTTTCTTTTGTAAATACATACATATTATACATAGAGGGACACCCAGACCAGACACATTTTTTTTTTTTTAAGCATAAATACTTGCACCCGGCGGGAATCGAACCCGCAACCTCCTGCATTGCAGTCGCGCTTTCGCACGACGCGCCACCGAGGTCGTCAAATCGTCGTAAAACAAACCTAGGTCCAGCTAGAACGACATTAGTTCCAGTTTATTAAGAGCCCTTCTAAGGATTTAATTTCACAGATGCGAGCAATGTAAAAACTCCAAACTTACTTCTTAACCTTCACAATATTTAATAGCCTGAAGTAACTTTATAATTTTGAGAAAGAGCCGAGTGTTCAACTGTTTTGAAATTATAATTAGGTCTGAGTTCTTACTCGTGGCAATTGTGTCAATGCGGTAGGTACTAAAATGGACTTTCATCTCCTTATGTTTTCTGTTTGAAAACAATGCCTTTTTAATTCATTTTTTAATTAAGCGTGCAAGCGAAGCGTTACTGTTGCAACCATGGCAATATTGTGTCTTTCAGACGTTTGTTTGTTGCTCCTAACTCCTATACAGAACGTACTGTATAACCAATATTATCGTTTGGACAAGGTATCAGTCAGTATCAAAGGTCAATGACTTTTTGAGATTTTCAAAATTGCTTAACATCATAATTGTAGAGTGTCAAAACAGGACAGACGTATAATTTCGTCATAGTAAGAACCGATCAAGAAACTTATACAGAGTAATTTATACTTGTAGCTTGTATTATAAGTTTATCAGGCGTATCATTAGTTCTTAACGTAGAAGATATACCCAATGATAATATTCAGAGTGATAGTTTACTAATTCTACTAATAATTTAAAGTGAGAGTTTGTGTGTAAGTAAATAGGTACCTATGTTTGTTACTCCTTCACGCGGAAACTACTTAACTGATTGCAAAGAAACTTAGAATGCTGGAGATCTGGATGAACACAAGCGCTACTTTATATCCCGATATTCTCGCGGGATCGGGACTTATGTGCAGGTAGTCTGTAATTACGCAAAATTGTAAACATTATTTCTGACCGTCTAATTTTCTATCAAAAGTTGAAAAAATTCGTAAAATTTTACATAATCGTACATTTTCTGCTAACAACAAAACTTTGCCGCCTGTTTGTCTCGTAAATCTCGAACAATCTTGTAACAATGAAAAAAAAAATCAAATTTATTTGTTCAGTCTCATTATTTTTGCGAAGTCAGTAGAATAATTTTGAGGATTTGTCTAGAATCACAGTTTTCACTCCATAAAACTCTGGTTTCAGCGACAAGACGTCATAATATTAACGGAAAATTTAAATTTTTAAGACAATTTGCTTAACTGAGCACTTTGTAAGCTTTGCAAGTACTTTCATAAGATTTTGAAGTGACGAAGCGGCGACGTGCGACTGTTTTGCTGATTTAAATTTTAGTAGGACTAAATTATTATAAGCTTACTAGCTGACCCGACAGACGTTGTCCTGTCGCTTAGTATAAAAAAATGGCTATCTATCTTCATACCAAAATTCATCAAAATCGGTTCAGCATTTTTTCTTTCATAAGAACCTTCTCCTGACAATAGCAAACACAACAAAAAAAGAATTATCGAAATCGGTTCGTGCGTTCTGGAGTTATAGCGTCAGGAAGGAAAACCCGACTTATTTTTATATAGTAGACTAGCTGACCCGGCAAACGTTGTTTTGCCTTATAAATTATAGATAATTAAATTTTTCCTGAATTTTCTTTGCTATAAACCTCACGGAGGCCGAGACCTTTCCAATGAATGCAAAACCGTGGAAATTGGTTCGTGCGTTCTGGAGTTATAGCGTCAGGAAGGAAAACCCGACTTATTTTTATATAGTAGACTAGCTGACCCGGCAAACGTTGTTTTGCCTTATAACTTATAGATAATTAATTTTTTACTGAATTTTCTTTGCTATAAACCTCACGGAACCCGAGACCTTTCCAACGAATGCAAAACCGTGGAAATCGGTTCGTGCGTTCTGGAGTTATAGCGTCAGGAAGGAAAACCCGACTTATTTTTATATAGTAGATAGTGGCCCACTGCAGGGCAAAAGCCTCTCTGCTCCCTCTCTATTGCCCGCGTTCTTGTGCGATGGATTGCCAATCTGTCAGGAACTTATCCAGGTCATCTCGTCACCTTCGACGGGGACTTCCGGAATCGTCTTCTGTTGGTTGGGGTCCAGAAAGTTATTCTTTTGGCCCAGTGTTCATCCGGCATACGGCCAACATGGCCAGCCCAATTCCACTTCAATGTGGCGGCTTTATGGGTGACGTCGGCCACCTGAGTCCTGGAGGCATATTTCGGTATTCCGAATTCGGTCAGTCAGTCTAACCCCGAGAATACTTCGCTCCATCACCCTCTGACGAACGAAATGCCTTGATTTTATTTTTAAAGTGTTTATCCAACACTTGGAAAAATAAGTTTTAAAAATTCCTTTCCAAAATCCGTTGTAATGTGTTTTTCCGCTTGCGCCACAGTATGCATCTCTTCATGTTCTTGACCTATAAATTATGACATAGTTTATCGAAAATCTCACCCCATATTCGGGAGAGATATTAGTTTAAAAGTGAAAACGTTAAAAACATTATTTTTAGTGTACTCGTACTTACTTACACACTTAGGAAATACTATTTTATGAAAAAATGCTTTCAATAATTTTAGTACCCGGCGGGATAAGAATCCGTGACTACTGGTATTTTGTTCCAGCGCGATAGCCGCTACGCCACGGGTAAGTCAAGCCGAAATTAAGAAAGCACCTCGTGTTCTTACGAGTAAGGCCTCGTAGTGACATCTACCGGCAAGCTTTGCAGATCAACTCGGCTTGTAATTTTCTGTATTTCATACATATTATTACAATATAAGATGACATATTCCAAACAGCTAAACATTTTAAAAATCAAAAGCATAATTGGGCTTTTTTTCAAAAATAGCAGTATTTTTGAACTAATAATGAAAATGCATGAGCCGTAGAACTTAATTGAATTTTCCTTGAGTTTTTGTAAATTTTCTTAAGTAAACTTTATGATAAGAATACCCATTTGGATATTTTTAAACGTAGACAGATTCACAAGGTATTAAAAATACCGGTTTCAAATTCCGTAGGTAGATAGTAGCCACCCACAATTTGTTGCCTTGTACCTATATTTTTTGGCACAATTTTTTTTCATTTCACGGATTGCTTGAGACAAAATTAAGAAACTAATTTTGGTATCTTCATTGTTAATCAGTGTTACTTTTTATAGGCCTTCTTAGGGTTCCGTGCCCAAATTGTAAAAACGGAACCCTATTACTGAGATTCCGTTGTCTGACAGACAGACTTTCCGTGCGTTAGGTACCAGGCTGTATCTCATGAACAATGATACCTAGACAGTTGATTTTTTACAGATGATGTATTATTGTTTTGCCGCTAAACAGCAAATACTAAAAACATAATAAAGCTAATATTTAAGGAGGGCTCCTATCGTGAATTGTTTTTACCACTGGCGCCATCTAGTGGCGCCAATCGTAAGAATAAATGCTAACATGGCGTAATGTTGTCATTTTTTTGTATAGACAATGAAACGGAACTCTTCGTGCGCGAGTCCCACTCGTACTTGGCCGGTTTTTTAATCAGATTTCACATAAAAAACACAATATAGTAGTATTTCTCTTTTCTACATTTAATGCGAATGTTTGACCATTATTTCACCCAATGAATAGTAACGATGGGATCTAAGATGTAACACGCTCAATTAAAAAAAATTGAAAGAAAAACATATTTGTCGTGAAAAAATCAACAAGTTTAAAATCAAACATAACCCTCCTTCGGCAGTCGGGTAAAATAGACATTTTTAAACCCGTGTAAGTTCCGATCCCGTGGGAATATCAGGATCAAAAGTAGCCTATGTTACTCAGGGTGGTTTTAATGGTGAAAGAATTTTCGAAATCAGTCCAGTAGTTTTTGAGTTTATTTATAACAAACATACAGACAAACACACACACACACAAATATTTTCTATTTATGAAAGTAGTATATATAGAAATCACAAGAAATATACTGTAACAGAAGTTCTCGCTTTCTTCCTCCTCGCTGTCAATAGTCTAAAAATGTTTAAAAAAATTTATAGCCGATTCAAAACTGGTTCCGTTAAGAGGATTTGCATCTACCATTTTTATTTTTTTATTTTCTAATTAAAATAATAATAAAAAATAATAAAACGAAGAAAATTAAAAAGATGGATGCATAGTCATGACAGATATAAGTTTTATGGCATAAAAATATTTGCTCTAATGTCTTTATCCAGGGAGGAAAATGTTAACTACGTTTGTATGGAGACAGAGAATGGAGACTATCCTCTCCTCTCTCTCTATCCTCCGTTAAGACACCTTAACTTGTTTACTTGTAACACCAAAAAGTGGTCATTTTAAACCTTCACTTCCTTTTGGAGATGAGTTTTTTACACTCATACGCAAGCAATTCACGCTATATTTAGCGCTTTCGCCATTCTATTTTTGATTTGGTATTTAATTAAATATAGAATGTCAGTTTCAGTTTTCAGGGTTCCGTACCCAAAGGGTAAAAACGGGACCCTATTAGTGAGACTCAGCTGTCTGTTTGTCCGCCGGTCACCAGGCTGTATCTCATAGCCTGGTCCCATGTAATGGCGCCAGTCGTAAAAAATGATAGTAAAAAAACCTTTTTAAAAACAAGCTTTTATTTAAATGTGTTAATTTTTTTTTTAAATATTTGTTTTTCTTTAGTTTTATATATCTTATATGAACATACCTATATAAATATATGCGTTAAAATGAACAAAATAAATATTTCCTTATCAATAAACCCTTTATCGTTGAGTAGCGTTGCTAGGCTTTTCGTATAGATAATGGTACGGAACCCTTCGTGCGCGAGTCCCACTCGCACTTGGCCGGTTTTTTGCGCCCCATCGGATTCTACAAGTAAGTAATTAAACCACCCGATCTGTAGAAAATAGTTTCTCATACCAACATACCGACCTTTATAATTTTATTATGTTAGTAGAGACTACATCGCGCCGTCATTAACTATTTATAATGTGTATCTTCGTAATTGCGAATTAATTACTTGAGAACATACGTGTAATCTTCATATTATGTAGGCATGTAGGCATCCCATAAGAAAGGGTTTATCAAAACTCCCACGGGATCGGGACTTACGCAGGTGAAACTGCAGGCCCCAGCTAGTTTAATATAAAATGTTTTTTTTTGTAATTTATTTGCATAGTTTTAGATTTAACTGTTTTATTTTTAGACACTCTCGATAATGTAGCGTTCTTTTGGTGAAAGATTTTTTGCAATCGGTCCTTTAGTTTCTGAGATTACCCGGAAAATATGTACATACATACATAAATGTTACCAACGTTGCCTCTTTATAATAAAATTATTAGTATAGATATATATGTACGAAGAAAACAAAAATAAATATATCCGATTATATCCGATGTCTATTAGTTACCGTAACACAAGCGTAACACTTACCACGAGGCTATAGATGGCTCTGTGTGTTGTTCGCAGAATTTATTTATTATATTACATCGACATTTTCTTTCGATGTATTGTGTGGAATCCGATTCGGATAGTATCGATCGTGGGGTTTGAACCTAAAAGATACAAAACCGAACACGAGAAAAACAATGGAGAATCTCATCCATAATTTTCGGTTACATTCTCCCCCTAATTCAATTCCATTTTTATTTGGTTTCTAGTGCTTCAAGGGTTGATCTAACAAAGTCTATAAAAAAATCAACTGCTGAATCATACCGGAAAAACCGTTTCAATCGCCTTTAATATTGATATTGCCGATTTATCACCACAATCGGATATTGCCGGGTGAGCAATCATTACCGCTGCCACAGAATACAGAATAAATAGTAGTCCAACCGCCCGCCCGCGCCAAGGCTTAATGTCATTGTTAGGGTTGGCAACTAACCCCCTTACTTGGAAATGATGAATAACGCATGAACAGTTATGCAATCTACCCATCTCGTATTGTGAAGTTTGTTGTCGCGTAAATAAATAGTTTTTAATTCTATAGGTAAACAACGAATTGTATTGAAGTTTTGGAGCCAACAAAAATGATTTTTCTTCGGTTTCGCTGCGTTGGAAAGTAATAAACACCACGCGATTAAAATCGAAAAATTAGTTTAATTTCTAGCCAGTAAATTGATATAAAATATTGATACTACGTTTATGATGATAAAACAAGAACTTTAAGTCTTTAGGTTTTAATAAACGGTTATTAAAGAGGCAAACTGAACGCCTACGCTCAATCTTATCTTTATCTTATATCTACTCTTTTTCTTTCTTTATCTTAATCTCAATTTAGTCCAAAATATAGTTGAATATTGGTTTAGTCCAAAATATAGTTCAATTTTAGTTAAATTTAGCTCATATTAAGTGTATAAGTATGTGTAAACGTATTGCCTTTAGCCATTTACGATAAACTTCCAAAAATAAACAATCAAACAAAAAAGACAGGAAAAAGCAAACGAGTTAGCTTACAACATCTCAACGTAATATTTGTCATCTATCATTAAGTTCCTATACCTACGATTCCAACTCTAACTCAAAAATATGTTTATTCAATAAGATATTCACACGATCGTTTTGAATCGTCAGTAATCTAGTGTGTCTTCGAAACGCGACCTCCAATGAGAAAAAGACACAAGAAACTCGTGGGTTTTTTTAGATTATAGATTCGTAAAAGACGCTCTCTCATCCGAGCGATGTTAACGGTTGCATCCCTAAAGGAATCGCCAGGGGTCCGCAGCACTAAACCCCAAATATTAGGGGTTGGCGCAGTAGGTAAGTTATCATTGACCATACCTTCGACTAATAGATTTAGCAATATTTTTACGGCCGGCCGCCTGCCTGACAGCAACCCTTCTAGAGACCAAGCAGTTTATCCGCCACCGCACGGGGAGAACTTATTTTTTGCTAGTCCTCCCTAAATCCCTTAGACGCCCTTTGCAACACCCACGGGAAGAGATGGGGTGACCTTATCCTATGCCGGGGTGTAGCCTCGGCATACTTAGACTACACGGCGTCCGGGGCTACACGGCGTTCGTAATACGCTACGTAGTCGCAATCAAACAGCTGTGTCAGCCCTATCCCGGATGACTTTGTGACGTAATGCACTTGACTACGGTTTAACGTACCGTAGATTGATTAACGAGAATTAGTATCGAATTGTTTGTTCTGTTAGTTCTATTCTGTTGAAGGGCGTCTGATAATGAGCCGATATAGCGTCTTGCTTGTAGGTAAGTTTAACATAGATAACATCTGAGATAATGTTTTAAGATGGTCGCAAATCTTGATGCTTTATACAGGAGCTAGGAAAAGTTAGATAAAGTTTTTCTGAATAATCTATTTTTATACAATAGGTAGGTACTTGTTGTGCAAGTTTCACCCGCATAAGTCCCGATCCTGCGGGATTAACGGGATCAAAAGTAGCCTATGTCCTTTTCTAAGGTCTCACCTGTCTCTATACCGAAATTCATCAAGCGTTCCATTCACAATTATTCAGCGGTTTAGGCGTGACAGATAGTCAGAGGTACTAATAGGTAGGTACCTAGGTACTAATGAGTTTATAAGATTTTGTATTCAGTTTTGGTGGGAGGCTTGGGCTGCGGCTGCTAATTCGTACCACCAACAGATTTAAGTCGATATTTCAAAAAAGTCGCACGTTAATGTAGGTACTGCGCGATCTTACCCCTTCCACGTCAGTATTTAACAAGATGTTTGCCAACACCTGTTCATGTCTGAACTAGGTAAATTCTGTACCTCGTCGAATTAGACTGTACCTCAACCTAAAATTCATTTACTTACCATTTGTGTAAGTTTGAATATCATGTTACATGAAATAGTTTGATTTAACTTTGGTATCATGTACGCAAGATGTACATTGTACATAGAGTATATACATTCTGTAATTAAGTCCGAGGTTCATCTTAGTCAACTCTAGTTAGATTCTCTAACTAAGTTCTGATCTTGTATTTAGTTTGTTCAGCAAATACAGGAATGTCTAACTTACTTTCATTAGTAAATCTAGATATGAATATCAAATTTTCGGTTGAAATAATAACAGACTTACTGACTAGTTTAAGGGCCACCTACAATTTCAGGCTCAAATAATCACATTAATTTGTATTTTTAAAACCTTTACTTAAAATAAACCAGGTTACTTTGATCCAAAGTTTTGATCTTTTTCTACTTTGGCATATTGCTCTCTCTACAAGTATTAAATTTATGAAACTTTAGGGTTTGGTGGTCATTTAAGTAACTCTTGGGCATGTATATTTTTTAGTTTAAATGAAATTTATTTTATTTTTTGAAAATTGGGGCTAATCTTGAAGTTTAAGAAGTTGAATTGACTCCACTCCTGTTTTTAACATTGGAGCTAATAAAACTCTGTTTTATCAAATAAACGTTCTAATTTACAAAGAAGTTATCGATGCTTTTTAGAAACTGTCATTGCGCCATACGACTTATTTCGGATCAAGTCTAAAGAACTTTTATTTTTGAATTTAGGCCGGTCCTACTTATTTCTCATTTCACGCTCACATCGGGCGAAATGTTTAATCTCTTTCCGATTTTGGCCAAAGTTATTCCCCAGGGCTTAAGTAAGCGGGAATTTTACGAGTACCAAATTTAGTAGTCACGTGGACGCGTAAATTTTGATTTGTGAGAATATCAGTAGGTACCTCTAAGAAGATTATTAAATTTTTTGTTTTCAATTATATTTATTTATGTACCTTTCAAACAACGCTAAAAGCATTGAAACAATGCTAAAAGTAATTAACACCACGCGATTAAAACCGAAAAATAAATTTAATTTCAATCCAACACCGCGAAAACAGAAGATAAATCTAAAATATAACTATTTTTAATAAAGGGTGTAGTAATTAGTATATACTTACCTACCTACAAAACTCTTTTTAATTAAGGGTGAAGTAATTATTACTACAAAAACATATTAAGGCATCATTTTACTTGAAGGCTTAGGTTAATTACTAAAGTCAAAATTAAATGTCTTAAGTACATTGAACTTTAGTAGATACAATAATAAATAACTTAGTCAGTTATTATTTTTATTATATAGGCACCCGATTGTATGAATTTAAATTTCGAGATTTATTTATTTCGATGAGGTAAGATTACCAACTACAGGCTCCTAATCTATTATACATTGATTCAAGAAATAATCATATTACAATTTGAAACAAAACTACGTAGAAATAAATGTAATTAATGGCAAAACGTAACTTGCAAAGAGCACTATTAGTTGAACTTAACTGTTTTAACTCCTTGCGTTTAAAAGAAGGAACCTAACAAGGGCTCAAGAAAGTAAGCCGTTACAGAACTGTTGTTTCCTTGGGTCCTGAAAGAATATAACTGATAGGATCCTTCTTCTGGCCAGTGTCCAGAAGAAGGATCTTGTCAAGGACTTAAGGAAGTAACAGTTTTAAGTCGTTACCTATACTTCGTTTTATAATTATAAACTACAATTTGACACATCTTCCTGAAGAAAAAATGTCAAACATAATTACACACAACAAAGATTCCATTGAATATTTTGACATCATCCTTCAATATGATGTTCTTATTACCTAAATCACAAAGAACCGCCCAAAACAAAACAAATAACCGGAACGCGTACCGTAAACCAATTTAATCCAACACATCAAAGGAAAAATTAAAACCTTTCCATCTATTAGACAAACAACATTCTAAATCGGTGTTGAGCGTGGGTATGGAATAATTGGCGTTGTAGATTAACGATTTACTATCGGCCGATCGATGGGTGAGAAACCGAATCAAGGGCTCCGAAGTTTTACTGGTGTAAGTTTGGATCCTGTGCGAGTATCAAGATAGAATGTACCTTTGCCAACTTGAAATAAACAGATTTCTGCTCATTTTGTGACCTACACCTGGGTTACGCGACTAACCTGAACAACCCAACTGAACAATATGAACAACCCTTGTCACAAACTAACCTCCCCATCACATGTTTATGACATTGCGTCTCTCTTTAGCGTTTATGGGTAATCGGAATATCGGTATAAAAACAAAATCAAAGGCGATGAGCCTGTCTGAACTACGGGTCTCCCATCGAACGCCATCTATCCCGGGTGTTAAGTAGATAAAGATCTAGATAAACCATAATAAATACTGCGCTAACCGCAGTTCGTAATGTCAACGATTTGTTAATTCATTGTTCAAATAAGAACTGTTGTCGCATTTTAAAATACACTTACTTTGAAATTAAAAAAAAGGTCAACTTGTGAGCAAGATGTCTGTAAAGACCTCAAAAAGGCGGTAGCTGTAGTGCCAGATTACATAAAAAAATCGTATTCCTACTTTACGAAAAAATGCGTAAATCGTCTAATTAACGATTAAAGTAACGTTTTAGAGTGCGAGTTTTTTTTAAGTCACACTAGGCTTACGGCCTAATAGCAACGCAAAAATGAGTTTAATTTCAATACAACAAATCTACGATACTTTGTTTGTGGTCTGGTGTAGCCCTAAGGATTATTTCATACAATTTTTACGTGAAATGCTAACTTAAAAATAAATTCGATAAAAGGTAAGCGTATTTGACGAATTTCAATGAAGCAATAACAATTCGATAGGTTTAATTAAAATTAATTATTTAGATTAGCACGAACCTTCATAATAAATAACAAAACAAACATCTACGTATCGAATTCGCTTCAATGTCGTAGATTTATACTTTGTACTAGCAGCGCCCCGTGGTTTTACTCTCGTAAGTCCCGATATCGGGATAAAAACTAGCCTAAGTTGTAATCCAGATCTTCAGCTATCTACATACTGAGTTTCATCATAATCGGTTTAGCGGTTTTTGCGTAAAAGAGCACCATTCACATACACGTTCACAAACTTTACCATTATTTTTTTTCTTAATTGCTCTAGGCAGATTTACTAGAGATATTATTAAAGGAAAAATACATCTTCACTCGCGGCGAGAATTAAACTCGAGTCTTCGGGTGTGTACCTAGGGTTGCCAACACTTTTTTCGAAAAATATAGTATTTATTGCTAAAAAATAAAGTACGACTTACTGCGGTTCTTTCAACACGACAACGATACGATAATTCCAGCCGATACGATGATTCTACTGTCACACTGTGATAGTAGGGTGACAGTAGAATCATTGTATCGGCTGAAATTATTGTATCGTTGTCGTGTCGAAAGAACCGCAGTAACGAAGTTTAGGTTTTGTTTATAATATTAAGTATTTTGACAGTATTATTAGTATTTTTTGAGTTGTTTTAACTTAAATCTATTGCGAAAGCCGTAGTGGGAGTAATTTTCAGCTCTTTGGTCGACTGACCCTACCGACGGACGCTCGCGAGACTAAGCCAATTATGAATAAAGTAAAGGGTTAAATCTTTAAATTTATAACCTCCGTACTTACAGGTACATAGCGTGACCACTATCTTACCATAGTTACATTTTACCGGGTCGTAATCACGTATTTATTCATTCTTTATTTTATACACCACAAAAACATACAAACATAAATAAGGATACATTTAGGTACATAGGCGAGCTTAACTTTAAAAAGAGTTGTCTTCCAGCAAACCTTGGGGCATATTCATCATTATTACTTTTTTTTTCTTAGCTGGACGTTTCGATAATGTTATAATGCCCGGCAAACAAGTTGGAAAATTTTGACGTGGAAGGGTAAAGTTCGCGCAGTACCTACATTTTACATGCGACTATACTATGTAGTATATCCTTTGTCTAGTACCCATAATACAAGCCTAGGGCTTAGTTTGGGGCTAGATTGCGCTGTGTACAACATCGTGCAATATTTATTTAGTTATTTTCATTAAAGACATTTTTCGGTTTGAATCGCGTGGTGTTTATTACTTTTAGCATTGTAACAACGCTCAACGTTTCGAGACCTTTCCAGGCTCCAGGTCCTTTCCTGAAGAAGAGATCTCGAAACTTTGAGCGTTGTAACAATGTTAAAAGTAATAAACACCACGCGATTTAAACCGAAAAATGTCTTTAATTTCAATACAACATCGCGAAAACAGAAGAAAAATCTAGTTATTTTCATTTATTGCCTACATTATGTATTCTTTGCTCCTAAACCAACGAAGGTGTAGATTTTTACGCCAAAGTAACTAACCTAACTATCATGTTAAACGGAATTCACGAGACGGCCAGCTAAAAATAAACTACGAAAAACACTTGAGTCATTGTTCCACAAGACAATAACTCGCGATAATTGAATTTTCATTACGTATCTACCTACACGTAGGTATACATATACATAGTGTCAATATCTGGTTATGTACAAATATGTAAAGTATACAGTTTTCGACGTGTACTAGGCGCGAATTTTGTTTTATTTTAGTTAAGTACTTGGTCATTTTAGTTAGTTAGTTTTTACTAAAAACTAACTAACTAAGTTTGTGTTTCCGCAACTAGCCCTGTAACTGGGCCTTTTTAAGTGACTTTTAGCTGTAAATTTCCTCACGATGTTTTCCTTCACCGTAAAAGATAGGTTAATAGCGCACTTAAATTTCTTAAAGAAAAGACATTGGTACGCGTTCGGCCAGGATTCGAAACCACAACCTTTGGAATGAAAGTCGCGGTATCTACCACTAGACCAACACCGCTGATTTTAAATCGTCTTGAAAAAATATAGAAAATTTGATGTATGGTTCGAGATATCAAAAGCGGCTTATTTCAGGTTTCGGCCCGCGAAAGTCTAATGCCGGCTTTCCACTGCGATCGGAGCGGAGTTAAAAATGTGTCAGTTGAAAATGAAAATGAAAATGAAAAAATATTTATTAACCAATAAAACCTAGTTACAAACAATCGAGTATCAGCGGCCCCCACACTAGACATAGTCTGTGTCGTGAGGTGCCAGAAAACAATTTACATTTTAGTGATTGTAGTATTCGGTTGACCGTATCTATACTATGGAATAAACAAAATCAGACACTAATTCTATAATAATAAATGAATGGGTAGGTACATAAAAAAAATTACATCGTACATATATATATCGTACATAACTAATAAAAATATTGTAATAATGTATAATTTAATCTAATAAATAACTCAAAAGATGTATGAATTTAATAATATTAAGATTTAATTAATAATTAAGAAGAAGAGAGGTATTTCATAACATATTCATATACTTACACTGGAATAATTTACAAAACAGTAAAATAAATAAATTATCTATAAATAAACATGATACATAATATTACTAGAATTTGATAATAGTATGAGTAATAGTAGTAGTAAATGTTAGTTGATCCTCAGAAGCAAGTCTTCAGTCTCATCATATGAGAGTGATTGGAGCCATGTTTTTATTTTTAATTTAGATTCACCGAGAGTGAGAGATTTTATGTTACATGCTTTCGTGACACTATTATATATAATGTTTTCTGAAAACGAACCAAAACGAGAACCGAATGCAGTTTTGACTCTTAAGGGAGCCTCTTGTACGCGGATGTAGTAGGTACGTTTGGCTAACCGGGAACGATGTTTTTCGGTACCAATAAGCTTCTTATGTGTGGAAACTGCCGTTCCCCAGATGTATAGCTGCCGCACGTTAAGTACTCTGCTCTCCCTATACAAATCCACTGTTGGGTATTGACGGTTCTTTCTAAGCATGACCTTAAGAACCGAACGCTGGGCTCTCTCCACCTCGATCATGTGGGTTTTAGCTGCCCCACCCCAAGACTCGAGGCAATAAGTCAGCAGTGACTGACATATCGCGTAATATACTCTTTTCAGCAGGTTTATTGGGGCCGCGTCTCTCAGTTGCCTAAGGATTTTGATAGTAGATCGTGCTCTGCCAGAGATGTAGGAAATGTGTGATGTGAAGTTGAGGTTTTGATCAACAATTACCCCAAGGTATTTGATCTGAACCACTCTTTCGACACCCACACAGTTGCAGGGGCCTAGCCCTTCGCTATTGCACATGTGTATCTATAGGACCTTGTTTAGTATAGGCGGAGCTGATGCTTTCGTGATATGGAAGCCAATGAACTTTGTTTTGTTGGCGTTCAATGTCAGCAGGTTAGATCGCAACCAGTTTGACACCAGCGCCATTCCCTTTTCAGCAGAAGCAAATACACTGTCCCAATCAGGCCCCTCGAATAAGATAACCGTGTCATCTGCATAACAGATTATCTCGGCATCTGGAAGGTTAAGTTGGTGGAAGCTATTTAAATACAGGAGAAACAACGTCGGTCCCAATATACTCCCTTGTGGAACTCCAAAATTAACGGATTGAACGGAGCTAATGCTGTCACCGACCTTCACACACTGTCTCCTCTCCGTTAGATAACTTTTGAACCAAACATGCGGTAAACCTCTTATTCCTGCCATATTCAGTTTGTTCAAAAGCACATGAACGGAAACAGTGTCAAAGGCCTTTGACAAGTCAAGAAATACCCCCAAACAACGTCTCCCCCCATCCAGTAGTGAAGCTACCTTAGTCGTGAGTAATGAAACGGCGTCGTTAGTCGACTTTCCCCTCCTGAAACCAAACTGTCTTGCGGATAGAATATTGTGTGTCTCAAGGAAATTCATCAATCTGTTATTCATAAGCTTCTCCAGTAGTTTAGAAAAGACACCCAGTAAGGAGATTGGTCGGTAGCTGTTGGGTGAAAATTTGTCGCCGCTTTTGAAGATCGGACTTACGCATGCAGTCTTCCATTTTTTGGGAAATACTCCAGTACTAAGACTTAAGTTAAATATATATGTGAGGGGGGCAGTGATATGGGCCTTCAGTGACTTGACCAGTACATTGTTGAATCCATCATGACCCGGCGCTTTATTGTCTTTTAACTTATTAATCAGTAGTGTAACTTCATTTGGGTCAGTAGGGTGCAAAAACAACGATTCACTAACACTGTTCGTCGGGTCAGTAGGAAGTCCCTCCTCGGTGCAGTTTAGTTCATCTAGAATTTTGTCGGCTAGCTTTTGTCCTACGGTCGCAAAAAAGTTATTACATTCATCAAGTGAACTGTTCTGATCTCTACAGTTTGGTAATCTAAGCAATTCAGTAGGATTTTCTGTAGATTGAGGTATGTTACAGATATTTTTTATAGTTTTCCAAAGCTTTTTTGAGTTATCGCAGTTGCTATGTAGTTCATTGATTTCATACTGAGTCTTAAGGTTGCGCAAAAGTCTATTACAGAAGTTTCTATAACGTTTTTGTACGGATTTAACCTCGTTTTCTTATGTAGTCTGTCCCGATTCCTCATGCACTTAATGAGACCTGGTGTTATCCAGGGTTTCATAATAAGTTTCGACCTACTCAGTGTGACCTTGCTAGTGTGTTTATCAATAGTTTTCTTAAGCAATAAATTAAATGTTTCTACTGCCTCGTCAACATCATTAGTACTGTATATTTCTGCCCAGTCAAATTTCGATAGTTCCATTTTAATAGAATCATAGTCACGTTTTAAGACTTCGCGATTTTTATTACTATTTACTGCTTTAGCGCTTATTTGCATACCGGCTGCAGTCATGCGATGATCCGTAATAACCGTTCCACAGACTAATCCCACTAGTGGTCTATTACTTCTTATAAATATGTGGTCTAGACATGTTTTCTCTCTAGTTGGTGTGGTTACAGCCGGCAACAGTGCATATTCTGCGTTTAGGCAAATATATTTTGATATAGAGTCACTCTCGTTAGCGGCACTGGATGATGCTGATTTAGTTGGCGGGATAATGTTAATGTTTATATCACCAATTAGCACAAAGTTTTGTCGATTTTTGTAAGTTTCAAGATAGCGCTCTAAATCTAATAGGAAACCAGTACAGTCTCTGAAAGAGGGAGACCGATATATAGCCATGAAAGTTCCAATGATAGGAATTTCAATGATGAGACAGTCAGCTTCCTCAAAATTAGCCTCTTGTACCGTTGAACTCCATTTGTCAAGGACATACACTACCACACCACTATTTTGGTTAATTTTTTTATTAGTTCTGAAGACATTATAACCAGGAATAAGCGGGATATTAGACAGTTCATTAATACGACACTCTGTTAAAGCGATGAAATCAAACTGATCCTTCGAACGCAATAGTGCTGTATAGAAACTACTAAAGTTTTTTGTAATACTTCGTATGTTAACGATTTAGTATTTAGATTTAGTATTTTAAAACCATATTCGTGTAAAATTGCATGACTTTCTTCAATTTCATCGATGTCATGGCAGTTTATATCAATAGATTCAAGTTGTTCAAAATTTACGTCAATCATTTTAAATAAAACAAGAAATTGCATTTGGAATTTGGAAAAAATATGAAAGTGTGCCATGACATCCCGCAACGAGGTATAGGTATCGAATGCTTAGTGATAAAAGTGTATATATGATATAGAACTATGTATGTGAGAAGTAGAGTAATATATGTAAATACAATAATAAGCATTACATCAAATAATAAATGAAAAATTAAATATAAAAAAATAAATATTTTAAACTTATGTATGCGATTTAGTATGTACCAGTAAATAAGAGTTTTAATCGTATTTAGGAGATGCAAGGCAATAATGATACTTATTATATAAACTAATATTAAATGTAACGTGACCGTATAAGTAGGAACACTTACACTACGGACTAATGTAATCGTTAAATCTAAAAGGACTCGACACCACGTGTTAGGAATCAGACCGGTTGTTGATATTATCAACGAGAAAAATCCGATCGAGATCCTCAGTAGTTCTGACTGCGATAGTAGGTTTGCCGTCTCTTTGGCGAACGAATACGTTTCCCTGACTGCACCAACAATGCTGATATCCACCCCGCTTGGCTCTGCCCCTGGCCTCCCGAAACAACATTCTCGCATCTCTTGTCAGGCGTTCATTGATGAAAATTCTATGATTAGTATCGTTATTCAGCAAGTCACCGCTATGCAGGGTCCTTCGAACTTTAGCAGCCCTGATAACAGCATCTCTTTTGGAGCGCCGAGTGAGACGAAAAACAACCGGTCGGGATAGGTTTGTTTTGCTGTCATCCTGTTGCCTCGTCGATCTTGGTCCTGTGCGAGTGGCCCAGTCAACATCCTGCTCGGATAGCTCAACTCCAATTTTATTAGCAGCAGTAAGTATAACGTGCACAAGGTTTTCGTTAGGTGTTTCCGGGAGGCCAATTACCTCAACTTCATTTCGAACTCGGCTCTGTGCTTGAGAGTTTAATTCTAGTTGTAAATTGTTAACGGTCACCTTAAGAGTCTGGACCTCCTTTTCACTCTCCTCCAGTTTTTTGAGGCGACCGTCTGCCAGTGACGCTGCTGCACCAAGCTCATCTAACCTTTCGTGACACTTGTTCAGCGAAAGTGTAGCTGACTCCAGTTTATCTTTTAAAGCGGAGATTTCCCGAGTAAGAACTCTAATTTCAGACGTGAGTTCACAGACCTCCGTTGTTGCAGCCATTGAGGGAGTAGAAGGTATTGGCTGTTTTGCTTTTGATGTTGGGTTAGTAGACATAGTAGTTGATTGTTGTCTTGTTGATTGCTGCTTATTCCGTATTGTGACATTTTGGGAATTGCAGGAACGCGTAGGCGTTAAATCTGTGTTTCCTACCTTTATCTCACTTGTACGGCATTGCGGACAGCTCCATGTATTGGGTTCAATAATCTCGAGACCAGCACCCGAGCAGAGACTACAGTATAGCTTTAGGCACTGCCGCTTACTGCATCTAAAAATCCCGTCTTTCCCGGAGACATCCGCAAAACAACCTTGGCATTTCATTTTATTCGCGTTATTTTTATTCACGGAGGAAAAATTCGTAGGCAAAAATTTTGCGTCCAATCTATTTAGTTACTCTATGACAAACGGCTAGCGCGGTAGATCGCAACGTCACCGAAGCGGTCGGCATGGGATCTTGACCCGTTTGCACTTAGCGTAACCGCGCGAGTCGCTTGCACTGCACCGGAACTGCCAGTTCACTATGATTCAATGCTCAAATCAATAATTTCGCTTTTACACGATTGTTTTTGACTATCTCACAATAATAACATTTATTTACGAGTACACAACTATGTTATACACTTTATAGTCCAGATTTTTTGAATTATGAACTGTTTTTTTATAATTTAGAACGGAGCACAATCACAGATCTGTTTATTTGTCAACCGAACGATCAAAGATGACAAAGACATCAAAGACATCAAAGTTTAACATCGAACGATTATTTCCATAGCGTGAAAGAGTTGTATGCCTATGAAAACAACCGCTGTATGTTGAACTGACACATTAATGACTCCGCTCCGCTCGCAGTGGAAAGCCGCCATAAGAAAATACTCAGTTAAAACATCAGTACATATAATTTACAACCAAATTTCACCTTTTCCTTTTTCATAAAAGTTTAGACAGATAGTTGAAATACTACGGTACAATACCTATTCACGTAATTTCAAATAGTTTCCATTAAATTCCTTGTTTAAGGTATTCCGGTATCTATGACTGGAGTAGGGATAGCTCCCTCTTGAACGTAAATTAACTTTACTCAATTTCAGAGGGAAATTCTTACAATTTTCAAGTAGGTAGGTAATTTAGTATTCCATTTCCACTTCTAAGGTTAACGAAATCTTTGTTTTCTCAAAGAACTGGAGACTTAGTTTTTGAATCATTCTATTTACTCTTCGGGCGGTTTAAGCGGACCCCGGGCTCCCGAGAGGGACGCAACCGGGAACATCGCTTGGATGAGAAGGACTAAACTACGTGGCACGGCGTTTTACAGAAGGTTGTGGGATCGATTCCCTCCGGGTGCAAGTATTAATGCTTAAAAATATATATTTCTCGCTCTTATTAGTGATTTTTAACGGCAGCGAAAATGTGACAGACACATTACAAGTACAAGTACAAGCAATTACTTAGACTTGACTATGACTATACCTAAATATGAGTGTAAATGTTGGCCGCCAAGTGGGGACGCAATAACTTATATTGTTAGTTCAATTGTATCAGGAATTGTACGGCATATTCTAGACGTCTAGTAAACCGCCTAACATCTAGACTAGAACAAATATAGGTACTTCCTTTGAATCATATTATCTTCTTAAACTCAAAAACATACTGTATAATAAAACAGTGTTGTCTGCGAATGACGTAGCGGTTTGTTTACAATTCAGGCACCATTTGCACCGGGCAGACTTCAGTTATTAATCCTAGGCTTAGAGACAAAGTTTTGACACCACATCGTCGGAAATGTTAACAAAAAACACTGTGCTAGTAAACGTTGTGAGTTAAATAAAAAATAAAAAAAACACCATGACGTTACACACAGCGCAATCTAAGCACTAGCCTTGTACTATGGGTACTAGACAACGGATATACGACATATTTTACTTTTTTTTTGTAAATACATACATATGATACCTAAAAAACACCCAGACCAGAAACAAATATTTTTTTATAAGCATAAATATTCGCACCCGGGGGAATCGAACCCGCTACTTTCTGCATTGCAGTAGGGCCTTCCCCCGACGCGCCACAGAGGTCGTCAAACACCCAGACCAGAAACAAATATTTATTTATTTTAAGCATAAATACTTGCACCTGGGGGAATCGAACCCGCTACCTTCGGCATTGCAGTCGGGCCTTCCCCCGACGCGCCACAGAGGTCGTCGGAGTTATATTTATAACCCAGACCGGCGCAAGCCTACTTATGCTGATTGAAGCGGAATAGAATATAAGTAGCGTTTTATAAAGTGGGGTAATACGGTTTCCTACACACCGTAAAAAATGTAAAACCTCATTATTCAATTTAAACAATTAGTGGTTGGACTAACTACACATATTACCATACTTTTAACTTGCTATTATTATTGTGGGCCGTCCCCTAATATAATAGCGCGCACTACACGGTCAAATTCGCATCAATTTGAACCGTCACATACAAATAAAGGCATGTCAACAACAATTAATAAATTTTTTTTAAAAGTGTTCCCTACACTTGGATGACAGGATTTTTTAGGAAATGCGTTATAAAAAATGCACCCGACAGGACTTGAACCTGCAACCTTCAACATCACGGATGAAGTTTGTCGGGTGCAGATTTTCAGAAAGTATTTCTTCAAAAAAAAACCCTATTAAACCCTTTTTTATATAAAATCGTATAACTATGACCATTGGTGTATTCCTAATGCGGTAGTAAATCACAGATAGAAGGTATTATACAAATTTAATTTGATATCAAATAACTAAATCATCAAACTGTTCAAGATTACGATTGACATACGATTAACAATGTAAGTGAATCATGGGTAGGTAATAATGTCATGATATTATTAACTAAAAAAGATAACTTCTCATAGCGTTAAGTAAACAAATCTTATCATATTAGAAAAAATAATTTGTAGGTAAATCGTACAAAATTTGTATTTAATTAATATTTAATATTAATAGATATCAAATCTTAAACCCACCACGCCATACAGATGATGTAGAAACTACGTTACAATTTTTGATCGTAAAAATTGAAGCGATATTTTGACCGTGCACAGTGCGCTTAAGTCGCAAATAATATAATTCGTTTATTATTATATATAGTCGATTAGCCTAAGTTAGCGGAAAGTCTGACTTATTTACGACACTTCTGACCTTGTATGGTTTGGCAACATCTAAAAATAAATAAGAATACATTAACTTAATATTCCTCAAGTATTTGGCTACATATTTTTGTTTCTAAAATCGTCCCAGTTCAAATACTTTAAATTCTAGAATGGGTACTTTTTGGTAACTGTGTATTTTTTTCAAGTAACAAATAATAACACGCCTAGAACTTAATTTTAATTAAACAAACTAGCCAAGTGCGATTTGGCTCGCGCACGAAGGGATCACATAAAAGAACAAGTTTTTTTATATGGGCGACCGCGCTTATATATTTATTTTATTCTTTTTTTAGTTATATTTGTTGTTATAGCAACAGATAGGTATACATAATTTGTGAAATTTTCAACTATTTAGCTAGCACGGCTCTTGAGATACAGACTGTTGACAGACAGACGGACAGTAGAGTTTTAGTAAAAGGGTACCGTTTTTATCATTTACGGTACGGAACCTTATAAAATTAGGTAATTAATTGTTTGACCATCATTCATCATTCTTATCAGATAATTTGTGATTTTCATGAGTGAAGGTAATAAGGCGACGACGCGACGATGCGACGAGACGAGACTCTACTCGTCGTATGTATACATAGGCAGTAGCTGTGTTATAATTGTTATAAATGTGAAACGGAGGAGTCTAAAAATAGACGTTATGTTTCTAAACACAATCCCCCTTACTTATGACGATGGCTAAGTAAATGAAACGTTTGTATTTTACTGTGACACTAAATTTCAACAGACAGTCATGTTTGTTATATGAGAGCCCCTTTTTAGTTTTTTTTTATTATTTTTGTTTTTAGTATTTGTTGTTAAAGCGGCAATACAACATCTGTCAATATTTCAACTGTCTATCTCTATCTAGCTATCACGGTTCATGAGATACAGCGTGCTGACAGACACACTGTAGAGACAGTAGAGTCCTAGTAAAAGGGTCTCGTTTACCCCTTGAGTACGGAACCCTAAAAACTTTGTTATTTTTTCAGTCAGTTTATCTATAACTCAGTCCTAGAAATACAACATCTGTGATAATTTTAACTGTTCAACTGTCTTACTATCACGATTTTTGAGACACAGCCTGCTGACAGGCAGACGGACAGTAAAGTCTTAGTCAAAGGGTCCCGTTTTCCCTTTGAGTACGGAACCCTAAAATCTGTATCATTTTTTCAGTTTGTTTATCCATGGCCTAGCTAGTCTATTCCTAGAGTAAATGTTGCTTTCTAATGGTGAAAGAAATTTTGAAACATACGACACACAAAAATCTTTCCTCTTTATAATATTAGTGTAGATCTAGTCCTGACCTCTACACCGTATGCATAGAACCTTAAACTCTAACTTTTGGACCTTGACTCTCAATTTTTGATGCTATCGCGAATACGAGGAGACCATCAACGGAATAATCTAAAACATGTTCTGAATATATATCTCACATTCAAATATTCCAAATGGAAAATTACGTCTAATCATAGGCGGACGTGGTGCAGTCAGATCACTATATTTATAGTGGGTAAGTTTTTTTGGAAACTGTAATATTGGTTTTTTTTTTAAGTGTTTCCTACACTTGTATGACTGAGTAGTTGAAGTAATTGCGCGTCAGGTGCAAATTGCTACTGTAATATTATCAACAAAAAAACGACTGATATTTCAGACCCAGTCTTTGCTGTAGAGGTACAGTAAACGGCAATATCTATGAAAATGGAAACCCA
The DNA here is from genome assembly GCA_958496205.1 of Idaea biselata. Taxonomy (NCBI): domain Eukaryota; kingdom Metazoa; phylum Arthropoda; class Insecta; order Lepidoptera; family Geometridae; genus Idaea; species Idaea biselata. Next base: position 18,889,376 of record OY292402.1, read on the forward strand.
CCGCTTACCAGTCATGGTAGCCGCTTAGGTATCGTGCTTAGATGTGTATTCAAAGTATTATGAAACTTCAAGTTAAATAAAGTTTTTTTTTTTCAGATTGTAGCATAAAATTAAAATACTTAGGTACCTACTTAAAATAAAATAACTAACTGGGCCCCACGATTTCACCCGCGTAAGTCCCGATCAATGGTAATTTTGAAAAATCATTTCTTACCTTATAAAAATACTCCAAAATATCAGCTCTCAACTATCAGCGGTTTAGGTTTAACCATCAGGCAGTCAAGACAATTTTATAGTTAAAGACAACAACTAGAATAAAAAAACCGTTAAACAATTCAATCATAAATATAAACTATGTCTCTCACAAACAGTCGTGATAGACTAAACAGAAATTAAACCTATAACTAATCTAACTATTGTGTTGTTCTAGAGGAAAAATAACTATTAATTTTTTATAGAGTTCATCAAACCAATTTCGTTCGCACATTCATTTTGATATGTGATTATCGCCCTTATTGCCTTTACGCAGAAAATACTCGTAATATTGAACATAGGAGGCGATATTTTTATGAATAAGAATTAGGAATGAGGTATATTTCGGGTGATATGAGATTTTCTTTTGAATGCCACAAGTCCGTGTGAGTTGTGAATGATGCGAAGGGTTTTTGTCCCGATGTTGGTAGGTACTTCAGAGCAGAATATAGTGTGTATAAGTTAACCCTAATAAAATACCCAAAATTCTGAAATTAAATATATTTATCGGTTTAAAACCGACCGAAAATAAAATTTTCGGATTGATGGATGACAGATTTTCTTCTGGAATTAGATTAGATTAGATAAACGCTTAATTGTAGCAAATTTTACAATTCTTTTTTGACTAATATGTAATAAATAAGTAATTACATAAACTAAAAACTTACAGCTAAGTAATTATAATAAAGGTACAATGGGGGACTTTATCGCTAAAATCTCTTCCAGGCAACCTTTGGATGGACAAGAATTGTAGTATGGAGATGGGTAGGTAAAAACGTGATAGAAAGATGAAAAGATGAGAAATTAAATTATAATAATAAAAAATATCGCATTATCGTTCGTTTCATCGTTCGTAGAATTAAAGTAGAGGCTTTTTAAATTCACACGATTTGTTATCATAGTTACATCCCCCCCCCTCGCCCCCCCAAGTCCCCTCGCGACCAAGACCATTGTAACATGGTTGAAACGTCGAGGTAAGAAAATAAATAATAAAACGCGATAAAGACCCGGGAAAATGTAACTAAAGTAGAGGCCCTGATGAGTCTGCTGGGCGCAACGACTTAGGCCGGTATGTAGGTAATTTTCGAAAAAGTCGTGTCGATTTTATCTACACTTATAACGTAAGAGATTGTATTTTGAGAAAACTGGTTTGACTGGTTTTTAGGCTTCGCTATCTTATACTTGTTGTTGTTTATGAAGTTGAAGTTTTGAATTACAAATTAGTTTTTTTTAAACGACCGATGATGACAGATGATGGTAAAGAAAACAATACAGATTTATTACATTTATTAGAAAGATTAGATTTATTAACGAAATTCTATTAAAACTTTTTTAATTTTTTACCAATTTTTTAGAAGTTTTGATAATAACTAACCTGAATATCTCCGAATTATAATGATTTGCATTGCCGACTAGTCGGCAATTTTAAAACCGACTAGTCGGCTAGTCTGCTAGTAGGCAACAACCATCTCTAGTTATAACAAGTTTAATCACAATAATATTTACAATCAAACGTTGTAAAACCATTAAAAATAACTGTAAAATTTTATTGTAGGTTAACATAAAAACAATTCGCGCTCCGTTTGTTTGATTGCCAGCTATAAAAATATTATAGGTCACGCAATAAAAAGTATACATACTTAACGAAGTCACACCTATAGAGCGAACCCTGAAAATGTCTGATTTGGCTAAAATGTCGATAGGCTTCAATACGTTTAGACATATTTGTATGGAAACTGCACTAAAATATCGGAAACAATGTCGCCTACAATCTGTACACAAAAAAAAGTTCTACGACATTCCGTCATGAAATAATCAACAATTTTCGATGCGCCCGACATGGATTTTCAGTTTTTCAGAATAGGGCCCTTAAGACCCGGGAAAATGTAACGGGAAAACAAATCTTGTGAATTGATAATAGTTAACGTTTGTAATGTTTTAATGGAGAAATGAGAAGATAGACATTCCCCTTAACAGAGTAGCCACATTGATTGATAGCGTTACTCTGCCTACAATTTTAAATACTTTTCTTTTAAGCTATTGCATAGCTTTTATCGCGGGTTTTGAGCTTTGAATGAAGAAATTTCGTAACGAAAAAACATGTGGCTCGGCCGAGCTACATGGTAACCATGGCAACGTGGTACAAAATAAAAAAAAACAATTTTAATTGTATTGTTTGATAAAAAATGCTATGCAATATAGCTTTACCGCGGCAGTCCCCGAATGCCACACGTTTTTTTTTATTTTTGTCACACTTAAAGTCAAAGAAATCTCACTAGCCTTTCCATTACGTCAAGAACTCTTAACATTTTCCACTACAAGGATATCAATATTAATTAACAAACTATTAAAAAAATAATAAATATGATATCCTTGCTATTAATTAATGAGTATCTCATTAAATAATAGACTAGCCGTGTAGCCCCGGCATAGAATAGGGCTACCTCATCTCTTCCCGTGGGTGTCGTAAAAGGCGACTAAGGGATCTGAGGGAGACTAGCAAACCTTAAGTTCTCTCCACGCGGTGGCGGATAAACTGCTTAGTCCCTAGGAGAGTTGGTGTCAGGCAGGCGGCCGGCCGTAAAAATATTGCCAAATCTATTTGCAGAAGGTATGGTCAATGATGACTTACCTACTGCGCCGACCCCAAATTAATTTAGGGTTTAGCGGATCCCGGGCTCCCGAGAGGGATGCAACCGGGAACATCGCTCGGATGAGATTAAATAATAGAGTAAAGTTCCTGTAATCATCGGGAGCGGCATGTCCCCTAAGGCTTTTAACTTTACCTACAGTCTGTTATCAGAAATAACAACCGGAACCAACGTCACGAAGAACCAAGGAATGACTAGGTGGGCAATTCTCGCGTGCGTGAGATTTAATGTCTATTAGAGATATGTCGAAAAAACGTTGTGAAAAATCTGTTTTCGATGGAAATTCACCATTTCCGCCTAGTTTTTTCGACATATCTCTACTAGACTTCAACACCCGTATGTATAGACGAATCTGAGTGATTACTTTGGCTAAATAATGCCTTGTCTCGCTCTTATTAGTGATTTTTAAAGTCAACGAAAATGTGACAGACATTAGATTGACCACCTTAAATGTTTTCCTGAAGGCGTTGTTAAAACGCGAATTTTTATGTACGGTTTAACCAAGGGATTATAAACAGAGAGCGGAGACAGTGTTGATATAACTTACTTTTAAATAGTTCTTGAAAAAATGCTTTTAAAACAATGAAGGAATGCTTTTGACTTCAATGGATACGGATGAGTGGATAGGTAAACACTTTTATTTTTAAAAGTGTTCAAAAGTGTAAAGATTTTAACACTAAAATAATTGCATTTACATGCAAAGAGCGGAAAGAGAGAGCGAATACCTATGCTCTTTGCATCTTGTGTCTGGCTCTAAAATTGGGACTTAAACTTTACATACATTTTTATTTTAGTTGACGTTGTAACTTGTAGTTACAAGTTCTATAGTTCTATAGTTATAGAGTTCCGAAAAAGTATCACCTAGTAACAAGTAACAAAGAAATTGCACATACAGCCTTACTTATAAACGATGACTAAGTTTATGTAACGTTTATCACTGTCTGTTATCATAGGTACGTTTAATCGCGTATTATTATTTATTTTCTAACCTCGACGTTTCAACCATGCTACCATGGTCTTGGCCACGATGGGACTGTAACTATTTATCAAATCGTGGGAATTTAAAAAATTTAATGTTTGTTAACTTTGAAACTTCATGTCACAGTAAAAGGCAAACGTTAGATAAACTTAGTCATCGGTTATAAGTAAGGCTGTATGTGCAATTTCTTTGTTACTATCGCCTATTCTGTGTTCTTAAAATAGTTGTTTCAGTATCTTTCCTAAGACATGAACCGTTTGTATTTACGTTACTGGACTAGACAGACAACCAAAACGTGACTTGGTTTTAGAAATATAATTTCCATTTGCCTTGCATGACAAGACGGTATCATAATAATCACTTAAAATTACATGAAATTTTACTGTTCGTAGGAATAAAAAAAGATTCATTTACAGATTACGTATTTTTACATAAATAATTACAAGTAAATACTTCAACTCTTATTCATAATTTATCTTAATAAAATTCATTTTGAAAATATTATTTGTGTTGTTCATTTTGTACATCTTCATTTTTATGAAGATGTACAAAATGAACAACACAAATAATATTTGATTTGAGTAAACAATATGATAAAACATTATAAGTAAAATTTACCCGTTTTGTAAAAATAAAATAAACTCAGCATTTCGAAAAGCGAAGAAAATCTATTTAGGTACCTAATAAACGAAAATTAACTGTAAAATAATCAAAAGTAGGTATTCTTGACGGTATGGTGGATGATTAGATCTTATAGAAGTTTGTTATTTACGTATAATAGGTAAGTAAGTACTTCTTATTATTAACTTGTTGCGTATTCAACTAATCTATACTAATATTATAAAGCGGAAGAGTTTGTTTGTTTTTTTGTTTGTTTGTTTGAACGCGCTAATCTCAGGAACCACTGGTCCGATTTGAAAAATTCTTTTGGTGTTAGATAGTCCATTTATTGAGGATGGCTATAGGCTATATTATATTTTCAAAAAAAATAGGGATCCTTACTAAAAGTTCAATAATGTAACACAAGGTGTGAAAAAAATGACCAAAAAATTCCTTACGCCGCGTGCGCTGTGAAAACTATTGGATATAGAACAAAACTATGTACTACAACTTTGTAGAACATGTAATTGTCTACAAAATACATCGCGACACCATATGTCTAACTATTGTAGTTATCTCACAATAAGTGTTTTTGTAATTTTTGTAAATAATTAAAATGCCGTCGCTTTAATAACCTTTTATTTTGTACCTTGGTATTAATCCTTATCAAAATAAATTACTTCATATTCAAGACGAATTCAATACCTTTCTAGGACCTTTTGAATTATTCAATTCGGACATTTCATTCAAAAGATATCGCGATATTAAAAATGTAAGTATGTTGCAACCAAATAAGTATTAAGTATTGCGCGCGCATGTATGAGCGCGGTCGGCTCCTTGCAAAGCGGTTGTGCTCAGCGATACTTTTTAATACTTCTTTTTTAGGGTTCCGTACCCAAAGGGTAAAAACGAAACCCTATTACTGAGTCTTCGCTGTCTGTCTGTCTGTCTGTCCCTCTGTCCGTCTGTCCGTCTGTCACCAGGCTGTATCTCATGAACCGTTATAGCTAGACGGTTGACATTTTCACAGAAGATGTATTTCGGTAGCCGCTATAACAACAACGAAAAACAAAATAAAACAAAAATGTATGAGGGGCTCCCATACAACAATCGTCTTTTTTAGTTATTGTTGTCAATTTCCGTATCTAATAGCTAACCTTAAGTACTCCCCGCGCGGTGGCGGATAAACTGCTTGATCCCTAAGAGGGTTGGTGTCAGGCAGGCGGCCGGCCGTAAAAACATTGCCAAATCTAATTGCAGCAGGTATGGTCAATGATGACTTACCGTCTGCGCCGACCCCAAATAAAAAAAAACAATTTGTGGTTTATCGGACCCCGGGCTCCCGAGAGGGATGCAACCGGGAACATCGCTCAGATGAGAAGAAATAAATAAACAAATCCTGAAAGTCACTTTTCTACGCGGACGAAGTCGCGGGCACTGCTAGTAACTAATATAAGTACAGGATGTAAGTTTTTATTAGAAACATTACGGCTTATATTAGACTTCTTAGTCTACCGACCACGGGCGATTTCGGCCAATAATTGTAGTTGTAAGTAGTAATTGGCCAATTTAAGATCTTATTTTAGTTGGAAATAAGTATCCTTGGTTTGTGGAATGTTCTATGTTCTATGGAATTTTTGTTTAAATCAGGTCTTGAATAGTTTTTGTTTCGTGCATAGAACAATACCGAGAATTTTAGAAAATATGTGTGTTATATCGTTAAAAAGTCTATTGCGTAAATACACGTAATGTTTTTTTATTGCAAAAAAATTCGAAATATTAGAAAATGACAAAAAACAAAAAGGCATAGTGTAATGTTCGAAAGGTGGCAATGAAACGCGCTCATAGATTCACGACTCGTTTATTACTGCGGTTTGGTTGAACTTGGTACACGTAGGTACCTACATAGTTATAGGTATATCGTCTACAGCTGATGCACGCACGATGACCTTTGTAACTACAAACATACCAATTCTCCCTCTTTAATTTGTAAACCTAAAACAAATAACATAAATCAAAATTACTTTTTATTATTAACTAACTTATTTCTAGGTCTTAATCTGCTCATACTATATCTACTATTTGGTGGTTGATTTTCGATTTCCAACCGTGGGACATCGCGTTCGTGAACCGGTATCTCGACCCTCTGGTCAATGTCATTTATAGCCTCCGACCACTCCTCCTCCTCCTCCACGATGGACTCGTGGGAGTGTGGCTGGTCGCGGTCGGTCGCGGGCGACATTACAACTACTTCATTACCATCTCTGGCCGAAGATGCATTATTTATTACCGGTGGCCCGGGTGCGGACGCGGATGGCGATCCGAACCTAGCGGTAGTCCTAGGAGGCAGAGGAGGCATGGACGGTTCCGTTGGCGACAGCTGTAGTGGAGACGGCGGTGCCTGCGCACTCTCACACGATATCTGTTGTGTACAGTCTTTATCGATATTGTCGCCGGCACCCTCGCTTACAAGTAATTTTTCGGCCTGTGTTCCTACATTAAAATCACCTTTACTCTTAAAAATTTGGTCTAAATGGCGTTTACAGCTAATCTTATATTCATCTATATATATTTCGAACATTCTACTACCTATTTGTTTTAGAATAGTGCCCTGAACCCACGTTTCTGACTTTCTACTGAACCATTTTACCCAAGCACGATCTCCTACCTTGAAGATACGACTTTTATGTAAAAAACTTTCATAATTAAGCTCTTTATTAGACTGGGTTGGTAGAATTAAATCTAATCTTGACCTTAAATCACGACCAAGTAACAATTTGGCTGGTGTATAACCTGTAGCACAATGTTCTGAGTTACGATATTCAAATAAAAAACCCATTAATTTCTCAGCGATATCCTCCATACTGGTAACATTACATTGTGAAAATATACATTTCAACATCTTTTTACATGTCTTAACTGAATTTTCAGCCTGACCGTTGCTACAGGGGTGATAAATAGGAGATGTGACGTAATCAATACCGTTCTTTTTGCAAAAATCGTTAAATTCAATAGAATTGATTTTGACATCATTATCGGAGACAATTGTATGCGGTACGCCATATCTCGAAAACAATTGTTTCAATTTATTAATCAGTGCCCGTGTTGTAGTACCTTTGTCCATATAAATACACTCAAGCCATTTACTATACGCGCCCACCACAATAAGATAAACCTTCGCCGCTACTGTCATGTAATCTATGTGCAGACGCTGCCACGGCCCGGCCGGCCGAGGCCACGGCGCCACCGGTGCTGCCGGCGGCGCACTGCGCAATGCTATACACGATCTGCATGATCCTACTAACGATTCTATGTCTTTATCTATCCCGGGCCACCACAATCGGCTACGAGCAGCGTTTTTTGTTTTCACTATTCCGAAGTGTCCAACATGTAGTTCGTTTAACAGTATTTTCTGATAAACAATTGGAATAACGACCCTATGTCCCCTAAACAAGCAATTACCATCATATTCCAAATCTAACTTACTAAGAAAATATGGTTTTATTTCCGCACATTTTATTTTCTTCGGTCAACCATATCTTAAGTATTTAATTACAGTTTGTAGGGTATTATCATTTTTCGTAGCCTCGGCTAACTGCTCGTAGCGGATCGGTGCAACATTAGAATCTAAATACTTCAAGTATGACTCACTCTCACTATTATTTTCTTGAATAGGTAACGGAGCCCGAGAAAAGTAATCGGGTACTACATTGCTTGAAGCATTTATGTATTCTATTTTATAATTATATGCCGATAGCAGGAGGAAGGGGGCGATGATCCGTTCTAAGAATAAACGGTTCCTGACGACCGTACAAGTACTGATGGTACTTTTTTTATTCCAAAGATAATGGCGGTCGCCTCCTTCTGTATTTGGCTGTAGTTCTTTTCGCTAACGGACAAAGAACGCGATGCAAAAGCGACCGGTCGTTCGGTGCCTAGACTATCTCGCTGTGCGAGTACCGCGCCCAGTCCGGCGGGTCCCGCGTCCACCGTGAGCACCGGCGTCGCGGCGGGGTCGAAGTGCGCCAGGACGCGGCTTGAGGACAACTGTGCCTTCACGTCACGCCACGCGCGCTCCTGATCTACACCCCATTGCCATTTTATTCCATTTCGTAACAATTCGTGTAATGGATTAAGTAACGATGAAGCCTGTGGGATAAAACTACGGTAGTAATTAACTACTCCTAAAAACCGTTTTATTTCAGTAATGTTGGTTGGTCGTGGTGCCTCAGCAATCGCTTTTACCTTATCAGTACATGCTCTCAAACCGTTTTTATCAATAATGTAGCCTAAATAAATAACACTCTCCTGCAGCAAAGCACACTTTTCCTTTTGAAGTTTGAGACCCGCTTCGCTAAGTCTTTTAAAAACTTCACGTAGCCTCGCGAGGTGGATTGCCTTCGTCGGCCCCGTTATGCATATATCATCAAGCCAACAAGTCACGCCCTCGAGGCCTACAAGCAAGGTTTCCATCGCCCGCTGAAAAATGGCTGGTGCGTTTGCTAACCCATAAACAAGACGTGTATATTTGAACAATCCTTTAGTAGTATTGATCGTTGTAAGCTTCTGAGACTCCTCTGAAATACAAAATTGGTTGTAAGCGTTGCTGAGGTCGATTTTTGTATAATGTTCACCTCCTCGCAAATTGGCAAATACCTCCTCTACCCGAGGCATAGGATATTTGTCTATGTACAAATCTTTATTTAATGATATTGAAAGTCACCTGCTATCTTCACCTTGCCATTATCCTTTAGAACAGGAACAATCGGCGTGGCGTACTTAGAATAATTCACAGAAACTAAAATCCCTAAGTTCACTAATCTTTGTATTTCATCTTCGACTTTTGTTTTCATGGCGAACGGAACCGGGCAAGGTTTAAAATATTTTGGCATAGTGTTTTCTTTCAATTTCAAATCAACGGTGAATTTATTAAAACATCCCAACTTATCTTCCCATAATTCCGGTAAATCATTTAATAAGGTTTTTACTTCCTCCGGGCATTGATTATGAGTCTTGAAATAATTGTTATTACAAATAAATGAAATATTAAATTTAGACATAAAATCTCTTCCTAATAACGGTGGCCCTCCGTTTGTTACAACATAAATAGTTATAAATTGAGACATGTTTTTGTAAATTATTTTACCTATAAAACAACCCCGAGGTGAAATCTTATGACCATTGTACATACACATCGTTAAATTAGTTTTTGTTAAATTTATTTTTGAAAAATGCTGTCTATAAATTTTATCCGAAATTATAGTGGTGCTCGAACCAGAATCGAGCTCCATACGTAAATCCACATTACCAATTTTAACACATATATATATGGGACTACTATGAACGTACCTTAGGTTAAATAAATCACACTCACTGCAATCCTTACATCCGGTTTCGATATCCTTTATTTGATCGACACTTTGTACACAATGCACATACGATTTCGCGCCTGATTTCGCACTTTTACACACTCGTTTCAGATGGCCCTTATTACCGCACGCCTGACATTTGTAATCTTTATAACGACACTTCTCTGCGTCATGACTTTTCATGCCACACACTGTGCACCTCTTCTCGTCAGCTCGATCGAATCGAACGCTTCGTTCCCCCATACGGAAAACCGGTTCCTGCTTGAACTGCTGGCCGCCTGACCCGGCCGCCACCGCCGCCCCAGCTTCGATCTTAGCCTGGCGGGCGCATGCAACTAGATGCGCCACCTCGACCGCCCTGGCGAAAGAAAGTGTCCCCGCGTCGAGCTCAAATAACCGGTCACGTTCCGCTCCCGGCTGCAACCCCAACACGAACTTGTCGCGAAGCATCATATCCAGAGAGCTTTCAAAGTCACAAAAGACTGCCAACCCTCGGACGCGCGCCGCCCAGTCCTCGACACTTTCCCCGACACCTCGTACGGCCTCGTAGAACTTCGCCCTATCGGCGAACGTGCACCTTTTTGGCTTGAAATGAGTGTTCAATTTTGCCACCAAGTCATCATAAGCAACAACATCTATTTTGTTCGGATGCACTAGGTTTTGTGCTAAGCGGTACGTACTATCCTATAAGTACGTTAACAAAACCGCACCCTTGTTCTCTGCACTTATGTTGTTTATTTTATGAAATTGTTGTAGTTTTCCGTGAAATATCTCCCAATCTTGTATGTTATGGTCAAATACACTGAGACATCCAATATACTGCGACATTTTTTGGTAGTTTTCACGAAAAACAATAAAAATCACTTTATAATTTTTATTTTTATTTTGTGGGTAGTTGTCCTCGTCGCCACTGTAATGTTCGAAAGGTGGCAATGAAACGCGCTCATAGATTCACGACTCATTTATTACTGCGGTTTGGTTGAACTTGGTACACGTAGGTACCTACATAGTTATAGGTATATCGTCTACAGCTGATGCACGCACGATGACCTTTGTAACTACAAACATACCACATAGTCATTGCAGATACCTAGGTATAGGTTTTATGGCATAAACATATTTGCTCTAATGTCTTTATCCAGGGAGGAAACAGTCGACTACGTTTGTATAGAGAAAGAGTAGGTAGACTGTCCTCTTAAGTTATCTATGCCACATCACGCTATACATAATAATCAATCTGTCAGCACAAGAGCGACGCTACTATAACAGGAAGCCTGTTGTAACCTATATCACGGCATAGATAGTCTCTTCATTCAATACCGGAGCAATTTCCTGTTCCTTGTGCTATCAATTACTTCAAATTTATTATATTTTTATAGTGGTGTGAGGTCAACCAAGTTACCAAGCGGCGTGAAGTAGCTAGGTGATCTAGTTGTAGCTGCGTACCTACTGGAAGATATATTTAGATAGAGGTCATGTTAGATGTAATTAATTATGTTGATCTGTGCTGCGAGGCTGTTTAATTGTGTTGGCATATTTCATCTCGGTGTGCTTAGAGAGAAAGGATATCAATTCAACTACTGCGCTAGAGAGGTCGGTAAATGACCCACGCCCACAGACATACATATAGCTAGACCACGCGAATTCATATCCTTCGCGTGTCAGAAAAACCGTGACAAAACGTCGTAGTAGTCGGCGCCAACTGGCAGTCAGTATAGTTGCCGGATGTCCGTACTAATAAAATGCCTCGTTGCGTGATTAGAAACTGCAAAATCCCAAAAAAATCGAACACCTAAAGGCAGGAACATATTTTCTGTGTCTGTGAGGTCACAGTAGATATTAAAAAGTCGGCACGCTCGGTTTCAATACAAATCGAGGTACATGTGACGTCTACCTATATGTATGTCTGTGCTCACGCCTAACTCCCGTCAGTAACACGGGAGTAGGTACAGTATCCAAGTTTAGTGTTAGCTTACTACTGGGTACGCGAGTCTAGTGCTGACATAGCCTTGGCCTTGGCCTGCCCTGGGTTGAAACTAATGTCTATGTCGCAAGCAAATTGTATGATTCCGACGTTTACATACAGGCAACGTCAGTAGGTACTATTCGGTGCTTTAGCGACCACTACCGTGGCACGTTCGCGTCGCTCGCTCACCAAAGCGCCGCACCGTGTATAATCATCTTTGCCTTCGAGATCAACACAAACCAATAGCAAGCAATTACGTAGTAACACTACTTGGCTCTTGCCGAAAAACTTCAGTTCCTATGAATTATAAAACATATTATGAGGAGTTCCGACGCCAATGAATTGGGAAAAGCTCCAAAAAGGAAGAAAAAGATTTAGTTATTATCCAAAGGAATAATATGTAGGTTTAAATTAGCATATCATATTGACTTGTCTTAAACAAACTAGAGTGTCTGGTTACAGAATACATCCTCTAAAGCAGGGGTTCCCTAACTTATTTAAGACGCGCCCCCTTTCCACCATAAAAAAAAATCCGCGCCCCCCCAATCCAGATTCAATCCAGATTATCAGGTAAAAATAAAAAAGTAGCATTCAATAACATGATAAGTAGTTTTATTGCTCATTATTGTTTTACAAAGGGATAAGTTAAGTACCAAATACCTTTGGTCATACAAGGGGTATTCGGTAAGTACCAAATCCATTTGATAGCGCCCGTGAAGTAGCCGCGGGGCCGGGGCCAGTCTAGAGGCTGATAAAGTTCTTAACATTCGCCCATTGAAGTATCAATATTATGTTATTGACAGGCGTCAATTTCAAATATTTTCAATGGTCGTATCAAGCAGTCTGGAATGCATTCTCCAGTTTTTATACCTGACTATACAGGTGGCCCGGCCCCCCCTGTAAATATCTCTACGCCCCCCCTGTGGGGCGCGCCCCCACTTAGGGAACCACTGCTCTAAAGCAAAGAAACCGCAGACTCCTCATTTAAAATGCAAGCTTTAGAACACTGCTCATTTCCCAAAAATATATAATATTCTTATCTCATGGTAAGTCAATACGCCGAATAAATGATCACAACAAAATTTCAAACATGTTGTTAAGAATGTCGCGTGTGAAAGGTAGGCAAGTACTTTCTCCTTCTCCCTTTACTCGGTGCAACCGTGTCCTACTTTCGGAGTAGGTATGGGTATTATTGGATATATGATCGCAGGAATTTGATAAATATACCCGATCTTTGTGTGTGTAAGTACCTACAGAGGTTTACTCAAGTAGGTGCGAGGGAGAGTGATTGAATGCTGAGTCCCATGTGCTATGTAATGTTAAGGTGTGAAATAAGTCGTTTGAAATAATATATGTCTGTCAATTGGTACTTATATTAGAGAAAGAGAGCTGAAAAAAAATATTGCACGACGTTACACACAGCCCAAGCTAAGCACAAGGCTTGTACTATGGGTCCTAGACAATGGATATACTACATTATTATGCTTTAACTTGTGTCCCATGCAATTAAAAATATTCGTGCGTAACCGCCAGTTTCTTGGGCCGAAAGTTAAAATCAAAGTACCTATCATCTAAAAGTGACATTTCAAACAAAACCTTTGTATCGACACATTTATACTCTATTTCAGAATCTTAGATCAAAAATGTAAACAAAGAACTGTCAATATCAAACGAAAAAGTAAATAAAGAGCTGTCACTTTCAATTGAAGTTATGAGTTTTTTGTTCACATTTTTTATCTAAGATTCTGAAATAGAGAATTGTTGTTACTGTGATTTTTACACAACAAATTCATACAAATGTGTTTCCCGGGACTAGTTCCTATGTGTCTCTGTGTATGGAATCCTCTGGGAAAGGTTCTCTATGTTGTAGGGAAATCTAGGACTAATCTAATCTAGGACACATGACTTTTCAAAGCCTGTTTTCTAACGACAGGTAAGCTGGCATACTATTATTTTTCTCCACTTTGCTATTAGGCTCGGTGATGAAACTCTGCAAAAGACTTAAAAAACTTCTTCTTAAATTTCACTACAGTCTATAACAAAATCCAATGTTCAGGACTTTCATAAAATTAAAATTCAATAAAAAAGTCTTTCAATTTTCTTACAATTGGCTAGGTAATCCAATTATGGAGACCAAAAGGCACTCGGGGCAGCTCCATGCTACTTTTTGCGGTCAGTTTTTTGGTTAATGACGTTTCGTTAATTGACACGAAACTTCGTTTTCCTGCACAAAATTCTGTGTACACACAGCAGATATAACACGATTTATAACATTTTTGAACACACCTTTTTCTCTAGATTTTTTTTTGTTTTAATGTCATACACTTGAATGACTGATTACCTACTTGAAGAAACGCTTTCCAAATGTTTATATATTTATTTAATTTATATTTGTGTTACAAAATGAAATCGGAATAATCAACAAAGTATTAGTATTACAGGTTTATTTTAAAACTAGCTGGATCCCGTGATTTCACCTGCATCAGTCCGATCCAGTGGAAATTTCGAAATCTTTTCTTATCGGATGCCGACACACCCCTCAAACTTCATCCCTCTACTATTAGCGGTTTAGGCTGTGCGTTGATAGATCAATCAGTCAGTCAGTCAGTTACTCAGGACAAACCATTTTATAGATATAGAAGATATAGATAGAAGATTTAAGAGAAGATTTGTCCTTTCTGCCTAACTCACAATACCCTCTATATAAAAAAGAAAAACAAAATGATAAAGTAATAAATCTATTCTAAAACCTACAGCTGTGGCTTCACTTAGGCAGCCTAAGACCGAATAAAGTTCCGTCGAAGTAAACTTTATAAAGCAAGTCCATTAAACTGAACTTAATATGGAACCCCAGCGACCACAACTCAGCGGGCTAGCTGAACTAAGTCGGCGAACAGATATGACCCGACGAGAAACGCCCTTGACCTCAATGTTAAATTATCATTTAATTCAAGCGGAAAAATATCAACGGAAATGTGACTTGAGTATCTTAAGGGGACAGTCTACCTACTCTTTTCTCCATACAAACTTTACAAACGTAAATCAGCCAAGACTATGCCCTACGTTTTGTTTTTTTTTTTCATTTTCTAATTTTATTTCGATTCTAATTAGAAAATGAAAAGGGGCATAGTCATGGCAGATATAGGTTTTATGGCATAAACATATTTCCCCTAATGTCTTTTCCAGGGAGGAAACAGTCGACTACGTTTATATGGAGAAAGAGTAGGTAGACTGTCCTCCTAATGAACTCGATTAAATACAATTACTTAGATAGATATTTATCACGTTTTTGTTTTGTTAAAAAACAGGTCAAAGTTTATTTAGACTCGCAGACATCAACATTTTTTATAATCATAATCATAATCATAATATTTATTTCGTATAAACATAGGTACATAAAGTTGTTACATTTTGGTTGTTCTCGCCATGTTTTGCTTTTCAGCATACAAAATTTTAAAATAGTTTTAAATTACGGTAAGGATATTTATCATGCGGTTAATTTCAGATTAATTTTACTTCATATTTTATAATTCACACAATTTATCATCATTACTTAGGTCAATACGTACTTACAACTTATACATTCAGTTCATTAAAAAATATATATAAAGTCAATTCATTAAAATTTATAAAGTCAATTCATTAAAATTCATAAAGTCAATTCATTAAAAATTATAAAATTAATTCATTAAAATTTTTCATCTAGATATTTATTTGCACTGTAATAAGCCTTTTCGAGTAAGAATTTTTTTAGTCTTATTTTACATCTCTTTGTTTTGCGACTGAAATTATTAAGTATACCTACACATCATTTAGTAGCCAAAATAAATCAATTCTCTTTTCTTTTTTGTGCTCTTCACTAAAATTATAATACAATTATGTAATACTACGACCCGCGGTTTCACCCGCGTAGGTCCCGATTCCGTGAGAATATCGGGATCAAAAGTAGCCTATGTTACTCAGGGTGAATGTAGCTTTCTAATGGTGAAATCGGTCCAGTAGTTTTGGAGTTTATTCATTACAAACATACAGACACACACAAAAATACAAATGATTCCTTTTTATAATATCAGCGTAGATTTATTTTTATTGCTCAAGGCATTTTACTAGAAATATTTTACAAGGAGAAATGCCATATCAAAATATAACTCTCCCATGACAGAATTCGTATCTGTGCTCCTCGTTTGCCGAGCAATTACTGTGTTATTTTATTTTGTTTTATTTTATGGCGCGTTCGGCAAACACTTGGAAGGTACAAGGTACCTACCTACTGATGTTGGTACAATAGAAAATGTATAACACTTTTGATCCTGATATTTACACAGGATCGGGACTTACACGGGTGAAACAGCAGGAATCAGCTTGTATAAAATAAAATAACACATTTTTGACTCATACTTATAAGTCTTATAACCGAATCAATTTGTTCCATAATTGATTAAAAGACAAACGATCCGTCTAAGCACAAATTGATTTCGATAAGTCCAATTCTAATTGTTCCATAATCAATCGTCTGTGGTCGCTCCAATGGGTACGTTCGCTCGTATCGAGTATTGGATCTAATGGTGAAGCTGCGTTCTCATGATTTAGCTACTTGCCTTTAACTGTCCATACAGTCGCAAGAAAAAATGCCATACGCCTTATTAGACTTCTCTGCTGTGCGATGTTTCTGGTTCCATCCCTCTCAGGAGCCCGGGGTCCCGGTTTTTTGGGGTCGGCACAGTAGGTAAGTCGTAATTAACGATTCCTACTGCAAATATATCTGACAATATTTTTACGGACGGCCTGCTTGCCTGACCAAGCAGGGGGCAGCAAGCTAGGGGCCTAGCAGTTTACCCGCCACCGCGCGGGGTGAACTTAAGATTTGCTAGTCTCCCTCAGGTCTCTTAGTCGCCACACCCACGGGAAGAGATGGGGTAACCCTATTCTATGCCGGGGATACACAGTAACGCCTTATTAGACATTTAGCTTAATATGTAATGTAATTCTACCGTCCTACTTAGTTTTCTATTGTCAGATTTCGCTCAAGAGTTTTCATATTTGTCTACTTAGTAAAATGTTCTATGAATTCTATGAACTCATTACAAAGTTACAAATTAAATATTTAATTTGGATTTTTGTAAACCCAGACCAACCAGCTAGCATATATTTTTGTAAGTCTATCTACTCTTTTCTTCATACAAAGTTTACAATCGTAGTCGACTGTTTCCTTCCTGGATAAAGACATTAGATCAAATATGTTTATGCCATAAAACCTATATCTGCCATGACTATGCCCCTACGTTTTGTTTTTTTTGACTTTTTAATTACAAAAATTAGAATGTGAAAGAAATCAAAACGTAGGTCATGTCTCATATAGGTTCTATGGCATAAACATATTTTCTGTAATGTCTTAATCCAGAGAAGAAACAGTCGACTACGTTTGTAAAGGTTGTATATGGAGCAAAAAGAGAAGGTAGATTAAATATAAACAAAATGCATAATCGTAAGATGCGTCCTTACTTTGGGGTTACTGCTGAAAATCAGTGATTTGTTTTTTATTAGCAAATACATGACTGAGCAGTATCCCATCTGCACCACTTCAGCACACAACTCACCTCACATCTGTTGTATCTACACCGTTGTACCTACTAGTGTGCTTTTTTGTTGTGGAATAAATGATTATCTATCTATCTATCTAAGAATCCTTGTATTTTAAACTTCTGTATAGGTAATCTTAAGTAAACAAACTAAATTAGCCGCTATCCACTCTGTGAATTTAGACAAATATTTGTACTACTTATCGGATAAGATAGATAGAAAACACTTTAAAAATACTTTATCATAACTTCATTTCTTAGTGCAGAGTGCAGATATTGTCTTATATTTTGTTTTTAACCTTGGCCTTAATTGTATATTGTAAGGGATAATCTTTGGAAGTATTTTTATAGACTATTCTCTTTTTGTATAAGAATAAGAATCATTTATTGTTCTGTGTTAGTACGTTGGTATTAAATATGTACCGTATTAGTGCACAGTCTACTCGATTCGAGCAAACAATAATGTTGTTTAAATTATTTTAATACTTAAGTTGAATCTAAGTAGGTATATCTTATATTTATACCAGCACAACAAACATTTGGTATTTATTTTACAGTATGTTCAAAATATTCAGATGACATAAAAGTCTTTGCTTATTTTAATAGTGTGTAATAGTCTGTTAGCTACTTAAATAATCTTCGTCCAATATCGTCTCACCTCGATAGCATTATTGGTCGCTGTCATAAAATACTTTTTAGTGAATTTTTTTTATAATGATACAAACCTAACAAAAATAATAGAACTAAAATTACCTATAGGTAACTATTCCGCCTTGCAAAATACAACAGCGTTCCAAACTCCACATCAATGGATATGGATAATCTCTGCACTAGGAAAGATCCGGAGCTGCGGTAGTCATAACTCATCTCTTGGAGCTTACGTGATAGTTCTCTTATCTTACAAAGGAATTAATCATGAACATTATTAATATTCAATTTTTATCAGTGTCCACAAAAACATCAAAAAAGCAGGACGTTTCTGTAGCCGATATTTCACTGTTCGCAGTTTGCTAAGTCCATACAAATACAAATAAAAGGGAAGAAAAACTAAAATAACGTTTATTGAGACAGGCACACGGCTTACACAGTAGGTACACAAACACTTCCCCCCCTTACTTATAAACGATGATTAACCGATGACTAAGTTACATAATGTTTGTCTTTGTCTATCAAGTTTGAAACGTCACATGTAAAAGACAAACGATACATAGATTATGCAGCTGTTTAATCATCAGGGATTAGTAATAGACGCAACATAATCATAACAAAAAATATGGATATTTCATAATTCGTTTTTATTGCTCAAGGCAGTTTTCAACTAGAAAATATTTTGAGGAAAAATATGCATACTAAAATTTTCACTTGCGGCGAGGCATAAACAAATGGACCAAATGTCTCTAAACTTTTCTGTTTTACAATAGTTAGTTTAAATACAATACATCAACTCTCTTATGTTTGTCAAACCCTACAAGTAACTTGTTCAAAATGTCTAACTTTTAAAATCGCGTGAAGGAAGCTCCGTCGAGATTCCTCATTGCGAACAGTTATAGATACATATCTACATAGTACCAATGCTTCATCTATCAACTGTAGCAAATACGGATAATTAGCAGCCCTCGTTCTGTTTCATTAGGAAGCTTTATGCAGTATGCGAATAGAGCTTTACCTTAACCTTTATAACGTTTTGGTTACGAATTCGAAAACTTTCTTTTTGAAATTAAAGACATTTTTGGGCAATCCTGAAGAAGGGTTAAGCATTGAAACAATGCTAAAAGTAATATAAACACCACGTGATTGAAACCGAAAAATGTATTTAATTTTAATACACCATCGCGAAAACAGAAGAAAAATCTAACTTTCTTTTTTAACATAATGCCTTCTTCTTTTATTCTTGACTTATTCCAGCGAAGTTTGTAGGGCTTTATATTCTTGTTCACTGAATCTGCTAGTTTATGTAACTTCGTTGCTAATAAATCTTGATTGGAACAATTGAAATTATTGATTTTTGTAACGGAAATACAATTTGACAGTTACAGTCGCTAGTTTTCATTGCAATGACAGTTTGCCAGCGTGAATGACGTGAAAAATTACGTGCAATCTAACATTTCAATCGAAATTCGTTAGCAACCTTGTAACGTAATCAACTGTAATATTTTCTTGCACTTCTTATTCCCCACTATCTTCCCTATATCTGTTCCTCCATCTCATATTCGGCATCTCTCTTATTCTACGACCCTCTACTTCCAACTCTGTATTAGCTGTACTTTTCTGCTTACTGCTGACATACGTATCATTTTATCCTATTTCCTGCATAACGTGATGTAACAACTTCATAAATATCATCAGAAGCATAGACACAATGACTTCTAATTAGAAACCGTTGGCGTATTATATTACAAATAAAATTCAACAAACCAGAACTTGATTTTACACATTAATTGGCCTACTAAACATGTTAATAAAAGTATTATTTCTCATAATTTTTGACATTTAAATCTACATATTTCTTCAGTCATCTAATAAGCGCCAATTTGGCTAACAATCTATCGGAAAAATACATTTTATTGCTATAAGCTTCTTTACTTTTTATGGATATTTACTTTTTTATTTAAGGAGAAAGGACATTGATTATGAATTTTGATTCTTATGTCAAGTCTCGTATATGATTCTTATATCAATGTCTCCTTACAAGTTTAACAGTAGGTACGTTAAACTGTTAGTTAGAAAATAAACTCATTTTGCGGTCTTAATCGCGTGGTGTTTATTAGTTTTATAGCATTGTTTCAAGACCTTTACAGGTCTCTTTTTCGTCAATAAAGAAGAGACCTGTAAAGGTCTCGAAACGTTGAGCATTGAAACAATGCTAAAAGTAATAAACTCCACGCAATTAAAACCCAAAAATGAGTTTTTATATCCAAAATCGTGAAAACAGAAGAGAAATCTATGTTAATACGATAGTTACCAACTAGCCAATGGAAAAGTGTGGTAAAAATCAAATTAGAAAAATAAGTATTTTAAAGTCTATTCTACTTTTTTGCGTCTATAAAATTTATAAATTCACACGATTTTCCGGATCTAAATCGCGTATTGTTATTTATTTTCTTACCTCGACGTTTCAACCATGTTGACCCGACCCAGACCCGGGAAAATGTAACTATGTTTTTGGATCTAGTTTGAAATTAACATAATGAAACTCGGTCTATGTTTATACTTTTTCGAAAATAGACAATACTCGACAAATCGATTCTGAAAGGGCTTATGGAAATCCTTTACAAGCTTTATATGGAACCCTCTCTCGTGTCAATTCGTACATAAAAAAAATCCATCACACGAATTTTTTTCTGTCCTTTCATTTCAAACAAATGTCTTGTTTTTTTTGTTAATTAATAAACTTGTAAATTGACCTTTCTGAATGTGATTCAGATTACAGACAGAGCCTTTTTAGGGTTCCGTACCTAAAGGTAAAAACGGGACCCTATTACTGAGACTTCGCTGTCTGTCTGTCTGTCTGTCTGTCCGTCCGTCCGTCTGTCCGTCTGTCCGTCTGTCCGTCTGTCACCAGGCTGTATCTCATGAACCGTAATAGCTAGAAGGTTGAAATTTTCACAGAAGATGTATTTCGGTTGCCGCTACAACAACAAATACTAAAAACGAAATAAAACAATTATTTAAAAGGGGCTCCCATACAACAAACGTGTTTCAAAAATAACAAGGAGTTTAGTACTACAATGTGAGGTCGCTTCTGATTGGTCAGGACAAATCGAGTTGGTCATGGAATTCAAAATGGCTGCCCTATCTGTCAAATATACCAGTCTGCCTTACTTACCAAAGAGTTTCTTTTATGTTTCAGATTTTCTTTGTGCCAAGGTTTTTTTTTTTTTTGAGTGATTCGGTCGTTTGATTGGAGTAAGAATCGAAGATAAATATTTCATATTTTCCTATAAAATTGAAAAATTGGTTGTTGTAAACCATTTTAGGGTTCCGTATCCAATTGTGATAGTGGTACGGAACCCTTTGTGCGCGAGTGTCGCACTTGCCCCGTTTTTTTGTAAGGTTTTATTATATGTTTTCTGTTTTCTGGTTGAAGCATTTCGTTTTGTGGGAGTCGAGTATTTATCTAATATATAAAGGGAATTGCCATGATATACGTTTGCTTTCGGTCTATAAAGACTGTTAATAATTCACGTTTATATTATTAGTAGGAATAGGAAAGGATAAGAATAAATTGCCATGTCTATACTTATATATCCAAATTAATAATATAAAGATTTTCCTTCTGTTTTCGCGATGTTGGATTAAAATTAAATTCATTTTTCGGTTTTAATCGTGTAGTTACTTTGAACATTGTTTTAATGCTTAACGTTTCTAGACCTTAACAGGTTTCTTCTTCAGGATTGTCAACAGTCAGTTTTTTACGAAACATTGAGCATTGAAACAATGATAGAAGTAATAAACACCACGCAATTAAAACCAAAATATGAGTTTAATTTCTAATATTATAAATTCAAAAGGTTGTTTATATACCCTCTTCACAGTCAAACTCTTCGACCGATTTGGATGAAAATTTGCATGGGAATAGTTTAACTAATGGAGACATAATATACGTTTGATACCGATAATCCCGCGAGATCAGAATTAACGCGGGTGAAACTGTGGGGCGCAGTTAGTAACATATTTAATCCGAAAGTCTGTTTGTTTATGCGTTTGTTCTCTCTTCACGGTCAAATTGTTCGACCGATTTGGGTGAAAATTTGCATAGAAATAGTTTAACTGATGGAAAATGACATAGGATACGTTTGATCCCGATATTTCTACAGGGTCGGGACTTACAGGTGAGAATTGGCGGGATGCTGCTAGTCATAGGTAAAACATAATAAAGTGATTTTTCTTGTTACATTTCCTATCATAATTCTATTGTAAAATAGGTATCTATTTTTTTATTTTTTAATAAAAATAACAGAAATTTTAGAAATATAAGATAATTTATTAATATCCGTTTTTATTGACTTAAGTAATTTCTCCTAATAAGTTTTTACTAACTTTTAATCCGATTAGAACAGTAAGAATATTTATTATATTATTCGTTTTATTTTATATTTCCAAAAACCAAATTTAATATATTATATCCTAAAATGAAATGCAAACATGAGTTCTTTGACTCCACGGATTTTAATAAACTAGTTTCACAATGCGGTGGGTTGGGTTCATCCGCATAAGCGCTGCGATTCTGCAGGAATATCTAGATCAAAAGTAATTTGTGTATTAATCGAGATCTCCAGCTATCTCCATATAAGTTTCGTCGCAATCGGTTCAGGAGGGTTACTTCGGTTCGTTTCGATACGACAACGATGCTTTCATAACGATGGTTCTACTGTCACCCTACTATCAGAATGTGACAGTAAAATCATCATATGACAGTATCGATGTCGTATCGAAACGAACCGCAGTACCCTCCAGTAGTTTTTGCCTGACATACCCGTTTACTTACTTACTTAGGTATACATACATACAAACTTTCGCATTCATAATATTAGTACGATTCTATTTCTAGTAAGTATTGTAAATTCATCTATTTCTTTTTAGGTTACACGTGCAGCAATACGTTGGAAATACCAGACATAACCACAGAGTAGTCGATAGTTACAAAGAATCTCGCAACGCTACGGCGACGCGCCTCCGCCGCGACTTACCACTGATCATACTGTTCTCCAACTTAGGAATAATTTTGTGTAGGGTCGATACACTACGTTTTTTTCCACTTGACATGATTTTATAATACTTATTTGTTTCTATAGATATTCTGTAGATGATTTTTTTATCCGCCAGCGCGACGCAAAGAAGGGAAATGTGTTTATCAGGGTATCTTCTTTTTCTTCTTTTCGTGTAGTGGTGTGGCTCACCTAGTGTTAGAGCTTTCAGGCCGCCCTAAGGTCTCTAACGTGACAGCTAACGTGCTGTCAGAGATAATAACCGGGACCAACTGCTTAACAACTGCCTTTCGAAGCACGGCTGAGCTCGAGAAAATGATTTTTCAGGCTATGATGATGGCACTCTTTTTTTTATTTAATCGGGCTATGTATTATTTATTATGTTTGTTCCTACGAGGCGCTCCAGAGCCCAAACCAGTCGCAAAAAACTGAAAGTTTACTAACCATGTCAAGTAGTTCAGAGGGAATATCGGCGCGGGTAGTAAGTTTATTGTAATTTATTTTTGGTGAGAACAATAAAGCGTTCTATCTATCTAAGTTCTACTTTGTAGCAGTACGTAGGTGTATGAGAAAGGTGATGAGTGGCACGCGCGTACGCGAAAAAGGTACGCGTACACTACATCCAAGAGCGGTGGTGGTAGATACCATAACTTTCATTCCGAGAGTCGTGGGTTCGAATCCAGGCCGACCGCGCACTTATGTCTAGTGCTTTTTTTTAAGAAAAAGTTATGTGCGCTAATAACATCGCTCTTACGGTGAAGGAAAACATCGTGAGGAAACCGACATTCCTAGGACTCACCACGTTCCGAAGGTATGGGATATTCGCCAATCCGGAGTAGGCTCCCGTGGCGTCTTACTGCTTAACCCCACTAAGAAATCACGTACAATGGCCCAATTGTGAGGCGCGTGAAGTGCGGGAAAGGCCCAGCGAAACTAACTGACTAAACACTGCATCGGTGACGTTTGTTACATCCCTCGTTGTCTTGTATTTACAACATTGGCAGGATGGAACGAGATCGTGGAGTTCCTGGAACACACCTATTTGTATACAGTTATCATAGGTAAATGAAATTAACTTGGCTTCGCGCTCTGTTAGTTCGTTAGGCCCGCTTATATACGTGGAATATAATCTACGTATGTATGTAGGTACGAACGTATGTAAATGGATATTTTACACGTGTAAGAAAATTAGATAATAAAAGTCGATTTTACACAAAATCATTATTCAGATGACTCTCATCTTGTGCATGAGCAATCTAACTGTCTGCAATCTAAATCTCAACGACCTCTGTGGCGCGTCGGGGAATCTTAA
Organism: Idaea biselata; assembly: GCA_958496205.1. NCBI lineage: Eukaryota > Metazoa > Arthropoda > Insecta > Lepidoptera > Geometridae > Idaea > Idaea biselata. The sequence goes on from OY292402.1 coordinate 18,913,792, forward strand.
AGAGGAAAGATTTGTATTTTTGTTTATGTGTGTATGGGTGTGTATCTGTATGTTTGTTATGAATACACTCAAAAACTACTAGACCGATTTCACCATTAGAAAGCTACATTCACCCTGAGTAACATAGGCTACTTTTGATCCCGATATTCCCGAATCTTAAAGAGGAAAGATTTGTATTTTTGTTTATGTGTGTATGGGTGTGTATCTGTGTGTTTGTTATGAATACACTCAAAAACTACTAGACCGATTTCACCATTAGAAAGCTACATTCACACTGAGTAACATAGGCTACTTTTGATCCCGATATTCCCGAATCTTAAAGAGGAAAGATTTGTATTTTTGTTTATGTGTGTATGGGTGTGTATCTGTGTGTTTGTTATGAATACACTCAAAAACTACTAGACCGATTTCACCATTAGAAAGCTATTCACCCTGAGTAACATAGGCTACTTTTGATCCCGATATTCCCACGGGATCGGGAGTTACGCGGCTGAAACCGCGGGACGCAGACAAACATAAACATTAAAATAAATGCATCTTCGCAAAATTGCAGCAGGACGCGATTTCAATTCGTCGATACTGTTTGCAGAGCAAGCGTCCTTGCCTTTTGACTACATAAAACATTGTATACATACACAGCACAGAAAAACTCTAAGTACCCTAGCACTAAGCAATTTAGAAAGCTTATGGCTTAGAGCAGCAGTTCTCAAACTTTTTCGGTGACGGACCCCTTTTGGAAAGCAAACTTTGTGACGGAACCCGATAACAAACAAACCTAGTTTATGTTCATTTTTAATTAAAAATCATGTTAATACAATGTAACACTTTCATAACATAATATATTATTTTAACGCATTTAGTAACCCATTACTGGTTACATTACTGGTTATATAACCGGTCGAAAGTGCATCGTGTAATTTTGCTACGAGAAAATGTTCCTTTGACTAACTCTAAAGTTACGCATTTAAAATTAATGAAATGTTAAAAACCATCAAACTCTACCAAAATCACTGACAAGTCGCTGGACAAGTCTTAGAGCACTGAGTTTTGTGCCTATTTGATCTGCGCCATGTAGCGCTTTTGTCGCGCATTTTTGTCGCGCACCGTGGAACTAATAGTTCCATGGACGGTCAGCATCACTTTCAATAAAAAATGCGCGACAACAGCGCAACATGGCGCTAATCAAATCGACACAAAGATCTAATGTCATTTTGTATGGTATACCAATTCCAGCGTACTTGTATAGTTTTCATTTCAGTGACCAAAATAGTAACACTTAGAACACACTTAGAATCTATGTAACATGAAATAAACAAGCGTGACCTTTCCTTTTCCGAAATAAAGCTTTGAAATGTTAAGCAGAACAAAGGATATATATTACATTTGGACAAATCTAATACAAAGATTTTTGACATAAAAAGAAAGGATATTAGGATCAGATCACGACGGGGTGAAATGGGGGTAAAAATACGATACTTATACGGGTTTTATATCTTGTAATAATGTTATTTTGGCTTTAAGATGGATCTGGCTGTTTACTGCATGTAAACATATGTAAAGAGGTACTTGCATGTTTATGTAACAAACATCATTAGGTATGTACCTAGGTACAGTTAATTCAGATAAAATAATAAAATAATTATGGATTATGCATTGTCCTAAAAAGGTTTAAAAAAATCGAGTAAGTAGTTAGGTACCTACCTACTCTCTTTTGCCAATATTTACAAATTTTACTTTTTGTTTAGTAGGTCCCTACTACTACTAACTTGCCGTGTAGCCCCGGCATAGAATAGGGTTACCCCATCTCATCCCGTGGGTGTCGTAAAAGGCGACTAAGGGATCTGAGGAAGATTAGCAAACCTGAAGTTCTCCCCGCGCGGTGGCGGATAAACTGCTTGATCCCTAAGAGGGTTGGTGTCAGGCAGGCGGCCGGCCGTAAAAACATTGCCAAATCTAATTGCAGAAGGTATGGTCAATGATGACTTACCGACTACGCCAACCCCAAATAAAAAAAAACTATTTGGGGTTTAGCGGACCCCGGGCTCCCGAGAGGGATGCAACCGGGAACATCGCTCGGATGAGGAGAAGGTACCTACTACTAACATATAGTAGATTTTAGGTAGGTATAAATTCAAATATTACAGTAATTATAATAAGGAGAAGGTCTACCATGAGCTTCAATTTATTACGATAACACCTGCGGCAAACAAAATGTATGAAAATCCATTACTTTCGTATTACTTACCTTCGTATTCTTACGTTCGTTTGTATTAAAAAATTTAACCTCTGGAGATTTCTCTTAGCTTGTTGTCGTGTTCATACTAATGAAAGTAATTATCTATACCAGTAAAAGCAGTAGTAGAGACCACTATCTCAGTAATTATACAAACAATATCTTTTAGTAACACACATCACACACCATGGTTAACCGATTAATGAAATTCAAAACAAGAAAGATATGTCGTCTAGAGATAATACAGAATTCCATAAATTCTTTCTCGTCTCATCATTGCCCATCAGGGCAAAATTCTTAAGAATATTTTCTTCTATAGTTCCGAATTATCCCTTTGGTCTAGGTTTATAGACAAACTTACTTAGTTCATTTCTAAGGAATTTCGGTGGGTACCTACTTAGATGAAAACAAAAACAGCATATACGTTACCTAGTCTCGAAAAATGAGACGATAAAACTGCGTCTAGCTGACGCACTAGCCTCAGTTGTATGTCGAACCGTTGCCGCGTGAGCACGTGGTGTCACGCTGCGATTATCTTTTTGAAATCCTTTAGAATGCATTTTTGTTCATTTTATAAATGCCTGAATTATTCTTAAAGACAAATGTTTATAAATACAATAATTTTATGAAAATGCATGTAAGTGTTTCAAGCTCATTTTTCGAATACGCAATGTCAGAATATACCGTATCTACTATTTTTGTTTTCATCTAAGGATACCTACGAAAATGTGGAGGAAAAATGTTGTTTTGATAGAATCAAGAGAATGTACGAATATTTGGGTCAACCTAGTCACAACAAAGTCATTCATTCAAGTTCTTTTTGTCTAGAAAAAACTTAGTTTTCGAGATACTGCTGTCTTTGGCTGTTTTACTAGCGACTTGGTTCTGACACTGTGGGGTAATTGTGATAAACTAACTGTTTTATTGTCCCAAGGTTTGTACTCTGTCCCCGTATCAGATTTTTATCAGAATCAGTTAAGTCGTTAAGTCGTAATAGAGGGTTAGGATTACCACATCCTTTTTTTTAATAAAAAAATCTGTTCCCGTGGGTGACGTAAAAGGCGACTAAGGGATCTAGCAAACCTTAGGTTCCCCCCGCGTGGTGGCGGATAAACTTCTTGGTCCCTAGGAGTGTTAGCGTCAGGCTGCCGGCCTTAAAAATATTGCCAAATATATTTGCAGAAGGTAGTATGTTTAATGACTTTTACCTTCACTGTTACCTACTGCGCCGCCCGCGCCGCCCCAAATAAAAAATAATAATTTGGGGTTTAGCGGACCCCGGGATCTCGAGAGGGATGCAACCGGGACCATCGCTCGGATGAGAAAAAGGAGAGTTTTATCAGAACCAGTTACCTAAATCGTTTATATGTAATTAAACAAAAACTGTACATAACAGGTAGCAAAACATAAGTGTTGTTTTCGGGCAGGTATTAAACATCAAGTGCGCACGTGGAAAATCTATTTATAAAAGTTACAACCCAACTTTCTTGCAAATAAAATATACATTCAATGTCATCAAGAACTTCTATATTTATACGAATATAATCGTCAATTTACAAATGGAGGCACCGTGTTTGGTTTCGGTTATCGAATCGAATAAAATCGAATTGTTCGGTTTTAAAATCCGAAAATATTTCTTCGTTCAAAATTGTACTTATCTAATGTTATTTTCATCACGAAACATCATATAGTACCGGAAATTAAAAAGAAATGTAAAACCTAAAACCCCTACAATAGTAAACCAATCTACTTTAGTTTATTTCGAAAGCCTTTTTTATACCAAGTCCAGTGTCCAGTGAAAAACGGGTTTACCATATCTTAACTGCTACTCCTATTATCAGAATCATTTCGTACAGTCGCGTAAAAAATGGTTTCGATTTATCTTAACTTCTACGCCTACTTATCAAACGCATTTCGCACAGTTCACGACACTTCGCATCTTTCAACTTTTGGGATCTTCAAGTCGTATATAATTTTTCGAAAACTACCTCGAATTTCCAAAAGTTGTAACACAAAAGTTATTTGCCTAGACTTCTAGAACAACCCCCTTTCGGCTTAATACCCCGTCCTGGGAACACCCTGTTTATTATCTGACAGAAAATCTTGTAAACTTATTATAACGTAATTTTACATTACGACTAGCTGACCCGGAAAACGTTGTTTTGCCTTATAAATTATAGATAGTAGCCGATTCTCAGACCTACTGAATACGCATATAAAATTTGGTAAAAATCGGTCGCGCCGTTTCGGAGGAGTGCGGTAACTAACATTGTGACATGGAAATTTTATATATTAGAAGATTACGTTTTAGAGCAGTGTTCTTACGAGAAAAGAAAATATCGTAAGGAAAGTGACATGTCCTAGGACTCACCGCGGTCCGAAGGCATGGGACATTCACCAATTCGGAGTAGGCTTCCGTGGCATCTTACTGCTTAACCCCTCTAAGCGGCAAGCCCCCCCCCCCCTTGCCCTACAGTGGGACAAATTAACGGGCTAACAAAAAATATCGGAACTCAAAGGAATAAGTAGAACATTTGACGACCTCTGTGGCGCGTGGGGGGAAGGCCCGACTGCAATACAGCAGGTTGCGGGTTCCCGCCGGGTGCAGGTATTTATGCTTAAAAATAAATATTTGTTTCCGGTCTGGGTATTTTTTATGTATCATAATATGCATGTATTTTCAAAAAAAAAGTATAATATTATATCCGTTGTCTAGTACCCATAGTAACAAGCCTAGTGCTTAGTTTGGGGCTAGATTGCGTTGTGTGTACGTCGTGGAATATTTATTTCTTTTCTCTCGATTTAGAATCATGGACCTTTTAGCATTAAACATGCCATTTTAATAACAACTTAAGCTACGTAACTAAGCTGCGAAGACATCTCATCAGATAGGCGAAATTAATAATACTTTGAAGGACTAAGCAAGATTATCCTCATGTCAACAATTTATCGTGTATCTGAATTTATAATTAATTCTCCAAGTTTTTTTTTTGGTTTTGTTGCTATTTGGAACTGATAAGGTATTTATAGAAATGCGTTATATGCACTATTCTTCGTTTTAATTAGAATCGAATAAAAATTTAACCTAGGTGTATTATTACATGAGAAGATGGTTTTAGGTGCTCCATTAATCTGTATCTAGTTTTTTAGAAACCTATTCTATTGATAGAAGATCAAACATTGGTAATTAACTGCATTTTGGGATACTATTCTGCTCATCATTCCAGATTATCACCAAGGGGCCAACTTGGGACTGTCACCATCCAAATAAAAAAAGGGACTGTGACATACGGACGGACGGACAGACGGACTGTTTTTTGGCCATTTGGCTACGGAACCCTAAAAAGAATTATCGAAGTCGGGCTTCATATAAACGTACGTACGGCGTGAACATTTCCACATACATGCAGACAAATAATACTATACGAGTCGAATTGAGAACCTTCTAATTTTTAGAATGTCGGTTAATAAGGAAAACTTTGCAAATTATAGACATCTTATTAAAATCCAAAACATAAATCTCTTTTTTTTCAAATACTCAGAGCTTCCTTCCTACATAAAAAGTGTTACCAGGTGAATAAAAATAGAATGTTTTTACAATTAGACACACCTATGAACGCTAAAAATAAATCATTTTACATAAAAACCGTAGTCACTAATTGGACAAAATTTTCCATTCACAGACAAAGAAAGGTTAGTGACCAGGGTACGTATTCTGTAACTGTGTCTTCTCAACATGGCTTCAGCATCGCTTTGTTTTTCTTAAAAACGGATCAACAATTTTCCCTAGAGATTCTGAAGTGTTAGTAATGTCATGCAAAATTTCCAATAAATTTATTGCGTAAGTCCCGATCCCGCGGGATTTTCCAAAAACCATTTCATTAGTATAACATACCACAAAGAACTCTTTTTCTTCTTCAAATCACTCTTCAAATTTATTGTCTCTAGGACCAGCGGTTTGGGCTCTGCGTTGATTTATAAGTCAGTCAGTCAAGGCATTGAATTTCATAATTATAGATTTGCAGTTTCACTAAAGCTTTTACAACGTTAGTAATTTTTTGCAAAAATACTAACAATTTGTTGAACCGTTTTCGAGAAAAATCAAACAATGTTAAAGCGATGTTGACACGATTTATTTACAGAATAAGTGTCCAGACAAAAAATTACGGTTTAAAATATTCGTAACTAATCGACACGTCTGAGAGAACTATTTTTATTTTTAGCATTTGATGTGAACTTGTGATCTGTAGGACAGGACTCTGTTTCGAACGCGGTTTATTGTCATTACTAACCTGCTATTGTTTCGCAGTTATTTTTCTATTGTCTATATGAGCATGCTACGTCCTAGACCACATTGTCACTCGCTATCAGGTGAGATAGTGGAAGGCAAGTGTTTTATTGGAATAATCCCCATTAAAAGGTCCCCAGAAATGGGGATTATATGACAATTTTCAAAAACAATTTGGCGTTTTGCCGACCATCCTTGTTAATCCTGGTTGGGTCATGTTCGACATCACAGATTTATAAAAATCTAATTCAGATATCAGCTTAAATCTCCATGTCCATTGTCCAATTAGAAAAATCTAGCGGGCGGGATAGCCTATGACAAGTCTATATCGTGACTAAGCGAAGGCTTGTTATTCTTTGTCAGAGTTCTATTTATCAATGTTACAAAGTCTGTGTCGAGACAAACCTGTGCACATATTCTGTAACTAAATCAGTTTAACATCGCCTCAGCATTATTAGATTTTTCTCGAAAACAGATCAAATTTTTTTAGGAATTCTGCACAGTTTCGCAAAAGCGTTTAAAGTGTTAGTAATATCTTATAAAATTACCAACAATTGCCGGAGCAGTAATTTGGAACTACTGGAATTAAATTCGAATTCGAAAATTCGGGTTCCTAATGCTTGCTCTACCTCGTTGTGTATGTGCGTGAGCGAGACCGCGCACTTATTCATTCGCATACGCACTTTGCACATTCGCATTTCGTATACGAAAGGGTTTTCTGACGAAAAATACCACTCCTGAGCCGTTTCCTAGTCTAACAAAGCTAAAGCGATGTAAAAACGATTTAAGTATAGAATACGTGCCCTGGCTTTGTGCCGCGCTACCATTAATATCAACTTCGAAAGTCCGAGGACAGATGGGCAAAGTCTCGGGATATTGGTTGTCGTTATTCAATACTGGTCCTTCTATAAGTTTGAAGGCTGTATATAGCCGTAATATAGTTGATGCCGCGGTTGCCCAACTTACATACAAATTTGTTTCCCGGGACCGGTCTCGTAAAATGTAAGAAAGTTCACATTAAACTAAATTCGGCTATGATACTTACAGCCGAATACAGAAACGCCACTTAATATTTGAGACGTATTTAAATGATTGATCAGCTTCTAAAATTTAAAAATTGCATTGGAATTTTTAAATTTGAGAGGTGCTTAGTTGTTTAAGTAGAACTCAAATTTTGAGTTATAATAGAATCCAAAAAATATTTTTGAATTTACTATCCTTTTATACATTTATGTGCTTCTTACATTTGCAGCTATTTTGAATTGGCATACTGACGAGAGATTTTTCCTCGGTTTTCGCGATGCTGATATGAAATTCCAGTCTCTTTGGCTCGACTGCAATGCTTGATTGCGGGTTCGTTTCCCCCTGGGTGCATGAATTAAGAAAATGCTTAAAAATGAATATTTTATGCTTGTCTGGTTGTTTTCTATGTAACGTAATATGATACATAGAAAACACACATACATAATTTTGTATATGTACAAATAAAGTATTTACTGACGTGACTTTCGCAGAATCTTAGTAATATTTTAATGTAGTTTGTGCGTGTGTTTGTTGCTCCTTAAAACTCAAAAGCCGCTAAACCGATTGCGAGGAAACTCGGTACAAGTAAGTTAGAAATTCTCCGAGCTATTCAAGAGCCAGGATGCTGTAGACTGCGGCCAGATATGAGTGATACTGAGGGATGCAGCTAGTAAAACATGAATTATAATACACTAGCTGCGTCCCGCGGTTTCACTCGCGTAAGTCTCGATCCCGAGGGAACATCCAGATAAAAAGTAGCCTATATTACTCAGGATGAATGTAGCTTTCTAATGGTGAAAGGTCCAGTAGTTTTTGAGTTTATTCATTACAAACATACTGACACACATAACACACAAAAATAAGAATCTTTCCTCTTTGTAATATTAGTGTAGATAAGTATATACGACGTATGTATATAATATAATTTATATAGTAGTGAACAATTACACAAAAATGAATTCCTAATGGCGGGGCGGAGCTTGAACTACCTATTTCAAGTTTTTATGTACTTAGGAGGTCGTACGTAAATAATGGGGCGTTACTAAAAATCTTTTCGCGAATTGGTCATTTATTTTGACAACAAATTATGAGCAAAGGTCACTTAGAATTTTCTCGTTTGATTCCATTTCAAAATATAAATAAACTAGCTCCGTCTCGCGGTTTCACCCTCATAAATCCCGATCCCGCAGGATTTTCCAAAAACCCTTTCTTAGTGGATCGTTACACATCACAAAGAATACACTCTCCAAATTTCATGTGTCTAGGACCAGCGGTTTGGGGTCTGCGTTGATATATAGATCAGTCAGGACTTAGAATTTTATATATATATAGAAGATATTGCAGGATATTGCACACGTCGCTATCTAGCTCCAAACTAAGCAACTAGGCTGGTACTATGGGTACTAGACGACGTAAATACTACATAGTCCTTACCATCAGGTGAGATAGTGGCGTTTGGCCACTCCTCTGTCGTGTGTAAAAAATGCTCCTAGATTTTTCTTATATTTTCGCGATGTTGAATTGTAATTAAAGTAATTTTTCCTTTACAGGTTTGATTGGGTCTTACAGGTCTCTTCCTCAGGGCTGACCCAACAAGACCTGTAAAGGTCTCATAACGTTGTGCGTTGAAACAATGATAAAAGTAATAAACACCCGCGATTTAAACCGAAAAATGTCTTTAATTTCAAATGTTCCTAGTACAAAAAAAATCTAACCTATTAAAATGTTAAGAAAAATCTCAGTGAACTTCACCAGAGCTTAAATAGAAAGCTTCATCCAGGAAATCCTATTGAAAAGCTCACGCCAATGACGCAAACACATAATAACTATCGATTCGATTATGCCATAACAAGATTAATGAAGCAATTATAGTAATTGCCTTTGATAAAAGCAATTAGGTTCAATAAGTTTATTAATTTGTAGATTTGGATACAAAGTCGGCATACCTACTCGTTTAATGATAGAACGATTTTTGTTTTTAGGGTTCCGTACCCAAAGGGTAAAAACGGGACCCTATTACTGAGACTTCGCTGTCTGTCTGTCTGTCTGTCTGTCCGTCCGTCCGTCTGTCCGTCTGTCACCAGGCTGTATCTCATGAACCTTAATAGCTAGAAGGTTGAAATTTTCACAGAAGATGTATTTCGGTTGCCGCTACAACAACAAATACTAAAAACAAAATAAAACAATTATTTAAAAGGGGCTCCCATACAACAAACGTGTTTCAAAAACTACAAGGCAATGTGAGGTCGCTTCTGATTGGTCGCGTCAAATCGAGTTGGTCATGGAATTCAAAATGGCTGCCCTATCTGTCAAATATACTAGTCTGCCTTTACTGACCAAAGAGTTTCTTTTAAGTTTCAGATTTTCTTTGAATCAAAGTTGTTGTAAACCATTTTAGGGTTCCGTACCCAATTGTGATAGTGGTACGGAACCCTTCGTGCGCGAGTTTCGCACTTGGCCGGGTTTTTTAATTAAAGTTTGTATAATAATTAAGGCAACAATCAACCTACTCTTTCTCCATACAAACGTAGTCGACTGTTTCCTCCCTGGATAAAGACATTAGAGCAAATATGTTTATGCCATATCTCTTCCCATGGGAAGAGATTACGACTAAAAGGCGACTAAGGGATCTGACTAGCAAACCTTGAGTTCTTCCCGCGCGGTGGCGGGTAAACTGCTTTGCCCTAGGAGGACTGGTGTTAGACAGGCAGTTGGCCGTAAAATTATTGGCAATTAACTATTTGCAATTAAGACTTACCTACTTTGCCGACCCAAAATAATAATAAATAAATATAAATATTGCACGACGTCACAAACAGTGCAATCTAGCCCCAAACTAAGCACTAGGCTTGTACTATGGGTACTAGACAACGGATATACTACATATTATACTTTTTTTTTGTAAATACATACATATGATACATAGAAAACAAAAATGTTTTTGAAATTATTATACCTACTCGTATCTAGACAAAATAAATTATATTTTTATTAATAAAAAGGTGACTTGATAAAACCGATCCGAAAACCATTAAAGCAAATGAAAGCGGTCCTTATTGTGTGAATTGTGGCTTTGTCCTCATATTTCATAAAAACCTCGGCCGTAAAACTATCCTGAGGCCGCAATTTCCAAAGACAATGCAAAAGATATGACCTGAAAGTCATTGTGTGAGTTTTCATAGCTTTTTTATATTTCCTACGAAAGTTTGTCTGGCTATATGACCCTTATATGTCTGAGCAATAATATTTTTTTATTGCTTAGGTAACATTTTCATTAACTTAGGTATTTTATATATACTCGTATAAAAACTTAGAGTTTCACATAGGTACAGTCAGAATATTAGATAGAAAACCAGGCAGACTTAAACAACTATAAGGTTTATAGCCAAAATTGATGTTCATTTGTTTGTAAACACGGTCGGTGTAACCCGTTTGCCATCGAAACATCGAGGTAATTCATAAAAATGATTATCTATAACGCGATCTAGACCCTTGTCTAATAATAATGATTAACGTAAATTGTATAAGTTTAAAAAGTGTAAATTATAACACTTCGATAGTTTGAGCGAAAGCAAAATATCGAACGTGAAAGAAACTTTATGAATAAAATCTAAGGTCTTATATTTTGACTTTGGTTGGCCAGCAGTTGGTCTTGGTTGTTATCTCTGATAGCAGTCATTAGATCAAGTTAGAGGCCTTACGGTGCGGCGACCTGAAAACTCTTAAAACACTAGTTGAGCCACAGCACTACCTGAAAAGGATAAGATTTTGACTATACATCGAATATAGACAAGAATTACTGATGTCTATATTGGTATTTAGTTCTGTGCTAACTATAATATACCTACCTACCTTCCTACATATATCAAACAACAAAACAACCCAATTATGGAAACATCAACGATAACACGGAAGCAAAACCCATTCCCTTATAATACATAATGTAAATAATTAAATTAATTAAGGAACAATACAATGGAACTGACAATTATATATGTATCTAATGAACCTATTAATAGAAACCCTTTCGTACTTCATAATTTAAAAGGGCACACGTGTATTGAATTTTAATAAGACGTAGCCCTCGAATTTAGACATACTTACATACTAGGCACGAAATAATAATTGACTATTTAATTTGAATTTGAAACGGCTTCTGACAGTACTTAACATTGCCATTTTGGGCACGAGGCAGCTCTTCTTATAGAGAACCGAATACTAGCGTTTGAAGACACGATCTTTGTATAACCGATCCCGGACGTTTGCTCCTGGGAGTGGCCTGACGGTATATTGGACCCCTCCATTTTTATTACCTAAATGTTGGTTTTACATGGGAACGCTATAACATATTATTATATGTGAATCAGTAGTTGCATGGGTTGATAGTACTAAACACAATTGTTATTATTATTTGCGACGAGTTTCAGGTAACCTTTTTTGGCATCGGAAACATTGACATTTATAATTTATTCAATTACTGAGTTAATTTGAGTGGAACTTGTCCTGGGTTTTTAGATATTAAGGCTAGGTGTTTCCTTGGTCAAGGCTTTTCACCATTCATTGGCTCAAGTTTTATCGCCAAGAGAGATTGTCTGTGTTCGGATATGTACGAAGTTTCCAAGCGCTCACCCATAATGTTTCTAATAAACCCCTTTGTATTATATCATAAGTTGAGACTTAAAGTACGAGTTGGCAACAGGCGACGTGTCGCAGCGTCGAATATCATAGAAATAGGTACATAGAAACCAGTAGTGTCGCTGTGACACGTCGCCCGTTGCCAACTCGTACCTTAATGTACCTATCATTTCATACCAGTGACACAGAATACATAACAGTACTCTCACAAATGTAAGTAACATTTGAAGCCGCTTACAAAAACTAAATAGACTCACAAGGTCAAAAGACGAGTCTATTTATAGAACTAGCAAAGATTTCTTATCGCGGTCGCTAACTACCTTCGTCAAAAAAAATGCCGGTACTTACTTAACTACTTACCCAAGTTTTTATAACGTCTCGGAAACTGACTTCAGAACAATACGCCAAAGTAATTTTGCTAGTTAATTTTGTCCGTGGTTTTAAATGTTAGTTTAAATTTATTTTTGCCACGTAAGAAAGGACTTTTAAGGCACGGCGAACTTTGGTTACGTTTTAGTCCGAATTTTGTTCCAGCCCTAACGTACGGAGACGTACGAACAATCTCATTTATCCAAGTACTATGAAACCGCGCATACTGTATACGAATCAGTATACGTACGACTAATTCGTATGCAGTCTACGCGCTTTCTAAAAACAACATAAATAAACCGGTTAATAAAAACCGACTGAGGCAGAATGTAGATAAAATTTGATTAATTTTGCTTCGGACGGAAAAATCCGGTTTTTATTGTTCTAAACCGATAAATGTGACAAGAACTTCTTGAAAATGTTCCTCGAAAAACCGGTTTCAGGATCGAAACCGAAAAGAAAAGGTTTTCCGCCAAGTATATGAGTTATCATGTACTTGGCTTAAAACCGTTAGGTTTTAAGTACAGAATAACGGTTTAGAAATTAAACCGGTATCCGAGCTCTGCAGCCTACTTTCACTCATATCTTCAATACACGTTCAGGATCAGGCAACTGATTCCATTATCTCACGATTTTGTTTAAGTTATCTATCTGTTTGCACAAGTTTCAATGAGCATGACCTAAGTTGTAGCGGAAACTTCCACAGGATCAGCCGACATCTAAAACGGTAACTTCTTACTTAACCAATTCGTGGCTGGCCGCAAAATGATCGCAGATAAAACAGCGGGGTATGTACAATGCACATGGGTATTAATATACCTAGTATAAATAGTGAAGCCTTTTGTAGCCTGTTTGCCAAACGTACCTATATATTAACATGAAAGTTTTTTAATTTACACGGTTTGTTAACATAGTGACTTTTTGCCGGGTCTTAATCGCGTACCTTGACGTTAAACGACGTAACAATAATACGCGATTAAGACCCGATAAATAAATAAATATTGCACAACGCACTAGGTTTGTACTATGGGTGCTAGACAACGGATATACTACATATTATACTTATTTTTGTAAATACATACATAATTATAATACATCAAAACACCCAGACCGGAAACAAATATTTATTTTTAACCATAAATACTTGCACCCGGCGAGAATTGAACCCGCAACCCGCATTGCAGTCGGGCCCTCCCCCGACGCACCACAGAGGTCGTCATTATAACTGTAATAATATTTTATGATAATATCTACTATTTTTTACAAATGAGCCGCTTGCGCCAACTATACTAAATCATTGGCGTTTAGCGCCTTGACAAAATACTCGTCTCCAAAATCATTAAGGATTCGAATTGTGGCCTGTAAGTAATTTAGAATAATCTTGTAAACGATCTGTGTTTAGAATACAAAGTAGGAAGGTACCAGTAACTATATTTGTCAAATGATTAACACTTTGATGCGAAATGTCCGACAGTAACTCTGTTAGCTTAGTTTATTATTTGTAGCGCGAATTTAGATTGTTTTAAGTCTGGGTTTTGTTTAACTGTCTTATTAATAAACGCGAACTATGGTTGTAGTTTTAGCATTTCTTGTCTTTTAGTGTGACAAGGAGTTATAGGCCGGCTAATAAAATGCAATACCACCGAATAAAAACGTTATTGTAGGTACCTATTTTGAAAATAAATGAAACTATAGACGGATTTAAAATTTTGGCTGTCAATTGAAAAATCCGTTTAGTACCAAAATGTTGAACTTCTCAAAATATTGAATTCCCATTATGTTATAACACAATTAGAAAAAAATCGCGTTAAAAATATTTTAAATTTTTGTTTAGTAAAAAACGTAGGTATCTACCTATTTTTTTCCCCTAGGATTTAGTATTTTTACTAGAAATTTTAGTTAGAATATTAAATTGACTAGGTACATATTATTATGCATTAAATGGAGTAGGGTTGAATCCTCAGCACCTATAACCATCCTTTAGCTTACTCGACCATGTCCTAAGGAAACAGCTTGTCAATGCTCCTGGAATCAACTTGTTTGTTGTTTTGTTGCAGCCAAGGGTTTTCCTTCACCATAAACGTGTATTTTCCCCTATTGCAAAACACCATTGATATACTTGATGTTTGGTCGAACAATATTTCTACCTACAACCATCAAAGAATGGACAGTTAAGTTATCTTCAACTAGTGACTAGACCAACACCGCTCTTTGGAACGACATATTGTCCGTTCCTTTTTTGGACAGTGTTGATACAACATTATTCAAAAATTCACTGATTTAATATTCAATGTCAATATAATATGTATGTGGTACCTTCAACAGATTAAAATAGGCAGGCACCTAAATATGAAATTAACGACACGTTCCGTAAATGAAATTTAAAGGGGTTGAAATTGAAAGCCTCTAGCTCACTTGCAGAGCTTCCTTGTCCGAGAACTAAGTTCCTTTTCCCGCGCTAATTTGACATTTAATGTCAAAATGTGTACAGTTAACACTGGGTTAGTTAGTTAGTTTTCGGACTCGCCAGCTCTAAGAGTGAGCCTAAGCAATAGTTCCACAAACTAGAGTTATTTTTTATTTAATTTAGGCTCAATTTCGTCAAAATAATTCCCATCACACCATGCAATGCTATGGAAACCCCTTTTCGGTTACTCATATGCCTGCAACCAACTGGGTCGGCATTACGCTCCGCAATCGTGTTTCAATAGTGTGTCGATACAATATTAATCGTCATATTTGACGTGTATTTGACACATTTGGCAGTTTCCTATGTTAACTATTCTATCGACACACCACTGAGACACCACTGAGATGCCACTGATGGAGTCTCGATAGTTGTCAAAACTCTAATGACAGGATGGATTTTTAACAGACTTGACAGACAGGCAGACAGAGAAGGTTGGCTACCATGGTTATACTATTGGAATTCCACTGAGACACCATTACGATACTATTGAAGTCTACCAAATTTGTCACAGTCTCGATATAATGGCAATAGTGTGTCGATACAATCGTAATAGTATTGTCATCTTTTGTCATCTAATGTAATACCGGTCCTGATAACTATTATAATTTTGTTTGGAAAGTTACACTTTCGTTTCATGTATTTCAAAAACTATAAAATGACCAATAAACATTATCCAAATCCGAATACAAACACATACATATGATACATGTCAAGTACATAATAACTTATAAATTAAAACTAAAATTAAACACTACATTTTGTTATTAATTTTATTAAATTTAAAATAATATTATAATTAAATGTCATTCATACATAAATACAAAAATAGAAAATCAAACCATATGGGTACAATTAAATATATTTAAATAATGCGAAATGAAATAAAAAATCTATACCAAGATTAATATCCGAAACAACTTCAAGCAAAGTTGTGTAAAATAAAAACAAGACCCTAACAGTACGTATAATTTACGTTTGATTGGAAATATCAAACGCCGCCGGCATCTTAATAGCTAAATATAGATTGTGATAAATACAAAATTCTATTTAAGAACTTGATGTTACATCACAATCACCATGTTGTCAACACATAGAGGTCAAAGTCGTTAGAAGTCATTCAAGTGTGAACAGGTAGTTTCTAAGCGGCCATGCTGCACCTTAGACTTAAGCGTATATTATGGTGGTTTATCAATGCTAACACGTGTTATCAAGACAGGAATTGATTATTAAAACGAAATTGAAAAAAAAACAACATTTTGATCCAAAAATATTTTAGTATAATCGTGTAGCACCAATGAAGAAATATAAAATCTTTAAACTGTAAGAAATATATTTTAATTTTGATTTTTACTAAAATTTTGTTCATCGAACCGATCGTTTTTTGCGTTACACCGCAAATCACTTAGATGCTTAGAAAATCTTAATTATTGAAACACAACCAATAAGCTAGCAATATCAGAACCTTACACAGATATTCATTTATTTCGATATTAGATGTACTTATTTCTACTTATTTATTTCAAATAATAAACACACCTTCAGCTGGTTAAACAACTTTGTGAATTCATAATCATTATAAAATGAGTACTATTTTAAGCGTAAGGTCATTTCAAGGTAATTTTGATGCTCATTGTTATGGTAAAATCATTGAAAAAAATAAACTTTGTGTATGCGATGTATTTCGTTCTAATGACTGTACATGACGTATACTTGTCATATGAATAAAATGATGTGCCTATACATAGATCTAAATTATACGAATCGATTCAGTAGGTACAATGTTTTGTCAGGGAAAGAACTCGATTACTGATCATTGCCTCCGATGTTCAAATCACATTACTCATTCAATCAAATGTTTTGACAGACGTGCGGAGTAAAGTAATCAAATAAAATGACATAAATCTACTAAAAGATGGTGGAGATCGTTCCAACGATTCTCCTTTCAAACGGAAAGACATTGAGGCAAAAAGAAGAACCGTACGACAACCGAGCGAACATAAGGAAGAGACGAGAACACAATGAAAATTCTAACTCAAATGTGGACAATGCGCAAACACACAAGATTAAAAAACCAAAAAGAGTGCCAATATTAATTTCGTTTCTCATATATGTTTGTTTTGTAAATGTGATAATGTGTGATGTTAGTGTTAGTGAAATAAATAAATTCAAACACGATAGAGGTGTTGTTAGAGAGAAGACGACGCACTGGTTGAGTCATAGGCATGACGATAGGTTATATAGCAAAATCCTCCGCAAAGCAAGAATGTCGACTAAAAGACAAGCGGATAACGAAGAGAAAACCCCTGAAGCTCAGGAGTTAAATAAATACTTTGAAATATATAAAAGCAAAGATGCTCAGAATACGACTGAATTTCCCCTATTTAATATGAGAACGTATATTTATGACGACACCAGAGCTGTTGGATATCCTCATGATCTCGCATCAAATCCTTATTATGTGAAGAATATTAATTTAAGTCTTAGAGCAGAACGACATCAATTTAGAGAGAAAATAGTTAAACTTGGAGTTCTTTTGCCGGCTGATCCGAATCACATCTTTTCTTTAGCAAAAGTTTTGCCTATATTAGAGATGGCAGTTCCAGCTATGACCACACCTGATGGACCTTTACCTGGTTGGACTATACTAGTGGACTATAGAGATACGAGATGTTCATCTGTAGAAGGACCTCTTGCTGCATTTGAGTTCTACGTCAATGGTTCTGCAGGTATGTTTACGATAAAGACACTATTTCTTTCGAAATAAAGTAGGCTCGTTAGGTTGTTAAAAAATCTTAAACGTACAAAATCGAAATAAGTACATTTGTTTTTACGTATTAGACGCAATTTGAATTTGAATAGTTATCATAGTTGTTGCTGGTTTTATTTCAACAGGAAAATGTTTTCAGATGCTTTCATCGGTCCTGGGTGCGAATACGTTATCGCCCCCGTATCCAGATATGCTGGGGCCTGGAACATCCCAGTGCTAACAGCAGGAGCTCAGGCCGAAGCATTCGGGTACAAGATTCCAAGTTATGCAACATTGATTAGAATGATGGGCAGCTACACTCAAGCCGGAGTCGCTATTAGGAAAATTTTCGAGGTAATATTCTGGGTCATGTCTGATAAATGTTGTTTTTCTGAGCATTGTGAATGTGTTGTTTTGCATGTAGTTTTATTTAGTTTACGGAGCTGATATATTGAACGATATTTTGCTATTTTCTTTCTTATACGTTTTGCTTAGTGTAAAAATGACCAATAATAATAAAATACTGAACATTTATATAATGTACCCATCGAAATATAAGCGGCATCATTAATGTGTCAGTTTAATATCCAATCGTTGTAGCTGGCGGTCGTAGTATGAACTCGACAATATCCAGTTGCGAATAGACTGAGGTGATAGTTGTCTAAAATGTTATTGGTTATTTAAAATGTCACTTATGAATTAATTGTCAAATTAAATTTGATCGACTCACATTTACCTAAACTAAATATTTATCAGACTAGCAAATATTTTTATTTTAATATCTAATTTAGCTACCGAAACAGGTGTGCCAAAGCGTCCAGAGCTCGATAACATAAGTCAATAAACACGTCTAGCTAGACAATCTTAAAGTAAATTATGGCTGCTACCAACATTACTTAAGGCGGTTAACTAAGTTACCAAGCCCTATTTGCTAAAATGTCGTTTCTACGACCTTTACTGTAAATTTACTTTGACTATAAATTTTGGACATCTCGAACGGTGTATACCTATCTAAAGTTGCTAATTTAAGGCAATCATATTCAAGTTTATGGTCCGTTGAAATTAACTTTGATGCTGTAATAACAGTAATTTAAATCCATTTGGTTCCGTTTGTTGTCAGCGCTTCAGCTTGCAAAAACAGACACGAAAATATGGTTAATTTTGTGCCATGGCCATAACATTTTTAATTCAATGTTTTGAAAATAATCAAATTAAACATAACACCTAAAAACTGACAATGACTTGTCTATGCTTATTAGAGTATTATAAATAATTTCTGACATTATATATATTTTCTATATTTTACCCCAGAACATCAACTCAGCTTTTTTTAAAGACTTAAATAATATTTTCACACCACACATCATAAACAAATGTAAATTTAAAAAGAGTATCATGTTAAATATGCGGTTACACGTTTAATACGTGTGAACTATTAAAATTAACGGCAGTAAATACTGGAGAACGTATGCGATGAATTATTAAGCAAACCCAACGAGATTTAACAGTTACTAGTACATAGACACGAACAAGACATTAAAGTCAAAGGGGTTTACGTTTTTCCTTAAAACTGTTAACATTCTTACTTGCGTCGGCATAAAGATTAAGCCAGGATGTGTAGTTTCAAACGCGACTACCAATCAGAGGAAAACATTAATAGCTCGTGGTTTCTTTTTATATTTTTCCTGCCACCATATTCACAAAGGTCAAAATAGAAATAAAAACAAATAACAAATACAGTTAGAACTTGCTACCCAACCTCTCAAGATTATTGTTTTTTTTTTTCAATTATTATTGACATTAAGAATCCAAACGAGTGATCAGAAGCGGAGTAATTGAAATGAATTCTGAGTAACTAATTATACCGTATCTAATGTTCTTTTTATTCTATTGGAATTTATACGTCTTTATCCAAACCACGTCTATGAAACTATATGGATTTCAAGGTAAGGTTTAGCAACAGATCAATCAATTCTATTTTTAAATTTATTGGCATTTTTATATCTTTTTCTTAGTTAAGTTTTGTGTGAACGTCTGTTTTATTTATTGCTGTTGTCGGGTTTAGTTCCTATGATAGTTAATTTTAAGTTTATATTTGTTTACCAATAAAGTTGCTTTGTCATCACTTTGATTTTTTAG
This sequence comes from Idaea biselata, assembly GCA_958496205.1. Taxonomy (NCBI): domain Eukaryota; kingdom Metazoa; phylum Arthropoda; class Insecta; order Lepidoptera; family Geometridae; genus Idaea; species Idaea biselata. The sequence continues at coordinate 18,933,695 of OY292402.1, forward strand.
TCATTGTTCTTTGTGTATTTCTTCTTCTATTTTAAGATTTATATAAAAATAATTTACGAGCATCGTAGAATGGAGGAGCACTTCCAATTCACTTTATTATCTTTGAAACGAGAAACTTAGTATATAATAGATTTAACATTATTTTTAAGCTTGCTTAAAAATAGGCAGTTATCTTTTCAAGTATGCATATCTTTACTCTCTCTCTCTGGTCGATCCTTCATGTCTGAAGATCGCGACCACCACTTCACCCAGCAGTTTATAAAACTCCTCCAGTGTGCATATCTTTACAAAAAATACCATTATCAAGTATTTCACCATGATTATTAAAAATCTAATTTTTATATCCAGGATTTCAACATCAAGAATCAAATTCGACGAAACTTGATACGATACAGACATAGGTCTGTATCGTATGAATAGTCATTAAGGTTTCGTCGAAATACTGAACCAATTTCAAATGGGTTTCATTACCCTTTTCGTAAAACTTATATACTACAAACAAACTAATACACAAACTCAGTATAAAAAGATTAGGTCAGTTTAAAATTGTTCATAGATTGTTAGATATTCTTCACTCACTCATTTACTTACCTACTTATCTTTTTCACTTTCAAGGAAAAACTCTTTTTTTTTTAAATAATATTTACTCTCCTTTCTTTCTCCTATACTCTTGCTTTTTCTAGGTTATACGGAACTTTTTACCATCATATTTTTTATCATCCATCAGGCACGTTGATTGTAGTGTTCATTTTTGAGGCATTTGTTTTTTTGATATCACTTTGTGGTTATTGTACGTACCTACCTACTTATTTAATATTTCTTACTTTTATTTCTCAATCCATGTCAGGGTTCTTGTGTGGCTTAGCGGTTAGAGCACACGCCCGGAATGAAGCCTTTCATAATTTCAACCCTTTAGCTTGTAGCCTATGAAGCTTTAGTGGGGGAAAACAGCATGTTATCGCTATATTATATTATAGCATAATGTTGGAAGTGTATAGGTTAAAATGCTACTAGAAGCATTTAATAATTAAAAAAAAACTATATTTTTGATTAAATTCACTTTCCAGGACTAGAACCTGCATTCCTAGTACCTACCTAAGACCATCGACACTTGGGTGGTTCCATAAATAAAACCGCTGCTGCGAGTTAGTATTTAATAATTGTTTTTAATACACATAATAACACATGAGGTACGTCAAAATACAACGGTTATTAAAGATTAAACCAAATAACATCCATTGACGTGTGAACGGGTTAGAGGTTATGGCAAATTTTAACTGTCTACCTATCTCGGTTCATGAGATGCATGAGCCGGGTGACAGACAAACAGACAGGCAGCCTAGACAAACAGCGTAGTCTTACTAAAAGAGTCCCGTTTTTACCCTCTAGCTATGGAATCATAAATCACTGGGTCATGTGGCCCAGTGTTGCCAGTCTTAAATCGGCCGCTATATACAACTAAATTTCTGACGAAGTATATATTTTTTGTTTCAGGAATTCAACTGGCGAAGATTCGGCATGCTCTACCACAACAACGATCTCTCAACCGGAAAAGGAAACAGCCCCTGTTTCTTAACACTTAGCGCCATCTTCACTGTTTTAAAAAAGAAAACTGTCGCCGAAGGTTCTAACATTATCAACATACCGTTCGACGAGACAAACACAACGAGTTCCAAATTCAAAGAAATGCTCCATAAACTGTCAATGAATACGCGAAGTAAGTATGTTCAAGTCAAAGACTTATAAATTTCGACGTAAAGACATGCTTTTAGGAAGCGGTGTTTGTAAATTCTATAAAAGGTGCAAATCGTACTTTTCATCTCATCGGATTTTATTTTAGTACTGTACTAAACACGGGGATGCAAGGCTGGGAGAGATCGCTTTTAGGCCATAAGGCCGCCTATTAAGTCACACATCATTCCAATTTTTGTTACAATAGCATTATTCAATCAATCATAATATCAATTTGACGTGTGCGTCTAGGTATTCTGCGATTTTAAGTGTTTCTACTAATTTTTTTTTACACACGATAGATGTTTTGACCACTATCTCACCTGATGGTAAGTGATGATATGGTCTAAGATGTAAAACGCTCATCTAGAAGAAGGAAAATGGCAGTGGAACCCGATCCGACCCTTGCTCTCTTCCGACCTCTTCCTTGGTAGCAGGAAATTAAAATGCAATGAGGTGAAAAGTACGTTTTTCAGCTCATTTATAACACCAAAAGGTTGTTAACAGGTCCTTACAAGTTATTTAATGTAATATAAGTCTATGGTTAAAGTGCTAAAAATAAATTGGTATTCGATGTACGAATGTTGTATTTGAATTACTAACATCGGGAGCGGTTATGGTAATATACATGTACCTATACTTTTTGTAAAGAAACAGTGTGGTCGATAACGAATAGAATGGTTTTATTTTCTAATAATAGCATTACCAAATACTTACCTATTCTCTTTATTTTAAAACATAAATTACTTTATTAGGTACTTTTCGTTTGTTGTCACGTACCTACCCATCGCAAGTAATTTTTATTGTAGTGTAAGAAAACCGGTCAAGTGCGAGTCGAACTCGCGCGTTTAGGGTAACTAGCCCTACGCGGTCATAATAAAAACAACGTTTGTTGTCCATACAACCAACGTATTTTTTTTATAAAAATAGATAGATAGATAAACACTTTATTGCACCAAAAACACATACTTAATACTAATTATACAAAGAATAACTAAAATAAATACTTATAAGTCTAAAAATGTTGAAGTTGATATTTGTTATTATAATGGTATTTTAAAGAGTGATCTAAATCAAAAAGGAAGGTTTGTGTAAAATATAATACGCATAAGCCGGGGCGGGTGGTTAGTTTATGATAAGAAACTAAAATCGTCGAATTTTTGTAGCGTTGCCTAATATTATAAAGATGAAAGATTTGTACTTTTGTGTGTATGTGTGTCTGTACGTTTGTAATGAATAAACTCAATAACTACTAAACCGATTTCAATTTTTTTTTTCACTATTAGAAAGCTACATTCAACCTGAGTAACATAGGCTACTTTTAATCCCGATATTCCCACGGAATCGGGACTTACACGGGTGAAACCGCGGGACGCAGCTAGTATTACATAAAACGGACACTCTTAAAAGCATATTAAAGTCTAGATATCATTTCAAAATGAGCAGGAAAGCCCCGAAAATGAGCTTATAAAGTTATAATTGAGTTTAAGCACTGAGGCGTTAGGGCTTTTCATTATACTAGCTTTGTCGTACAGTTTCGATTGCATAAGTCCTCGTGAAGTATAGCTTAGAGTATAAAAAAGATATTATACCCGGTACCTACCGCAGAAACATACCAATTTCCATTTTAATCGGTTTAATGTTTTTTTAAAGTAAGTTACACATAATAATAAGAAAAAGGAACTCATAAACTTTTTAAACTAACACGATTGGAACAGATAATTTTATGTTTTCCGTGATTTTTACTTTTTAATTTTCTTATCCCGACATTTCGATCAATTAAGATCATTAAAAAAGTAGAAATCACGCGATTAAGACCTGCGAAAATATAAAATTAAATGTAACCCCTCGTCAGGTCAGGTTTTACATGAAAAGAAAATAAGATTTTGCTTCTGTTTTCGCAATGTTGAATTGAAATTAAAGAAATTTTGCGTTTTTTCAGTCAATCCTGAAGAAGGGACCTGTAAAGGTTTTGAAACGGTGAGCGTTGAAACAATGCAAATAGTGATAAACACTACGCGATTAAAACCGAAAAATGTCTTAATTTTAAGAAAATAAGAAATACTTCTGACACAATAATTAATATCCGCAAAAAATAGCCACAACCATAATATTAAGATTTTTTTTCTTTTTTAAAGTCTGTTGAAAACTGTTATAATTTGTACCTTCCAAGAATTAAATCCTAGGAGTTTTATTATGATTATTTTAAATACCTGCTATAAAAATACAAGTAATTAATTAATGAAGTGTCATAAATAACGTATTAATTATCAGAATTTGTTAATATTCGATTTTAAACTAGTTTTCTATGTTGTTTTCACTACAAATATTTAATGAAAACAGGATTTTATGCTTTGTTTATGAATTTAGTACAAATATTATTTACGGCATATTAACCACTAGCTGCGGGTCATGCGGTTTCACCCGCGTTTGTCCCGATCCCTTGGGGATTTCAAAAAACCTATCGGATACCTCCATCATATAAGGAATTTCAGCTCTCTACTATCAGCGGTTTAGGCTGTGCGTTGTTAGATTAATCAGCACTCAGTCACTCAGGACAAAGCATTTTATAGATGTAGATAGATTTTTCGATTTGTGTTTTTACGAAGCTCGATATTTCGCCAGTAATTGCAGCTGGCTTGTTCACTAGCTGGGACTTGTTTGTTTTTACCCGACTGCGCGACGCAAAGAAGGGTTATGTGTTTATTGAATTTGTGTATTACGTAGTACGTAGTTAGATATTTTCGATAATTCCAACTGGTTCTCGAGACTCTGTAATAAACAAAATAAAATAACATTTTAAATATCCCATTTTTATTCTTCTATAGGTAAAAAACGTATAAAATGCTTTGCCCTGAGGGACTGACTGACTGATTGATCTATTAAATAAAATTAAAAAAAATTAACATTTATTTCAGATTACTTTGATCCATAACTGTAGGTGTACGTACATACATGCAAATAATGTAATTAGAATAAATAAATTAATGCACACTCTAAATCGCTGATAGCAGAGAGCTGAAATTTGAAGAGTGTGTTCTATATGGGATGAAGGCATCAGATAAGAAAGGATTGTTGAAAACTCCTACGGGATCGGAACTTATACGGGTGAAACCGCAGGATATAGCTATTCCAAAATAATATTTATTAATTGTTTTTATTTTACAATTCTGATAACGTTCCAGAAAATGTTTCTATAAATCGCGACCCGAGATTACCGCTCGGAGAAACGGCTTGCAATTTATTTCGTTCCATCTACCTACCTTGGGGTATAAATTTTTACTGATTTCTTAAGAAATCTCTTATTTATGTCTAGGAAAGCCTTGAGTTATTGTCGAGAATAAATTGGTTTTACAAAATGGAAAAAAAATAAAACTGCTGCTTCAGGATTGCCTGATTTACCCTCAGTTTCTAGAGATATTTAAGCCTCTGCAGTAGGCCAGAACTGATTTTTATTGGATGAAACTTATTTGAAACAACAGTTTAGGAAATAATCCTTATTAAAGTCGAGGATATTTACTCTCGATAGAAAAAAACACAAAAATCCCTTTAAATTTGATATATATTCACCGTGTGGTCAGATCGTAAACCCCTTTCCTATAAGGTGTTACATATTAATGGCAACTCCACATGAATGAATTTGACTTTTAAATCTGTGTTTGTGTGAGAAAGAAAATTGAGTTTCCCTTCAAAGGTTTGTAAATTGAGCTTGCCATGATTAAAACTTTTTTCAAAGCGTCCGCGGAAGAATATTCTGCAAACTTCACGAAAAACTGAATTACGTGGAGGAAATTGCAATAAACAGCAAGTTATATCACATACTAGCAGAGTCCCGCGGTTTCTTCCGCGTAAGTCCCGATCCCATTGGATTTTCCAAAAATCCTTTCTTAGTGGATACACACCACAAAGAACGCATTCTTCAATTTACATGTCACTAGGACCGCAGCGGTTTGGGCTTTGCGTTGATAGATCTATCTAATCTAATCTAATCTATAATCATCATCATCCGAGCGTGGTTCCCGGTTGCATCTCTCGAGAGAGCCCGGGGTCCGCTTTCCTACTTTTACGTCTCCACTTCGCACGATCTTCGGCATCCCGTGTAGTGAGGCCATTTGCACGCATATCCGATCTTACAACGTCAAGCCAGCACTTCTTGGGTCTTCCCAATCTGCCGCGGCCGGGCGGAGGCGCCATGGCAAGACATTTGTTTCCCACGTAACTAGCCGGTTTCCGTAGAACGTGGCCGTACCACCGTACGCGGCATTCTTGCAGTTTGTCTGCAATGTCTCGGACATGAAGGCTGCCCCTGATGCGGGAGTTTCTGACGCGGTCTTTTCCGCGTCACTCCACACATCCAGCGCAGCATCTTCATCTCCGTGACACGCAGCTCCTGCTTATGTCGCTCAAGCAATGGCCACGCCTCACTACCATACAAAAGGACAGGTCTAATCTAATCTATAATGACTGCATGTAAACAGTCCTTGTGTGGGTTCCTATCGCAGGTTCCCTAACGGGTGGTGAGTGAGTTGACAGTGAGAGCACAGTGAGTAAAATTGTCAGAACGAACGTCGCACAAAATATGGGTGGTTTCATCCGTCTCTGCTACCGTCCCGGCACCGGGACAGATGATACCTGCCCACATACTCTACGAGTCCCATCCGACCCGGTCGAGCGCAATATCTTGACGACCGGGACGGATAACTCTCAAAAGGTATGTGGGTAGACCGGATGGTCTACCCACATACCTTTTGAGAGTTATAACTTAAAGGGTATGTGGATACATACCCTTTAAGTTATGTACGGATGAGGCATCATACATTCAACAGAGTTAAAATATATGAACTAGCAGTGGGTGATTTGTGTATTTGCAAAAGGAATAACAACGCAAGCAATTTTTAATCCATGAGCTGTAGTGCATTAGACATTGTCGGGCTTGCCCCTATATTTACTCTTGCAGCTTAGTTAGCCATGCCAGAGGAAAGAACAGGTCAATACGTCTAGAGCTAACTAAGCCATGAGTTTTTACACAATGTTTTCCTTCACCGTAAGAGGGATGTTAATAGCACATCTTACTTTTTTGTAATAAAAAGACATCGGTGCGCAGTTGACCGAAATTTTAACGCATTACCTTCGAAATGAAAGCCGAGATATCTACCACTAGACCAACACCACTCCTTAAATAAATAATTATACCCTTGTCGTGCATAAACACGGGTATAAGAAGACCTACGTGAGCGAAATTGTTGGACGCAAATAATAGAATTTTCCTATTTTTCTTCAACCTACACGCAGTATATCTAAGGGTATAATGTCTGAAATATCTTTTTAAGTCAGCAACACGTGTCCCTAACAGCTCTGATTTTGATATTTAAGGGCATCATTTCCGGATAATGAGACATAAATGCGAACGGTTTGCGTGAGTCGATAAAACGGCGCAATCTACAGTGATTTTCACGTGTAGATGTTTAGTAAGAAGTTCTTTAACACTACTTGTGGAGAATCAAAAAGGGATAAAATGTAAAGTAACACTTTTAGTGGTCTTTCCTCCATATTAGTCTCAACTTGGTACTCGATGAGGTAGGGTTGCCAACCATCTGCTCCCAATCTATTTGCTTTAGATCTTGATTGTTAAACGGTGAAACTATGTAGTTTCAAATCAATTTCTTAGTTATGGCTTTTCTACAAGCAATGTATAGTATGTAAATTTCAGCCAGTGTTACGTATGTATATAGTATATAGATATATTAAAAATAATTTGAGAGTGTTTTAATAATGCGATGGGCAATAAAAATGGCGCCTAATTTTATTGCAACTCCATGGGAGCATTTGTTGTAACGCACCAATTTCATGTTTGGCACTGTTTTTTTTATTATCACTACACTCCTTATCTTTTGCGAAACTAAATTGATTATATGCGACCGTGCGTACACGCAACAAGGTTTCAAGAAAATTAAAATACATGAGAGGAGCACGTTCCATCAAGGCGTCCCAAACAAAAGTCCAAAGTATGTAGTTTGTTCGGTCGGTATTATTGTTATGTAACAATTCTGGCGGTTGAAAGGCGGTCCTATACCTAATTAGTAAAGTGGTTTAAGATGTAGCCCGTTTCAGAAAATAAGTCTAAATCCCAATTCTATCTTGTTCAAGCTACAATAATTAGGTTTATTTAGTTCTAAGTTTTTGCCTAGAGATGGCGACAATATTCAATATAGAACATGCTGGCATTGCTTCTTTATTATTTAGTAGAGAAAATGTTCTTGTTCTTCTCATCCGAGCGATGTTCCCGGTTGCATCCCTCTCGGGAGCCCGGGGTCCGCTAAACCCTAAATAGTTTTTTTTTATTTGGGGTCGGCGCAGTCGGTATGTCATCATTGACCATTCCTTCTGCAATTAGATTTGGCAATGTTTTTACGGGCGGCCGCCTGCCTGACACCAACCCTTTTAGGGATCAAGCAGTTTATACGCCACCGCACGGGGAGAACTTAAAGTTTGCTAATCTCCCTCAGATCCCTTAGTCGCCTTGTACGACACCCACGGGATGAGATGGGGTAACCCTATTCTATGCTGGGGCTACATGGCGAATTAGTTACGAATTATCAGTTCATATATTTTAATAGAAGTAGAAGTTCACTTTTAGTTGAGAAAATGTTAAGTATACTTAAGAGGATAGTCTCCATTCTCATTCTCCATACAAACGTAGTTTAAATTTTCCTCCCTGGATAAAGACATTAGAGCAAATATGTTTATGCCATAAAACTTATATCTGTCATGACTATGCATCTACCTTTTTATTTTGTTCATTTTATTATTATTTTAATTAGAAAATAAAAAAAGGTATATGCATTGTCATGACAGATATAGGTTTTATGGCATAAACATATTTGCTCTAATGTCTTTATCCAGGGACGAAAATTTAAACTACGTTTGTATGGAGAAAAAGAATGGAGACTATCCTCTTAAATATATGACAAGGACTAAAATTGGAAATACAGTACACTGAAGTTTCATTGGTCCGAAAGCAGAAGAACCCCATCCACATCCTTTTTAGGCTTGCTTCTATTATTTTCTTTTTTTTGGTCTTTTTTCAGTACAACAAAACAGTATCCAAATTTCCTACCTCAAATTGTTATACGAAGTAATCTCCGGTACTGAAATATAAAGTGTGGTTAAAAAGTCCACATCAAAAATTTAAAGTCTTGTTCCGTCGGTCATTTTGTGTTCGGGTAATTCCCTAAACGCCTTTTAGACTGCGTGTCTTGTTTTTGGACAAGTCTGTACCTAAGGGAACTGGGAATCAGGATACTTTGATCGTGATCCCTAGTGATTCTATCGCTTACAGTTAACTAATCAATATTGGGTTATAGGAAATAGCTGCGTAAAGCGGTTTCACCCGTGTGAGTCCCGATCCTGTATGAATATCGAGATCAAAAGTAGCTTATGTTACTCAAGGTGAATGTAGCTTTATAACAGTGAAAGATTTTTTAAAATCGGTCCAGAAGTTTTTGAGTTTATTTATTACAAACATACACATAAAAATACATTTTTTTCCTTTATTAGTGTAGATTAGCAGGTACGCATTAACTGGAATTTTTATTTATTTTTAAACAAGTTTTGACTAACAGTTGATTTTGAAAGTGTTTCCCCCACTTGGAAATTAAGTATTGAAAAAATGCTTTCCAAAATTCTGCACCTGAAAGGATTTTCACCTGCAACACCTACAATTCTCTTGTATTGCGTCTTAGGGCGTTTTTATTTTCATGAGTAATGCGCGCCGCCCGCTAACTATCATATCATACGTGTTTTTATTATCAATTTGGTATGCAGATAACAGGAGTTCTGCTTAAACACATTTATTCCAATATTCCACTGGAATCGGGACTATTATAAAACACATACACGTCACCGAACTCCGTAATTATTAAACCAATTGATTTGCTTTCAATTTACCTACCAATTAAGCTTGATTGCATGTATTTAATATTAAGGTGAAGGTGGCACGATTTTCAATAGTTTTGAGGACAATTATATATCTGTGTATATCGGTACAAAATATATTATTTAAAATGTCTTTGAATGTTTAGTTTTATTTCTACCTTTACATGTACCCACTTATTTTAAAACTCTATGCTTGATTTCTGTTCTGAGGATATTTCGTCGACTGTTTACCAACCCATAGGTAGAATACATTTAGACATGCATTTAAATTGTTGTTTTTTATAATTTTAAATCAAAAACAATCAAAAAAATAAAAAGGTTTATGCTACTAATATTAGGATGAGAGTTTGTGAGTGTTAATGTGTGTCTATATTGATTGCTTCTTCATTTAAAAACCGCGAAGAGACAGAAATTATAGCTGGAGACCTGAAATGGACTTACGCGGGTGAAATCATCTGGCTTTGATTAGATACCGTATAGATAACCCGCCGACAGAATAGCTCAGAAACCAATAAATGTTAATGCTAACGTAACACATTTCCCATAAAATATTTACTACAGCGAATACTGTTACAATTTGTTACAGTTGTCGTGGTTTGCGCTAACCCGAGCACGGTCAGAGAAATAATGCTGGCTGCGGATGATCTCAACATGGTTTCCTCTGGAGAATACGTGTTTTTCAACATTGAACTATTTTCTTAGTAAGTATACCGTATTACTCTTTTATTAGAAACCTAGTAGGAAATCTATTTGTTTGAAACTAAGAGGAAAGTCTACCTACTCGTTCTCCATACAAACGTGGTCGACTGTTTCTTACCTGGATAAAGACATTAGGGCAAATATGTCTATGCAATAAAACCTATCTGCCATGACCGTGCCCCCTACGTGTTGTTTTTTATTTCATTTTCGAATAAGAATAGCCATAAAATTAAGAATAATTAGAATATGAAAAAACATCAAAAAGTAAAAATGGTCATGGCCGATATTATAGGTTTTATGATGGTTGGCATAAATATATAATATTTTCTAGTATTTTCCTGGGAGGAAACAGTCGACTACATTTGTAAAGTTTGTATGAAGAAAAGAGTAGGCAGACTTTCTTCTTAAAAACCTAATAATGGTATCCACCTAATAACACAAAATTTAATTAAATACCTAAACATTAGTCTTGGTCGGTACTTGGCAATAAGCACAAAATGCTGGCAATATTGAAACGCTGAATAGCAACGCTTATTTTGTCTCCACTAGACTCTTAGACAAAAATCTGTATATTGTCTGAGCTCCTGACCCCTACGGCAAAGTAATTTGGGCACGATGCAGCTCTTGTTTATAGAGAAACGAACACACAAGCGTTTGGGGACACGATCTGTCTATAACTGTTAAATGGCCTAACGATTCAGCGAACCCCTCCTGCACGTCTAAAATGTTGGCTATAGTTGGTGACGCTATAACATATAATATATGTAGATCAGTTGTTACCAGGGTGACCCCTCTTCAGATCCAAAGTTTCCACTCCGAATGGCCTAACTTTTATAAGAGGTAATTACTAGGCGAAGCAAAGCTCAACTTACTTACTTATTTAGTTCGCGGTAGACGAACTCGCCTTATATGTGAAGATATTTGTAACATTAGTATGAAATGTGTTGCACTTCGTATCACAGCCTCGCATCAGCATCGTCCAAGGAGCCGTGGAAGCTGGAAGGCGATACGCAAGAGAGAAACGAGAAAGCGAGACGGGCATACAGCGCATTACTCACTGTCACCAGTCCGGCGCCAGAGAAACCTGAATACTTGGACTTTTCTGATCGAGTAAGTCTTACTTACTTACTGTACTATCAAATACGTTTATTCAATAATTAAAAGTGACCATACCAAACAATTGAATATCAAAACTACACAGTACACACATACATACACAGAAATTAAATATCCATTCAAATTTTTCCCTTGTATCCTGCGCTATAAATAAAAAATGTCGTCAAGGGGGTCCACACGAGGCCTCGTCCCCAAAAGGCTGGCAACATTCCCTCTTCGTATAGCCAAGCTGACCCTCTGTGCAAGAAAGCTACCAGCCCTTCGGTCACTAGAAACCTCGTTTAGACGAGCCCCTAAATCCCTAAAAATAGCACAAGCTACAGGACTCCAGGGCCCTAAAGTTACTATATTACTTACTTTTACCTGTGCTTTTACTGTATGTTTCCGCAACGAGCCCTATAACTGGGCCTTTTTGCGTGACTTTTTAAGCCGTAGGTTTCCTCACGATGTTTTTACTTCACCGTAAGAGCGATGCTCATAGCGCACTTATTTTTATTTTAAAGAAGAGACATTGGTGCGTTCAAAGTCTTATATGAGCTTTCTTTGTTCTAAACTAGCTGCGCCACGCGGTTTCAACCGCGAGCCACCCCGATCCCGTGGGAATATGGGATTAAAAAGCCAATGTGTTAATTCAGATCTACAGCTGCATAGCAAGTTTCATTGCAATCGGTTCAGTAGTTTTTAGTAAGGAGTAACAAATATACTCGTATACTTACTTACATATTTACTTATACACAACCTTTCTTATTTCTAATACTAGCAGCGCCCCGTGGTTTCACCCGCGTAAGTTCCGAACCCTCAAGAATATTGGGATAAAAAGTATAGCCTATGTGTTATTCTATGTCTTTATATTCCAAGTTTCATCGCAATCGAATCAGTAGCTTTTGCGTGAAGGTGTAACAAAATTACATACACACATATTTGCAAACTTTGCAAATTTGCCTTTATAATATTACTGGGAATAATTGTGGTAAAAAAAGATAATAAACACTTTATTGTACCAGAAACACATACTTAATACTAATTATACAAAGAATAACTTAAAACTATAGTGGTACAATGGGCGGCCTTATCGCCTAGTATTTTCGCAAAGCATTTTTTCCCAGATGTATGGTTAAGACAAAAAAATAAAATCTCATCTCTAACCAACAGGTAAAAGAACTAGCAGCAACAAAATACAACTACACCTTCGGCAAAGGCGAGGTGGTATCAACATTCGTGTCAGCGTTCTACGACGCTGTTCTTCTTTACGCGCTCGCGTTGAATCGGACGCTGGAAGAGGCCGAGGATCCTCGCGGACAGTTGAACGGAGCTGCCATCATAAAGAACATGAAGAATAGGAACTTTCAAGGTATTGTAAATATTTTATAGAAACAATACTTCTGCAAAAACACAACGCACGATAGACGCAGGGCTGGATTCGAACCCGCATCTTACTCAAACCGGGAGTACGACTTGAACCAATTAGTCTACCGGCGTCGGCGGCGTCTATGAAAGCCCAGTGCAGCCTTAAGCACTTAAAATAAAATTTCAAGGTATTGTGTTTACTATGGCCTTCTTCTTTACGCGCTCGCGTTGAATCGGACGCTGGAAGAGGCTGAGGGTCCTCGCGGACAGTTGAACGGAGCTGCCATCATAAAGAACATGAATAATAGGAATTTTCATGGTACTGTGTTTACTATGGTCTTTATCTAATTTTAAACAATTTTCAATGCAGCATCTATGCTTAATTTTTATTATTCCTTGGTTTCGTTGTTCATTTCACATTTAATTCAAGGAGCATGACCGTGTAACATGCTCCTTTCTGAGAATAAATATTACTTTTTATTTTGTTCGTCTTACTGGAGGGCAAGGGCATCCTCTTAGAGCGATTAGGCAGTATAGGTAGTAAGACACCACGGGAGTCTACTCCGGATTAACGAATGTCCTATGATTTCGGACGGTGCTGAGTCAAGACATGTTAATTTTTTCATTAAGTTTTTCTTCATCGTAAGAGCGATATTAGCAGCGCACATACATTTTTCTTAAAGAAAAATACGTGGCAAACTAAACTATACTAACTCAGTTTAGTTAGCGGCCGATAGTCTATCAAGTATGGCCTTAGTATGCGTTTATTAAGAACGTGGCGACTGTTACCATTTCCATACAAACTTTATACCAAAATAAATTATGAAAAATTTAGTTTTCTACCTTAATATCGATATTATTCGGATTAAGATTTTACTTTTATAGGGTCCCCACCACAAGGTTTTCCAAAATATTCATTAGAAATGAAATTAAACGGAGAAACATTTTTTTCATTTTTCCAGCGTAAATTACTAGTTTACATCTCATTTTTTATATTATTCCCAATAACAAGTAATTTATGCTGTAAAAATGAAAAAAAAAAAATGTTTCTCCGTTTTATTTAATTTCGAATGAATATTATGGAAAACCTTGTGGCGGGGACCCTCAAAAAGTAAAATCTTAATCCGAATAATATCGATATTAAGGTAGAAAACTAAATTTATAATTTATTTTGGTATTAAGTTTGTGTGGAAATGGTAACAGTCGCCGCGTTCTTAATACTCCTAAATAACGTGTTTTATTCAGGAACTTCCCCTTGTGTAAACTTAACCTGAATAATTATCGCTACGACATATTCGTAGCGCGTCTACGCCGTAGCACGGACATGCTACGAAGTGGGACCAATTAGGAATAATTAGTTACTGTATGAAATAAGATATGAACGCTTTGTTAGTGACATTTTTAATAAACTCACTTCCTGCTAGATAAAATAAATAAAAATTGCAGGGTGTTGCAGACAGCGCCATCTAGCCGCAAACTTGGCAACTGGGATTGTGATGTGATTACTAGAAAACGGATATCCTACATAAAAAACTTTTTTTAGGGTTTCGTAGTTAACAAGAAACCCTTATATTTCTTCATGTCCGTCTGTAAAACTTGGCCATATATTTTTATCGTGTTGACTCAGAACCATGATTTTTATACTGCAGCAGGTTTTACCCGTGTAAGTCCCGTTTCCCAGGGAATATCGGTATAAAAAGAAGCATATATGTTATTCCAAGTCTCCAGCTATCTATGTAACCAAGTTTCATAGCAATCGGTTCAGGACTTTTTACGTAAAGAAGTAACAAAGTCACATACATACGAGTGAGTACATGCATACATACATACATACAAACATTCGCGCTTATAATATTAGTAGGATATAAAGTAGATACACCAAATAAGACCAAAGGCCTCAGTAAATTGTTTTAATTTCAACTCGATACCTCCGCGCGTTATCGGACGGACAGACGGACAATAAAGTGATCTTAAAAGGGTTCCTTTTGTTACCTTTTGAGGTGCGGAACCCTAAAAAGGTTTTAAACCTATGTGTATCGAGAAAAATAATGAATTTAAAACCACTCTGAAGATAATCTTCAGCTCTAAAACAGTGGGAGTAATGGGAGACTACTAGAAACATGTTTTTCAGCAAACATTATTTCAAATAATTAGGTTTGTTAGTCGAACGGCACGTTCCTTTATATTTTATTAAAGAAAGTGTTTATATACTTTTCAACTGTACGACTTCATATTAGTTTTATAGTAGGAATACCTTGCGTACAATGAACGGCTGAACCGATTTGATTGAAAATTGGTGGGGAGGTAGCTTAAAACCAGGAGAAGGACATAGGATTGGACACTTTTGTCGGGTTTTTTTTGCCTCTAAAGCGAAATAAAGTTCACCGGGTCAGCTAATTTTAAATAAACCCCTTTTTAGACCGTAGATTTAGTAGGATCCACAAAGACTTCATCAGCAACTAGCTAGATCTAGCTACCTACCTTAAGAGGACAGTCTACTTACTCTTTTCTCCATACAAACTTAACAAACGGTCGACTGTTACCTCTCTGGATATATAAGAAAAAACATGTTTATGCCATAGATCCTATATCAGCCATGACCATACGTTGTGATTTTTTTCCTTTTAAATTATTTCTGAATTTTATTTATATTCGAATCAGCAAAAGAAAAACAAAACCAAAACGTAGGGGCATAGTCATGGCTGATACAGGACTTATGGCATAAACATATTTTTTCTAATATATTTATCCAGGGAGGAAACAGTCGACTATGTTTGCAAAGTTTGTATGGAGAAAAGAGTAGGTAGCGTGTCCCCTTAATAACACGTTAAATTCTCTTCATAATGAAATCGGTAACTTCCGCAGGCATAACAGGCGAAGTGGTGATAAAAAAAAACAAAACGTAGGTGCATAGTCATGGCTGATATAGGACTCATGGCATAAACATATTTGCTCTAATATCTTTATCCAGGGAGGAAACAGTCGACTACGTTTGTATGGAGAAAATAGTAGGTTGACTGTCCCCCTAATAACACGTTAAATTCTCTTCATAATGACATCGGTAACTTCCGCAGGCATAACAGGCGAAGTGGTGATAAACGATAACGGCGACCGCGTGGCGTCTTACTCGCTTCTTGACATGGACCCGGACACGAGTAAATTTGAGGTAAGTGTAGTTTAATTTGGGTTGGGAATTACAGGGAAGAATACGTACAGTCCTGGGTTAAGATTATTTGAGGGGAAAGTCTACCTACTCTTCTCGTCATATATAATCTATACTATAATAATTTTACATAGAGGTAACGTTGGTAGTAAGTTTGTTTGTAAATTGGGGGTAATCTTACAAAACCACTGGACCGATTTCTAAAATTCTTTCACCAAAAGAAAGCTACATTATCGAGTACTTTTGATCCTGATATTCCCACGGGATCGGGCCTTACGCGGGTGTAACCGCGGGACGCAGCTAGTATCATATACAAAAAATAGCTATGCCGTAAATTAGATGAAAAAACTATTTCGATCGATGGTGTACTGTTCACAAAATTAGTTGTATAAAAATGTGTGACTCAAAAATAAATATACTTTTTTGGAATTTTATTACATTTCCTAAAAAGCTAAATCCAAATTAAATTAAGCTTAATTATTTTGTTGTAATCCAACCCGACTCCCAAGAGTGTCACCATTTTTCCGATGTCCCTAATTTTGTACCTTTGTAATTTATTTTACCCTGCTCTTTAGACCTTTCATATAAGAGATTTCTAAAGCAAATGTTTGGGAAATAAAAGTAATACGGCAAAATTGTTGTAAAAAGAGTTTTGTCATTAAAAATTATAACAGTCAAAGCAGGTAAAATACTTTAAAAATAATCTTTAGTTAGGTTGGTAGAGCGCGATTCTGATATCATTTTTTCGGTATTTAGAAAGGACCTCGAAAATATCGGGCGTTGAAAAATTCTTAACATAAACTTCTTCTTCTCATTTGAGCGATGTTCCCGGTTGCATCCCTATCATGACCCTGGGGTCCGGTATACCCCAAATAGATTTGTTTTTATTTGAGGTCGGCGTAGTAGGTAAGTCATTGGCCATACCTTCTGCAAATAGATTTGGCAATATTTATAAGGCCGGCCGCCTGCCTGACACCAACCCTCCTAGCAGTTTATCCGCTACTGCGCGGGGGAACTTAAAACTTTCTAGTCTGCCCCAGATCCCTTAATCGCCTTTTACGACAGCCACGGGAAGAAATGGGTAATATTCCAGACCCACGGCCCTATTCTATGCCAGAGCTACACGGCATTTTCCGGAGCCACAATCATTAATATTAATCGACATTGATATTAATATAAACAACGCGATTAAAACCAAAAAAAATACTTTAATTTCATAATATGATTGTAGGTACCTACTATTCACAAAAATAGGTTCGCAAATATTAGCTCAAAGTCCATATAAACTCTAATTAATTTAATCCCACACAGATCCTAATTAAGTACGTTCCAATGAAAACTGGATAAACAGATCTGGGAACTAAAATCTAAGGGTCAATTTATACTTGCGCAGAGTCGATGGGAAGCCTCTATCATCCGTATTACCTATCTCGTTGATTACTGATTTGTGTTAATTACGTGCTAAACGTATTAGGGTTCCCAAACGGTATGAATCGCCTAAAAACGGAACCATATATTACTAAGACCCCATTGTCCGTCTGTTTGTCTGTCACCAAGCTATATCTCATAGCTAAAAATTCGTTCTGTAGGCGTCGGTTTAAATATTTTGAAAAAGGCATTTTTGGCAAGGATTTTTGAAAAAAAAAAAGAGAAACAATTTTGTCTATACTTATGGTACTTACGGTTACTTCTGTAGGCGACCGCTTATGTGTGGAATTGTGCACAGTGAGAGATAACCTATTCCGCGCGCTGACTGCATACCTAAGTTCATTTCGAAATAGGTACAATTATTTGATTGAAAATGTCAATCAAATAATTGTACGAATATAAATATAAAAAAAAACAAATAATCATGTATTATGTACTATTTGAATAAATATAAGTATAGATTGCTCAGTTTAGTTGTTACTGATTTTATTTAAATTATTACTATTTTGTTTTCTTTTCTGTGCTTACACAGCATATTTGAAACATATTCCACCATTATTTCTTGGTTTATAACTTAAACAATAAAAGACAAAATACAGTAAAATTATACGATAACACGGATAGTATTCGGCGTGAATTACTAAACCTATGTCTATTACAGCTGCTATTGTCTCTAAACGAAGTGAACCGCGGGACAGACAAACGGATAAGGCGAAATTATGAGGTTTTCTCGTTGTGTACAGACCCTGATAGCCTTATTAATAAACGTGGAGTAAGATCGGAATAATTTAACCACTTTTGGTTTCTGTCTGTCAACTTCGAAAGCTCTTGTCACGGAAAAAGACAAAGCATGTTCTCACTACTCCAACCTAACGCCACGTTTATTAACACGGCTACTAAAGACTAAACAACAATGTACTTAAAGTTATACACATTAAAATAAAACATACTGTGTATGATATTAGTTCTATGTTTATTTTAGTTGAATTTACCTGTGGTTTTACGCACATATAAATTGCTTACAAAATTTAATAGCTCTTCACAAAGTTACGGCTATTTATAAAGTTTAGGGATCACTTTAAAATACAAACTCACCACAAAATGAACGAGCATTTTAGTTTGAAATTCAACAAAAGAACAAAGAATAGGTATTTTGTTAGTTTTACTACTTGTTGCGCTTCGCAGTTTTACTTATATAGATCTTGATTTTTATTTTAAAGTGTTTAACTTGGACTTAATTTTTGAAAAAAAAAAACAACTTATGCAGATTAAGACATTTTTTGTATCGCGTGGTGTTTATTATTTGCATTGTTTCAATGCTCAATTTTTCAAGACCTTTACAGGACAGGAATTGACTAAAACATTGAGCATTAAAACAATGTTAAAAGTAATAAACACTATGCGATTAAAACCGAATTTTATATGGATCTTGTTAAAAAATGTGTAAATAATTAAATAAATATTGCACGACGTTACACCCAGCGCCATCTAGCTCCAAACTAAGCACTAGGCTTGTACTCCGGGTACTAAACAACGACTATACTTGAAACAATACTTTTTGAACCAGAAACAAGCATCTATGGTCAACATAAATACTTGTCTCTGGCAGGAATCGAACCCGCTACCTTTTGGGTTGCAGCCGGGCTTTCGCCCGACGCGTCACAGATATTATCATATAGTATATACTAATTCTATCAGTAAACCAGCGGGGCTATTCTCTAAGAAAAAACCGTGTAGACGCCTCGGTTGGCTTCTACACGGTTCGCGAGTTATTCGTATTATTTTCGTTTTACTTTGTCCACCGTTTTTACTACAAAGCTTAGTAATATTTGTGTGACGTCATTGGCTTGCAGAATGACGATTTAATTTTACAGGTTTCAACGTAGTTTTAGAAAAGTTGATTGGAACGTCACAGGTTTCTACATCGGATCTATGTAGTTTTTTCTTAGAGAATAGCCCACCTGATAGAACTTTTCGCGATGTTTTCTGAAACCTTGTAAGATTGTAAACATGTACGTGCTCCGTTCGCTCCCATATCGAATATCTTAAACATGAAAACTTTGTTCTGTTCCGAACATTTCCATGTTTCTCGTACTAAAGTACAAAGAAGTATGTGTGCTTTGGAAGCACTCTCCGATATTCGCACTTTATGTTCTTGCGAGTTTAATATTATATGATTTATTGTTGCGCTTCTGATGGAGACGTTATTTTGTATTAGCTACCAAGTTATAGGTTAATACTTTTATACCTATTTTTATATATTAGATTAAAATTTAGCCTATTTTGTCCCATAAAACTTGGTTAATGCCGCGGGTTCCCGGTGGATGCAAATCGCTTATAAATCTATGATAGATTTCCAGATTGCAGGACATAGGCCTCCTCACTTTTCCCTGTCTAGTGCTAGTTGGGTCCAGTCTCAATTGTACGAGTCTAATTTATCCCGCCATCTACTTCTGGACCTGCGGCGCCTGCTATTCGGTGCCCAGTAAGTAGGTAGTGGTTTGTGCCCATATGTTGTCGGACTTTGGAACTGGTGAAGCCCGTCCGTCAGAGCCGAGTTTAAAATGGATGCCTATCAGGCGACCTTTTTCCTTCTAGTCTCTAATAGAGACCAGTCAAGTTCTTTGAAGAACATGTTATTTCTGTTTTAATCTATCTTCTTATATATAAAAATGAAACGTTTTCCGTTGTCATGACATCACGCGAACGGCTGGACCGATTTCGATAAATTTTTTTTTGTTGTGTTTGCTATTGTCAGGAGAAGGTTCTTATGAAAGAAAAAATGCTAAACCGATTTTGATGAATTTTATTTTTTTATACTAAACGACAGGACAACGTCTGTCGGGTCAGCTAGTTGATAATAAAAGGGAAAAAGAAGTATTTTTTCTGGCCAAGAGTCCAAAATATTTGTCGCCAGTTTTATCGATGCTATCTTCGTATTTTTCGACAAATGGGATAGCGAGGAAAACAAGTACGTTTAGTCGGACTCAAGTAACTTGGAGGCTGATTAATATGAAGTAATATACTCATAAAATGGACCGGCCAAGTTTTATGGATATTTTACCTTTACCGCTAAAGAGCTAATATTGTCCTAGTTGGATATTTGATACTAAACATTATTTCTTAGTGTTAATCCACACTTAGGAATACTGCTTTTGAAAAAATGCTTTCAAAAACTTTAGTACCCGGCGGCGACCAAACCGCTTCGCCACGGGTAGCCCCCGGCGGGCCCCGGGGGCTACCCGTGGCGAAGCGGTTTGGTTCGGATTACCAATAGTCGCGGGTTTGAATCCCGCCGGGTACTAAAGTTTTTGAAAGCATTTTTTCAAAAGCAGTATTTGATACTATACATAGCTATGCTCCGCAGTAGTCTCATTCCACTAAAACAGGATGGGGCTAAACATTAATTTTAAAAACTTGATTTATTTGAAGAAATGTTTTTCAAAAATTGCACCCGACAGGACTGGAACCTGCAACCTCGACATTAAAAACCACCTTTTAAAAACTTGACAATAACAAGACAACAAAAATGTGTTATGGATACTATAGGCATAAATGGTTTTTTTTAATTTTCCGAGTGACTTAGACTGATTTTCTTATTGGCTTTATAGTAGGTACTGACTTTTTGTAAGCTCTTTCTTAAAAATAATTAGAAGTATACATAGATAGGTCAGCTTGAAGCATTTTTCAATTTTACTACAAGATCGGGAATTACGGCGCATGAAACCGCACAAAACAGCCAGTCTTACACAAAATCTACATACACACAACAAAAATCAACATACATGTACCTAAACCGAATTGTCAAACAACACGTGGTACTTTGAAGTTACTCATCGCGTTAAGCAATGGGCTTATAACGTGTTTAAATAAATAAAACAAGACAAGTCCTCAGAAGCCTTTGAGGTTTATTTACAAGTAATTTCACAGTTGAAGTCATAAATAAATACGACGCGACGCCTCGTGGCGGTGCCTCGTTTATTACTAGCTGCGCCCTCTTAATACTCGTATAAAGGAAAAAGGTATGGAGGTATTAAATTTGATAAAAAAAATCTTCAAACTGTCAGGCCACTATCAGGTAAATCGTGTAAGCTATTGCAGTTTGCGTCAGCATGGCTAATACATTGTTGGCAGGCAGTAAATGTTTTCTTTTGGAATTTACTCTAGCGCTTTTTCGTTAATTCATATTCCCTATTGTGCGAAAAAAAACACAAATACGCCCGTCCTTCTGCAAAGTCTGGATGACACTGAATTGACGCAGGTGTAGCCACCCAAGGAAATATTACCGCAACAAATCCCTTTGATTTGCGCCAGTTTACCGACAGCGCCCCGATAGTACCTACATAGTTTTCGCCCGAATACCAGGCGTCGCCGTAGCCCGTTAATGTAGCTCCAGCATGACAGAAAAGCTTTCTGGATTGTTTTTAACCGACTTCAAAAAAAGAAGGAGGTTCTCAATTCGACCCGTATATTGTTTGTATGTATGTATATATGTGGACTAGCTGACCCGGCAAACGTTGTTTTGCCTTGTAAATTATAGATAGTAGCCGATTCTCAGACCTACTGACTACGCATATAAAATTTGGTGAAAATCGGTCGCGCCGTTTCGGAGGAGTAGGTACGGTAACTAACATTGTGACATGGAAATTTTATATATTAGAAGAAGATATGTCCGCGCCACACTCCGGCATATGAAGTCCGATTTTATTTGAAAGGTGAGTGTCCCGAATTGGTCCCATAAAAACTTTTAGTATAATTGTTTCTATTCAAAATGTTATAAGTCAAATTGCAAACTTTCACCTTCACATTATTACGATTTACTTTTAAATCTCTTTGTAGAGAAAACAAACAAAGTTTTTCCACGCCCTCTATCAAAGTCCTGCTTCTGAAGTCTAAGCCACATATATTAAAACTTCTGCCAGGTAAATGGTACCTAACTAAGATTAATCATTGGCACTAATATCCGCTCTAGCATTGAGCAGGTAAGTAACTAATCTACACGAAGTTAACTAATTGGTTTGTCCTCAAAACAAAGTTGTAGATAACATTAGATAACTCCGTGACTGTGATACGTTACTGTCAGAAAGTTGCTTGTAAACAGCTGGTTTTCTAGTAAATATAACGTAATTGCAAGCCGAGTTAACCATAATTTGTTAATAGGAAAGTCTACATACTCGCAGTCTACCTACCCTAAGCGGAAGTCTATCTACTCTTTTCTCCATACAAACGTAGTGGACTGTTTCCTCCCTGGATATGTTTAAGCCATAAAGCCATCACCATGCCTTTACGTCTTTTTTTTTATTCTTTTTAAATAAAAAAGAAATAAAACTTGGCATGGACATGGCTGCTATAGAATTTATGGCATAAACATATTTTCTCTAATTTCTTTATCCACAGTCAACAGTCGACTACGTTTGTAAAGTTTGTATGGAGAAAAATGTTCCTTTAAGAGGAGTATATACGCCAACGACCTTGAAACTGAAAATCCCTGTCGGGCTCATCGAAAATTGTTGATTATTTCGTGACGGAATGTCGTAGAACTTTTTTTTGTGCACAGATTGTAGGTGACATTGTTTCCTACATTTTGGTGTAGTTTTAAGACAAGAACCTCCTATTGGTGCAAAGCCTATCCAAATTTTAGACAAAAAATGTCTGATTTGGCTAAAATGTCGATAGGTTTCAATACGTTTAGACATATTTGTATGGAAACTGCACTAAAATATCGGAAACAATGTCGCCTACAATATGTACACATTCACAATTCTACGACATTCCGTCATGAAATAATCAACAATTTTCGATGCGTCCGACATGGATTTTCAGTTTTTCAGAATAGGGCCCTTAAGAAAGAGATTAGAAGTAAATACAATACAGGTTTTCTACTTATTTCGCGATGTCGAATAGAAATTAAATTTATTTTTCAGTTTTAATCGCATTGTGTTTACTACTTTTAGCATTGTTTCAACGCTCAAAGTCTTGAGACCTTTACAGTTTTACAGGTCACGAAACTTCAGGATTGACCCAATAAAATAGCTTGAGCTACATACAGAGGTTGAGGTTGCGGGTTCGATTCCCGCCGGGTGCAAGTATTTATGCTTAAAAAATAAATATTTGTATCTGGTCTGGGTGTTCTCTATGTATAATATGTATGTATTTACAAAAGAAAATAAATATAAGTATTATATCCGTTGTCTAGTCACCGTAACACAAGCTTAGTCGCTTACCACGGGGCTAGATGGCCCTGTGTGTTGTTCACAGAATTTATTAATTATTATTATTAATTATTAATTATTATTATTATACAAAAATTAAAAAGAAATTTATTCCAATAAAATAGGTTTTATTTCTAAATTCAACATACTAATATTCACCTTCTGCTCAATGATGGAGCATGTAAACAAACTCCTTAGTAAAAAGCTGAATGGCTTTTGTTATATAAAAAGTAACATCTTCCCTTGTCTCAAGCCAAGGTTGTCAAGCTTTTCACCTATCTATCTTTGTATTCATATTATTCCATTTAATATAGCCTTCAAATAACTTATCTGTTTCTATCCTCCTACATTACAATCAATACAAGAGAAACAATAATTATTTCAAAGTCAAATAACGAAATCACTAGCTCGTATGATTTGATGTTGTAGGTTGAGTCGTCATACCGTAATACGTTTCCATTATTTATTACCGTCGACCGAGCGAACGTCCGAAGCCAGTTTTCCACTTAGATGAAAACAAAAATAGTAGATACGGTATGTTCTAACAAAATTATTGTAGGTATTTAAAAAACATTTGTCTTTAAGAATGATTCAGGCATTTATAAAATGAGCAAAAAGGCATTTTGATGGATTTCAAAAAGAGAATCGCAGTGTGACAGCACGTACTCACGCGGCAACGGTTCGACATTCAACTGAGGCTAGTGCGTCAGCTAGACGCAGTTTTATTGTCTCATTTTCCGAGACTAGGTAACGTATCTGCTGTTTTTTGTTTTCATCTAAGGTTTTCCAACGGCAAAGGCCATTCGATCAAATAATAGCATCAAATCAGCTTGATCAAAGGGAAAATTGGGACCTGTACGTGCTTGTATAAGTTCAGGCCAAACTAACGCTATTTTATTCGTTGGCAATATAAGACTTTTTACTGTGTTCTTTTAATATTTGTTTTTAGGGTTCCGTAAGCAAAGACAGGCTATTATTATACTACCCTATTACATTTTTAGTAGTAGTTTATTGCAGTTAACTGTTACGGTCGGTAACAAATCCCTGGAATTTAATTCTGGTATCTTTCAGTATTTTATTTATTTATTTTATTCGGAAAGCAGACAGTGAAATATAGTATTATAACGTAACAAATATTAAAACTAAGCATAATTTATAAGCTTTGGCATACAAAACATCGAATTACATACTTTCGTTTACAGGCTGTTCTGAGGAAGGGTTAAAGTTAAAACGGTAAAAATCTCGAGAAACCGATTGTAAATCTACCGATAGATAGATTACGCTTCATTGTTCTAAAAACACAAATATCAAGAAAAACTTTAAACTAAAGTGGTACAATGGGCGGCCTTATCGCCCATGGGCGATCTCTTCCAGGCAACCAATGAAGCCTTATATCAACCGACCGATTCATATTCTTATCCTTCAGCCATCATTTGTCAAGCCGAATTTCTCTGTAAACTTTGTTACAACTTGTTTAATTAGTACCAAAACAAAAAGTTTAACGAACGAAAAGCAAAAAGTTCTCGCTAAGCCTTTTAAAAACTTTGTCTTATGAACTACTAGCAGTAGCCCGCGGTTCCATCTGCGTAAGTCTCGATCCCGTGGAAATTTCCAAAAACCATTTTTTTGTGGATGCCTACACATCATACCATATGTATGTTGTTTTGTATATTGTTTGTTGTGCAAATAAAGCGTTAATCTATCTATCTATCTATCTATCTATCTATCATACCATCCAAATTTAATGTTTTTAAGACCAGTGGTTTAGGCTGTGCGTTGATATATAGTTCTGTCAATGAATCAACTAGTCTGAACTTTAAACTTTATATGCCTATAGCCTATATATAGTCTAGTGGTAGATACCCCGACTTCATTCCGAAGGTCGTGGTTTGAAATTCCGGCAGACCGCGCACCAACATCTTTTTTCTTTAAGAAAAATGTATGTGCACTATTATTATCACTCTTACGATAAAGAAAAATATCTTCTACTATATAAAAATAAGTCGGGTTTTCCTTCCTGACGCTATAACTCCAGAACGCACGAACCGATTTCCACGGTTTTGCATTCGTTGGAAAGGTCTCGGGCTCCGTGAGGTTTATAGCAAAGAAAATTCAGTGAAGGGTTCTAAGTATTTTTTTATTTAACGAGCAGGACAACGTCTGCCGGGTCAGCTAGTCACGTATAATAATTGGTCTAATTTAGAGGCTACGTAGGGAAAATACCCAGAAAAACCTTTACCCTACCCACTCGTACTTCTTACCTAATTTGTTCCTACTGAGGATCAACAATGACAAATTGGAGCAGACGTTAAATAGACAAATTTCAAAGGAGATTGCTTTCAGAGACTTAAAACATGTTTTCTCTTTTAGAGGCTGATTCTCATGCCATTACCAATTAACTTTGTACGGTGACGTCTCACGTTTCAGGAGTTACTCAATTCTGTATGACGTTTAAGGGGAAAAGATACCTACTCGTTCTCCATACAAACGAAGTCGACTGTTTCCTCTCTGGATAAAAACATGAGAGCAAATTATATGTTTGTGCTATAAAACCTATAATATCCTTTATAACCTATATATAAACCCATTGTAGATATGGCTTTTTCGTTTTTTAATTAGAAAATAAATAACCGTCGGAAAAAATAAAAATTTATAATGTTGCTAAGGGCCGGGCCAATGGGCATGGTCATGGCTGATACCTACAGGTTTTATGGCATGAACATATTTTCTCTAATGAATAGCCAAAAATGTAGAAAAAGATTTATTTTCAATCAATACTTTTTAAATTGAAGGTCCTGATTGACTGACTGAACTATAATTACCAATGCATACAAACATACATACTGACAGACAAAAGCAAATGTTGTCTGACAAAGCAGAGACGTTTCGCTTGCTTGATCAATCAACGCATAGCCAAAACCACTATTTCTAGGGACATGAAATTTCGATGGATTCTGTGTAATGTGTTAGTATTCACTAAGAAAGGGTTTTTAGAAAATCCCACGGGACTTATGCGGGTAAAACCACAGGACTCTGCTAGTCGCAACTAAACGCAGATAAAACAGAGACGCTTTGGTATGCGTATTCTAATCTGAAAAGGTACGAGTGGGTAGGCTAAAGGTTTTTCTGGGTGTTTTTCCTACGTAGCTTCATAATTAGACCAATGATTATACGTGATTTTAAGACGCGAAATTCCTTGCATGCATTTTTTTATCGTAAAAGAGATAATTATAGCGCACATACATTTGTCAAGAAAAAAGACATTGGTGCGCGGTCTGCCGAAATTTCAAACTACGACCTTCGGAATGAAAGTCGTGGTAATACCACTAGACTGGTTGTTTCTTTGACAGAATTATATATCAACGCACAGCCTAAACCACTGGTCTTAAAAATATTAAATTTGGATGGTATGTTAAGTGTAGGCATCCGCTAAGCAAGGGTTTTTAGAAAATACCACGGGACTAACGCGGGTGAAACCACAGGACTCTGCTAGTCAAAACTAAAAGCAGATAAAACATAGACGCTTCGGTATGCGTATTCTAATCTGAAAAGGAATTCTTTAAGAACATAAAATATACACATGTCAACGCCCACGTTTAACCCTCATCAGTTGAATTTTGAAATAAAAAATGTGCTCCATATCCTTAGGTTTTCTATTTAATGAAGTGGTAAAACGCTTTCCTTGTTTCATTAAAAAAACCAGCCAAGTGCGAGTTGGACTCGTGGAGGAAGGATTCCGTACCACTATCACAATTGGGTACGGAACCCTAAAATGAACACTGGACCAACCAATCCGTGAACGCAACGCAAACGTAAAAAAATATTTTACCACTAGCGCCAGTATATCATTCTATCACTGGATGGCGCTAGTAGTAAAAATACATAGAGGTATCGTTGCGTTTTTAAATCTGTTTCATTTGTTGTATGGGAGCCCTTAAATATTTGTTTTATTTTGTCTTTCAATCTTTCAACTGTCTGGTGATCACTGGTGAGCCTGGTGACAGACGGACAGGCAGACAAACATCGGAGTCTTAGTAATAGCGTCCCATTTTTACCCTTTGGATACGGAACCCTAAAAAAAGATATATAACATAACGACCTCAGCAATTATGGTGCACCCTCCTTTTTCTTGTTTGTCTTATAAATGGTTTATGTTAAGAAAACCGTTTATTGCTAAGGAAATCTCTCTAAATATTTCGTAATTTGATTTTATAATGCTCCAGTAAAAATATTTTTAGGGAAGAAAATACATAGTTACATTTTCCCAGGTCTTTATCGGGTATTATTATTTATTTTCTTACCTCGACGTTTTATTTTTCGATTTGTTATCGACGTTATGATAACAAATCGTGTGAATTAAAAAAAAACATCTTCAAAAACTTACTCGCGGTGAGGCTCGAACCCGTACCCTAGCGTCTTAACGAATTAGACCACGTGAGTTTGCAGGGAACTGTATACTTTTCCCCAAAAATATTGCTAGCAATTATCTTTAGATGATGTTTAATAGATTGTTTTATGAAAACAAGATTTTCTTAGTGACAGTCCCACCAGTAGAATAGGTAAATTATTGTTACGTCACCAAAACTAATACTATACTATATCGCCTTTTAATCGCTTTGAGATCTACGTAAACTTACAGACATACCTATGTTGAATGGAACATTATTCCTGCACTAAATCCTGGAGTCTTTACCAGTACAAGCAACCCGTTCCTCTAAGCCTACATATATATGTTATAGCGTCCCAAGCTATAACCAGCTAGGGTATGAAGAGATGGGTCCGCTGTTCCGTCCGACCACCCCGGAGGGCAACCGTGCGGGATCAGTTATAGACAGATCGTGTCCCCAAACGCAAGATTCGGCTCTCTAATAAGGGAGAGCTCCCTCTTTACCAGTACAATAGCTAAATTAATCTTCGACATTGTCAACAGGTGGTAGCAACCTACGTAGCTGCCAACTCTACACTCCAGTTCATAGCCGATCGGCCTATCCACTGGGCAGGTGGGAGGACTTCCCCACCACCAGACACCCCCCAGTGCGGCTTCGATGGCTCCCTCTGTCCTGACAATTGTGAGTAATTTAAAATAACTTTCGACCTAGTTCTAATGCAATATCAGGCAGAGAAAAAAATAATAGGAGCAAGCTGCGAAGTGCTTTTCTATTTAATTGGATTGAAAACTAGGAGCGCTCGACGTTTTCTCTCGCATAAAATTTTCTTATTAGTAATAATTTAAAATACGAATGAAAGTAGCTAATATCATGTATCTTTTTTTTAATAAAAACAATAATCATCATCATCATCCGAGCGATATTACCGGTTGCATCTTTCTTGAGAGTCCGCTTTCCTACTTTACGTCTCCACTTCGCACGATTTTCGGCATCCTGCATAGGAAGGCCATTTGCATGCATATCCGCTCTTACGATGTCAAACCAGCATTTCTGCGTTCAGTAATCTGCCACGGGCGGGCGAAGGCACCATTTGTTCCCCACGTAAATAATAATAAAAATAATCTTTTATTATAATAAAATACTTATATAACACAATGAAGTTCGCAAATCTCAAGGACTGGTCTGGAGTGCTGATCGAGCTAGTTTAGTTATGGTTTTTGTCTTTATTCCGATTTCGAATTAATGTACAGTCAATACTATAATATTGAAATACGTGAAAGTTGGAAGACCGGTGCTGCTGTGATGGTATTTCACAGTAGATTGGTCCCAAGTCTGTTCTCATAATCGTGTCGCAAAGGTGTATCGACAGAATAGTAATTGTCATATTTGGCGTGTAGGTATTTGATACATCTGGTAGACAAATGTGGTCGATTGTGTCAAATACACGCCAATTATGAGAATTACTATTCTATCGACACGCTATTGAGACACGATTGTGTAAGCGGACTTCGGTGCGGTTCATCTGTATCATTTTTGGGTTTATTAATTACTTTCTTTTTAGGGTTCCGTACCCAAAGGGTAAAAACGGGACCCTATTACTGAGACTTCGCTGTCTTTCTGTCCGTCTGTCTGTCACCAGGCTGTATCTCATAAACCGTAATAGCTAGACGGTTGAAATTTTCACAGAAGATGTGTTTCGGTAGCCGCTATAACAACAAATACTAAAAACAAAATAAAACAAATATTTAAGAGGGGCTCCCATACAACAAACGTGTTTCAAAAATAACAAGAAGTTTAGTGCAATGTGAGGTCGCTTCTGATTGGTCAGGACAAATCGAGTTGGTCATGGAATTCAAAATGGCTGCCCTATCTGTCAAATATACCAGTCTGCCTTACTTACCAAAGAGTTTTTTATAAGTTTCAGATTTTCTTTGTGCCAAGGTTTTTTTTTTTTTGAGTGATTCGGTCGTTTGATGGGAGTGAGAGTCGAAGATAAATATTTCATATTTTCCTATAAATTTTAAAAATTGGTTGTTGTTAACCATTTTAGGGTTCCGTATCCAATTGTGATAGTGGTACGGAACCCTTTGTGCGCGAGTGTCGCACTTGCCCGGTTTTATTTTATTTTCTTTCTTTTAACCTCACATATTTAACGTGGATATGTGTTACATCTGCACGTATAAACTACTAAACCGATAGCGATGAAATTAGATAGCTGATAATCAAATGAATCATACAAAGTACATTACAAATATTGTAGAAAAACGTGGACAAACAAGAGTGTAACGTAAAAACTTGTGACGCGAAAGCACTTCAGTAAAGTGTGCCTTTTGAGAAAAACAAAGAAATCATCAGTAAAAGTGTTGAGCGAGACTTCTAGCTTCGTCTTTGATGTTTTCTAAAGGAAACGTAGGCTGACATTTTTTAGATCGACCGATAATAAGCCTTACTAATAAACTGAATTTTAACCTATGAAATCTTAGGCCGTATACAGAAAGAAAGCTGGAAACTTATAAGCGCTGACAAGCACTTACCAGCGCTTGTCAGCGCTGGTGACCCGCGCAGGAAAATGTATGAACCCGCGCCGATAAGCACTGATCGGTGCCGATAAGCTTCAACACGCGCTGGTCAGCGCTGGACTGCTGAGACGTCATAACATCGTCCGATGAGTCCGACATTCTGCCTCAACCTGCTTCCTTTGTGTAGAACGGACCAGCGCTGACTGAAACTTATAAGCGCTGGTAAGCGCTTATAAGTTTCCAGCTTTCTTTCTGTATACGCACTTAGATAAGATACTTGTAAAAGGTCTCGAAATGTAGAGCATTGAAAGAATGCTAACGGTAATAAATACCAGGCGACTAAAACAAAAAAAAAGAGTTTAATTATCATCCAACATCGCGAAAACAGAAGAATAATCTAAAATATCTGTATCTATAAAAGGCTTTGTTCTGACTGATTGATAGACATTCGATAAGGAAATATTTCTTTAAATTTTCTACGGGATCGAAGTTTTAATAAAAGTATAGGTATATTTTTATTAGTTGCTTAGTAAGGCGACCCTGTAGGCGAGTAGGTTTTAATAACAAATATAACTTCAAAATAAAATTGAGCAGTTGCAAACCAATCGGGTGATCAAAAAGTCTGTATTCTATTATTAGCCTTTACAGAGCTTTCGTTTCGTTTTTATAGTGCCCCGCCGCGCCGCTGGTAAAGTTTCAGTTTAGCTTTATAGTTATGTGATAATAAGCCATCATTTTGTTTTTTGGCGATGTTTTTCAAAGCTGTAAACAATTGATATTACGGCCGTATTTCTTATCCTAATCTAAATAAAAAACAGGCAAGGGTGAATCTTGTGCCACACGTAGTGTTCGGATTAGTTCACATGAAAATTATCATTTAATAATTGTTCAATAATTATCAATCAATAACAATGTGTAACCAAGCACGGAGGAGTTCATGAAACCGTTTTTTTTGCCCTAACACGATATTGGTCACCCATCCAAGTAATGACCGCGCCAGGCGTTGCTTAACCCACACGATTGCACAAGATCGGGGGCGCAGCTAGGCCAATAAGCTCCAAAAACATCTCGATAATTGGAGCTCATCCCAGGTAGCCCTATCCTATCTTTGGGGGCCTCGAGATTGTGGCGTGTCCGCGCCTCTCAGAGAAGGATTGTCCTTCGGGACAGAAATGGGGTCTGAAAAAGCCGCCGCTGTCGGGGTTGGTGCATGTAGTCCACGAGGAAATCCCACTAGTTTCGACCACTGCGAAGCGATGAACACCTTGGGGTGATATTGGTAAACCAGTAAACCTATAGCAGGGAGCCCACCGGACCGCTTTCCCCCGAGAATAGCCTCACGTTGCATAAGGCGCATTACCTACGTAAAAAAGGTAGCCCTATCCTAAGCGGGATCTACACGACCCACCTAATAACTTCTACTATAAAACTGTAGTACATCCAACGTTGACGCACTTCGGAAGTGAATTACTGCTCCATTTTTCCATTTTATGGCGCGTAAACTTCTGGAATGACAGTTAAAGTGTCTTGGCTATACGAACCTTAGTAATTTGTACGAAGTTGCAGTTACCTGACCGCGTTTATTGAAATCCAATTCAATTTAATTCAGAATTTAAAAGATACTGTACCAGAAGGTAATAGGTATAAGTTTTTTTATAAACGACTAGTAGCGTCCCGCGGTTTCACCCGCGTAAGTCCCGATTCCGCGGGATTTTCCAAAAAGCCTTTCTTAGTGGATACTTACACACAACAAAGAACACGCCTAGGATCAGCGGTTTGGGCTCTACGTTGATATATAGGTCAGTCAGGACATTGAATTACAAATGAAACATCATAAAAATTCGTACTGCCGTTTTTGAATCATGTATTACTAGTTATTAAAGACAGAAAGAAAATACCTACGTTAATTCAGTTCAGTACACGACTACCTCAAGAAATAAACACAATAGCCAAAAAAAAAACAAAAATTATCCCCTCCTTCGGCAGTTGAGTAAAATCAAAACTTCGCTCAACACAACAAAACTTGATTCCTATACATTTTCTGTAGTTTCATCGGTTTAAGTTTCCAAAGTCATTTGCATAAAGAAATTCTAATGCAAGTGATTCGCAAGTACCATAGTAACTTTAAGGGGAAGCTCTACCTACTTTTTTCTCCATACAAACTTTACAAACGTCGTCGACTGTTTACTCCCTGGATAAGACATTAGAGAAAATATATTTATGCCATAAAACCATCCGCCATGATCATGCCCCTTTATGACATAAACATAATATTCGCAAATATTATGTTTGTGTTCTATTCAGGGAGGAAACAGCCGCCTAAGTGAAAGTTGGAGAAAGAGTAGGTAGACTTTGCTCTTAAACTTTCTTTATGCAAGTGACATCATAGTAATACGCAGTGCATAGGTTTATACGGTGGGAGCATTGAATTTTGAAATATCTGGGGACACAGTAGTGCCCTCGCCAAGTCGAGCAAATAAGCGGCAAGGCCGTACCATCCGTTTCAAAAAACAGTTCAGGCCATTTTCGACCTCCTACAACTTAAAATTTTTTAAACAATCTAAATTTCCTAAGTGTGAATATATTTTAAAACTTCCCTTTTGTTTCAGCTTTACCAGTCTACGCAATCCTGAGTATAATCCTGAGTTCAGTCGTCGTGGTGCTGGCTATTTTATCAGTATTCATTTACAGGTACGTAAAAAGAGTCAAGGCTATGTTTTATTTAATAATTTAAGTAGCATAACATAATAATAATTATTTGTATTATTAATATTAATTAATGTCTAATTTGTAGTTCTTATCATACTTTGATGTCATGACAATCATTCTATATAAAAAAAAAAAAAAAAAACCCCCCGACTTAAAAAATCTTAAAAGTTAAAACATAACTAAACTAAAGGCAAAAATAATAAGCCGAAAACAAATTTCATGTCTCTAAGTAGGTATGTGGTACCTTACGTTCCCGCGTCGGGGGACGCGGGAATGTGTCACAGAAGTTGATGGTAACCGATCCGTGCTTATAGTATCTAACGTTCCCGCGTCCCCCGACGCGGGAACGTAAGGTACCACATACCTACTCAGAGACATGAAATTTTTTATTATTTTGCCTTTTTAAAGTTTAGTTTTGTTTTAACTTGGAAGATTTTTTAAGTCGGGGGTTTTTTAATTTTTAATTTAATTTTTTTATTTCACTCTTTTTGTAAGAGCGATTTTGATTAAACATACATATTGTTGTCATAAAAGTAACGTCCTTTCATTTGATACCCCACTCGGGTATATTTGATAACGTTCGGTTTTTATTTCAGCTCGTTCCGAGTTTGACCCTACGTATACTTTGTACGGCTAAGCCGATTTTGATTAAACATGCAAATTATTGTCACAAATGTTACGTCCTTTTATTTGATACCCCACTCGGGCATAGTTAAAAACATTCGGTTTTTATTTCCGAGCTTCAACCAACATATATGAACGGCTGAACCAATTTTGATCAAACATAGCTAAGAACTCTCGCGCCAAAGTCACTTATCAACCAAAAAAAAACTACATTGAAATCGGTTCATCCGTTTGTGAGCTACGATGCCACACACAGATACACACACAGACAGACAGACAGACATGTCAAACTTATAACACCCTTCTTTTTCCGTCGGGGGTTAAAAATCAATCCAAAAAAGTTACATTATGCGTAAGTGACGAAATTTTCTCGGTGACATTTTCGCGAAAGTGATTTTCCGCATCAAGACCATATTTTATTATTACTAAATAAATTACACTTTGTTAAAACTTAACTATACCTATCTATGAAATAAATACTAGATTTTTTTTATCCTAAATGATAAAAATAGACCCATCAAATAATGGCTATTCATTTTAATTAGGTATTATAATAATAAATCTTTTGTAATTAAAATAAAGATCACAATATCCAAATAATGTAGTAGGTACCTAATGTACGGCCCGTTTAAATATTTTATCAGGACCTCACTTTAATATGAACCGACTGAAAATGAAGACTTCATTTCTGTTGAAAAAAGTTGCGAGAATATTACGGTTTACCAGAGAGTAGCACTTATCATTTATTAATTAGTAAGATCTTTAATATTATAATTTAAGTATTTGCTTAATTTATTGTTATTAACTTGGTATGCCCATATTCAATTAAATCAGCCAATTAAAAACCAATTAAGAGTAATAATGATTGCCTTCCTGATTTTAATTGTATTTCCAAATGAAATGAAAAATAATTGATTGACAGTCTTCAAATACACCGATAGAAATATGATTAAATAACGGGATAGTTGCCATGTTATTTAATAATGTTTGTAGTAAAAAACAACCATTTGTAAGTATAACGTCGTACAGTTATTGGTAGTATTTTGAGTTTATACCTCTATTAGGTTGCTATTCTACATAAGTTGGTATTAGATACATTTAATGCATCCAAATATCTAGGTGTATAGCGATAAAACCGGGCAAGTGCGACACTCGCGCACGAAGGGTTCCGTACCACTATGACATTTGGGTACGGAACCCTAAAATGATTTACATCCAATTTTTAAATTTGATAGGAAAATGTGAAATATTTAGCTTCGATCCTTACTCCCTTCATACGACCACACTACTCACAAAAAAAAAGAAAAAAAAAAAACTTTGGCACAAAGAAAATCTGAAACTTATAAGAAACTCTTTGGTAAGTGAAGGCAGACTGGTATATTTGACAGACAGGGCGGCCATTTTGAATTCCACGACCTACGCGATTCCCTTGTAGTTTTTGAAACACGTTTGTTGTATGGGAGCCCCTCTTAAATATTTGTTTTATTTTGTTTTTAGTATTTGTTGTTGTAGCGGCAACCGAAATACATCTTCTGTGAAAATTTCAACCGTCTAGCTATTACGGTTCCTGAGATACAGCCTGGTGACAGACGGACGGACGGACGGACGGACAGACAGACAGACAGACAGACAGACAGACAGCGAAGTCTCAGTAATAGGGTCCCGTTTTTACCCTTTGGGTACGGAACCCTAAAAAAGGTCTAGGCACCAGCATACATTTGTGGGAACCTAATAGGGTCTCCACAAAGCTGGTTTTCAGCCTTCCAGGATTACAATATTCTATTTTTTTTTAAACCAAACACATAAAATAAAATAAAATAAACTTAACCTAAAATAAACTAACCCCAAGCGTTCCCGATGCAAAGCTGCCCAAAATGCTAGCAGCATTCCCGCGTTGAACCGCAATGGACTAATATTCTATTTTGATTCTATTCTTGGTTGATTTTATTTTGTATTAGGTATAAGTTGTTGAGGAAATTAGAAACTTATGGAATACGGGGAAATGTCCTTGAACTTATTGCATCCTACCTGTCCGACAGACAACAATTCACGGAAATTTTGCGTATAGCTAATCAATCAGTAACTGAAGAGAAATATAAGTCAGATCTCAAAGACGTTAAAGTTGGGGTACCACAGGGCAGCATCTTGGGCCCGCTTCTGTTTCTGATCTATATAAATGACTTTCCAAAATGTACAAAACATCCAGTAATATTATTTGCCGACGATAGTACAGTAATTTTCACTGATAACAATCCTGACAATTTTGAATTGATTATTAACGAAGCTATGGCGGATATAATTAGGTGGATGAATGGTAATAACTTACACATAAACCTAGACAAAACAAAATTAATGACATTTACTAACATAAACACAAAATTTAAAAAAATGGACATAAAATATAATAATACTAACATACAAGAAATTCATTCTACAAAATTTTTAGGTGTATATATTGATTCTGACATGACATGGAAATCACACGTTGAACATACAAATAATAAGTTAAGGCAGTGCTCATATATGTTAAAGCAATTAACAAAAGTTGCAAGCTTAGAGACGGCTAAGATTGCCTACCACGCCTATGCATCGTCAATAGCTAGGTATGGAATCCTATGCTGGGGTAACTCAACCAATGTTGAAGATGCACTAATTGGGCAAAAAAAAATGTATACGTGCAATATTCAAATTAAAAAGTAAAGATTCATGCAAAGAATATTTTAGAAAACATGGCATTCTAACGATACCGTCAATATACATATTTGAAGCTGCAGTACATATTAAAACAAACATTAATGATCTGCCATCATTTAAAAGTAAAAGATTAGCAAATACATTACGAAGTACAAATAGACGGACTGAAAAGATGACAAAGAGTATTTTTTGCATGGGACCAGAAATATATAATAAACTTCCACTAGTCATTAAAGAATTGCCTTTTCAGGAATTTAAATATAGCCTTAAGTCATTTCTGCTACAAAAAGCGTATTACTCCATTTCCGAGTACCTACATGAACGAAAAATGTGATATTTATAGATTGACATTTTCGACTAATTATTATTTATTTATTTTTTTAAATTTAGGTGACGTAATATTTTTGACCAATTTAATTTTTTTTTTAATTTCAGACATTTCATTTTAGACTGAGAAATTTCAATTTTCTTAATAATTTTGCTTAACGTGTGAAATAATTTTTGACCAACTAATATTTCTATTTTTATTTTTTTGCGGACATTACCTGCATGATTGATTTGACATTTTTAAGTTATATGTTTTTGAACGAAAAGAAATTGTTATTCAACCTACTCTGTGGCTGATAGGTATGCCTTGTTTTGTTTGTATTGTATTTTGGTATTTAGCTATGTATTTGCTGACATTATCCAATTTTACTTAGTTTCAATGGTTAATTTTGTGTATGTATGAATTCTATTGACATGTGAGTAAATTGACTAGGTAATTTGTTTTCAGAACATGATTTCATATGCCGAACTGGCCAATATAGAGGAACCTATTGTTAACCTACCACCACCTGTACCTATATTATGAATAAATTATTGAATTGAATTGATTAAATAAAATAATATTTATGTTTTTGTACCTATTAAATAGCGTAAATCAAGTTTTATTTTTGTATAGATATTAGATATTTTAGTTTTGTGTCAGGTATTTAGGTAATCCTTATTTAAATAAAAAATATTGAAGTTAGCTATTATTATTTAATAATCCATATCTATTAATTCTAATATACGTGATCAGTAAAATAAACCTTATTGTTTTGTAATAATGCTTTTATTTGATACAACAAATTACAAGTAAAACTACATTAGCGAATGATACAAGCATGATAAAAACTGCATATCCTGAGACAGCATGAGAATGTTACTATGCAGAATTTTAAAAATAAATTAATAATATAGGTATGGTGTAATTTATAATCTTTGATTAATGTGACGCACTCGCATCGTGTTAACTGTCTAGCTAAAAAGCTCAGGGGCTGTATTTTTGAATCGCTTGTGCCATTTCGAGCGATTTAAATAATTAGATTTTTACTGATTACCTAACGTTCGATGTAAGTAATTTTTCTATGTAAATCGCACGACCACAACCAGTGGAGTCAACCACTCGCCGAAGGAGATCGAACGAAAATAAATATAGTATATTATAGTTATCTGAATAGATGTAGATAAACACACCCAATAGATGCAGGTAATCAAATTAATGTAAACATATTCTTTACTCTATTGAGAAATATATGCAACCAGCTGCTTCACTCACTCCCGTTTGCTTTTGTTACATCATCATGTTTGAAAATTAAAAGCTGTGTATGCACATGGAAATTGTATGCACATGGATGGAACTTTTCTAGTTCATCCCTTTGTTTGTTCACACTAAAAGAGGAGCGCAAGTTTGGCGCGTGTTCTAGAATCTATTTTCATTCGTTTGTACCTTTTTCTATATATCTCTACGGTTAGCATTTCGTCGAATAAATTTAAGGAAAAATGAAAATTGTAATTGTAGCGAGGTTCGAATTTGCGTCCCATGGTTTTCGGTCAGGTAATTTTACCAAACTCTCCACGCAGCAGAAATTCGCCATGCCAAAAATGTGTAACGCCATCAAACTTAGGCAGGTCATATGGGGGCTTTGCGGGATATGTTTAGAATTTACCGAAAACAAACAAATTATATTAATAACATCGTCATCTAGTCACAATAGGTTTAATTATTGAACTGTCTATTTTGACAAGATGGTTATTTTATCCATGTAACTGTAAAATCCTCCCCAGGTGGCTAACACTTAAATATTGCTCGACATGATGCATTTTTTCCATAAACATACTTTCAAGCTGGGTTCTCACGGCGCGAGATACTCGTATCTCAAGTCATGCCGCGCCAGCTCACGCCAACACGCCGCCATCGCCTATCGAGGCGAGACGTGGGCTAGCGCATGTACTCGGCAGGTACTCCAAAGGCGAGTGGACTCATGGCGCGACTTGTGATATCTCGCGCCGTAAAAACCCAGCTAAAGGCGCGGCACGGGTTAACTCGTGGCGCGGCGCGACTTCTGATATCTCGCACCGTGAGAAGCCAGCCTTAGATTGCTTAGTGCTGACTTACATACTGAAAATTAATGAAACATTGAATATTATGACCGTTTATCTTCCCATATCTATATGTATACCTATCTATTAATACAATAAGCATGTAGATGCAACTCTGAGATTGCTCTGCTGACTTACGTACTGAAAATTAATGAAACATTGAATATTATGCCCGTATCTCTACCCATATCTATATGTACACCTATCTATCAATACAATTAGCATGTAGATGCAACTCTGAGATTGCTCTGCTGACTTACATACTGAAAATTAATGAAACATTGAATATTATGCCCATTTATCTACCCATATCTATCAATACAATTATATGTATACCTATCTATTAGTACAATAAGCATGTAGAAACAACTCTGAGATTGCTCTGCTGACTTACGTACTGTAAATTAATGAAACATTGAATATTATGCCCGTTTCTCTACCCATATCTATATGTATACAATAAGCATGTAGAATGCCGCATAAAGCATGTCACCCTTCCACCAGGCACTACAAGCTAGAGGCTGAGATCGCGATGATGACATGGCGCGTTGGTTGGAGCGATGTCTTGCAGCCGGGCAGGGGACTGAGAGGAAGCATGCACTCGTTGGGAAGGCGATATAGTACGGGGGTGAGTAATTATCGTAAATTATGTTCTACTTTTTTTTTTTTTTTTACGTTGAGAAATGCGCGCGCATACTGCACTACCACGGGGAGGTAGTGCAGTTATGTGGGACTCCAACCCACTAAAACTCCACGGTCCACCTCCTCTACCGCTAATGGCGGGAAACACGGGCACGCTCTCGCATTCATCCGTGTAACCCGTCACGGCCGTCCGTCGCCGGACCCTCCTCAGGGGGAACGCCCCCATCACCGGCGCACCAGGGGACGTGGCACGCCGTGACCACCTCGGGAACTAAAGCACGTGGGTGCCAGACGACCCCGTGTCTGGACACCCCTGGTACCCCTGCGACGGGTCAGGTCTGTGGTCCCGTCGCCAACCACTTTTCGGCTGCAGAGGATAGGGAGATCGACAACGACACACCGTCACTCCTCTTCCCCTGCAGCCCCACAGCATCCGCCATCAAAACGGTGGCGACCCCGCCAAGGCCGCGGAAGGTAGGGAGAGCGGCAAAAGCACACCGACACTCCTCTCCCGCCGCGGCCTCCCAACTCTCAGCCGCAATACCTCCCATACGGCATTGCGGCCCGCCTCAGTTGCGTGGCGCCCATACACCACGCAGCCTACTGGCCGCTTCATCGTTGGCTTTGCCCTAAAGCCCGGATGAGCGGCCCCTCCTCAGGTTCCTCTTCGCTTCACCGTGGGTGACCAAGCCACGGTTACTAAGCCCCCCCGCCACGACAAGGCGGGAAACCTTCGGGGGGGAAATTATGTTCTACTAGCCGTTCCGTTGTCTAGTCACCGTAACACAAGCTTAGTCGCTTACCACGGGGCTAGTGGCGCTGTGTGTTGTTTACTGAATTCATTTATTTATTTATTTTTATTTACTAGCTGAACTTTGTAACGCCTTAGAAGCAAAAAGTTCACCAATTTTCAACCAATTCGGTTTAGCCGTTCTTGACTTACAAATAGTGTAATTAACAAGGCTTTCTTTCATATCGATAGAAGAGAAGATACAGATTGACACAATGAGTTTTGGAATGGAATTTTGGAATTTTGGCCCATTTCCTACTACCAAATAGAAATAAGCAAATCGTTTTCTTGGGGTGCCGCGACAAAGCACGGAGGAGTGCTTTGCTTTTCCCCATTGTTATCACTTCAGTAGGTTAAGTTAGCGACCTGGAAGATGCCGTGTAGCATCTACATGGTTCGCCATTCATTTTACGCCTTTTAAATTATTGACGCGATAAAAAACGGTTTAGTTACGGAATAGACACCCTGAAAACTTTAACACTAGGCAAAACAGACCACCAATACGAAAAGAAAAAGAAATAAAATACATTTTATTATAACTTGCAAACAAATTGAGCCCAAGATAAGAATTTTATATTCTTCATTATGTTTAGAAACTTGATCGTGTTCATGATTTATTGCTTTATTTGTTTTTACTTCGATACTTTATCAGCGATCGTTCTTATTCAAACTTTATTTGAGTTTGTGAGGTGTTTCGTTTTATGAGGATCCTTTTACCTACTTCGACGACATATTTATAGCTACTACAAAATGACAAATAGCATCTCAGTCTACCCGTGTGCTAGAGGTTTGTAATTACCTCGAATCGTCGAGCGTTGAACAATACTTAATATGGGGTTGAGGACAGACTAGAGCATTTTCTCGAGCAATGAGTTTTATTTCTAATCACCATATAATCTATACTTAGATTAGAATTCAGTGGTAGATACAACGACTTTCATTCCGAAGGTCGTGGTTTCGAATCCTAGTCGACCGCGCAAAAATGTCTTTATCTTTAGGAGAAATTTAACTGCGCTATTAACATCGCTCTTACGGTGAAGGAAAACACCGTGAGAAAATCTACGGCTTAAAGTCATGCAAAAAGGCCCAGTTATAAGGCTTGTTGCGAAAACACACAGTAAAAAGTAAGTAATCTATACTTATACTGGTGATTATCAAGTTACGTCTAATGTAATGCGAAGTCCCAAATAAATAGATGACATGACATGACGAAAATTGAAGCCGATGTCACGGGCATAAGCCAGTAAAGTAAAAGGCATAAATTCACACAAAAGTATCAAAACAGGTACGTAAACAACGATATAAAACTTGTATATTCGAACAAACAACGCCATTTCGTTACCTATTATTGCAATGTTCTTTCAAACGGCGTCGTTTGCAAAGTTCTTTTTAAGGACAAGGGTCCTTGAAGAGGGAACAAATAGGTACTTATTGATAAACGCTCGCTGTGTGAAGAGTGTCTGTATTTTTTGATAGCAGTGTAGTGCTCAAACTGGTAGGTATAGTTTTGAATCACAATAAAATTTTGAGGAAAAGCCCCTGACTAACCTAGCTTCGCCTGCCGATTTTTTATAATCGCGCTGGTTAAACGACGCCTGGCGCAGTTATTACTTTGGATGGGTGATCGATAATTTGTGTGGCAAAAAACATTTTCCTCCGTGCTATGGGAGACACGTTAAGCAGTTGGTTCCGGTGGTTATATCTGATTGCAGTCGCTAGGTCAAGTTAGAGGCGCCCTGAAAACTCCTGCTAAACGTGCCTTAGTATATAAAAAAAACCTTTCCTTAGTACTAAATCGTAATTTATTCCCGCAATAGGCCGGTGTTAAAATAAAACAGAAAATAGCTATAAAAGGAACCTAATTACATTAAACTTGGTACATTACTGGCTAAGTATTACGAAATCCTACACCTTTTCCAACGAAAGCAGCAATAAAGTAATGAAATCTAAAGATTATTGTTACCTCTCGTATTATGAGTAGATATTGCGTATTGGAAATGTTACAACGTGTTATGATTTTTATTTCACCGAAAAAAGGGGTTTAGGGATTCGCGTTTCTTTTTATCCGTGGATTGGATCTGTGGAAGCCAAGATTTTGGTATTTAAGTTCGCTTAGTTATTTTAAGATGTGGGTTTGTGAAACAATGTTTAAGTTTTTTTTTCATTTATTCAAACGTTCACAAAAAATTAACAGAAATAAACATACCAAAAATCACAGAGATTTGTCCGGTATGTAGATACAAAGTTGAGTAAAATAATAGGTAATAAATAGGTGAGTAAAGCGGTATCAATCTCTCAAATTGCCTATGCAAACTTGAAAAGCCGTGGTGAGAGTTTTCAGGGATTAGTCGCATGCTTCTTCTTCTCATCTGTGTGATGTTCCCGGTTGGAACCCTATCGGTAGCCCAGGGTTTGCTAAGCCCCTACTTATTTGGGGACAGTATACAGCACAGTTTGTAACCTCTATCAGCCTAAGGGTGCGTTTCCACTAAAGCGGAGCTGGGCACAGCGGACTCGTCCTTGATTCGGTACTAACTATGCATACATACCGTTTACCTATACCATAATCAATTAATGCCACAAGTGTTGGATTTCTTAAGAAACTGGGAATAAAATTACATTTTAAAAGAAACTACAATAGTTTTCAAACCTTATCCTGAATTATTGATTGACTGACTAAATGTTTGAATCGATTTGAATCAACGCGGAGCCCAAACCGCTGGTCCCAGAGGCATGAAATTTGGAGAGTGTGTTCTTTGTGGTGTTACCACTAAGGGTTAACGGAAAATTCCGCGGGATCGGAACTTACGCGGGAGAAACAGCGGAACTCTGCTTGATTATCTATAAAATCTATACAAACCTTAAAACAATGCCATATACAAAAACCTTAACAAAATAATATTTTACTATCTCTTCAAACGATTTCACCCTATTCACTAGAAATAAATTCAAATTGCATTTTCCACCTATTTCCCACTACACGATGAACAAAAAGAAAACACGAAGTTTGTGAAATACTACGATAACACTACCTGGCTAGGGATGGCAAAATGTTGATTTAGGATAAGTTCCAAACTGAATATTCCGGTCTATTACTTGTAGATATTTTTAACCTTATATTTTAGCTAGTAAATTAAGGCCCGGCCCGGGCGTACTTTGGATACGATTTCGTCCGAATTTTACTTGTGCGCTAACGTAAGAATAGACGCACGTATACTTTATTCGTATGCAGTCTGCTCGCTTCCATAGTATTTGGGATTGTTTGTACGTCTTCGCACGTTAGCGCCGTGATCTAAGACGTGGAACGCTTATTTAGAAGATACAATAAAAAAAACGTATTTGTTGCCATATTATTTTACGTAAAACTAAAAACCAAACAAGCGTAAGACGCATCTATCTATATTTGTCAATATAAAAGAGAGCCGTGGTATTTACACTATTCATAACTCAAGAAGATGAACCGATTTGGCTGAAAATTGGCAGCTTAGAACCAGGAGACGCACATAGGATACCTACTTTTTTTTTACTCTATGGCGAAACAAAGTTCGC
Source organism: Idaea biselata (assembly GCA_958496205.1). Lineage (NCBI taxonomy): Eukaryota > Metazoa > Arthropoda > Insecta > Lepidoptera > Geometridae > Idaea > Idaea biselata. The sequence goes on from OY292402.1 coordinate 18,977,647, forward strand.
CGCGCCAGCTAGTATTTTATATAACTACATATATTTCTACTACCAAACAGAGTACTTGAACCACGAAACATGTTCAAAATGTAGCAGTGAATAGATTTTCATGAGTTTTACCGTTCGCAATTTACGAAATTAGCAGCTCTTATGTACTAACTGGGATGTAATGAGCGTGACCTAAATTAACGTCATTGTAACGCTCTGGCTCGCTTTTTGAAACACAAAACAAGAGCAAAGCAGTAGATTTATTAGGTAGCAATTTATTGTACCTACTTTATTTTTACTACTTTTTAGGGTTTCGTACCTCAAAAGGTAAAAAAGCGTTAGAAGATCACTTTGGTGTCCCTTAAAATACCTGCACCTTCTCATTTCAAAGCTTCAGATTATAGATAAACAGACTTACCTACTGACCATATCGGGCTTAAATTGAAAATAATATCTCTACATAAACACGCTGGGTTGAATAAAAAGTTGGTTAATTTTATAGAAGACTGCAAAAGCTGAACGATTTTAGTTGAATTTAATTTATCCTGAGACCGTGCTAGAAAATGACAGAAATAAAATCATAGCCGTAGATTCCTGCAGCTTTTCCTATGGAGTTATTAATGGCTCCATTTACCTCGCAATATCAAACTGCATTTTATGAACCGTGCATTTCACAAACAAAGAGTCGAGCTGAAATGACAAAACATCAATTTTTGTAAACGAGTTTGCTTAGCTTAGCCATTTTTCTTAGCTTCCTTAGTGGTGTGATACCCTTTTACCCTCTTTGTTATAAACGATGACTAAGTTTATGTAATGTTTGACTTTTACTGTGACATGAAGTTTCAAAGTTATCAAACAGAGACAAACGTTACGTAAACATAGTAATCGTTTATCAGTAAGGGGGTTGATGTATGTGTTTGTTTTGCAAATAAAGCCTTCAATTAACCGGGTATCACCTGACAGCCACAACTCAATTAAGAAATTCCTCCTTTATTTGAAGTCGGTCAAAAAGAAGTAGGCAATCTAAGCCTACAATTACTGATTTATCTTTGTCTTTCACAGACGACAGTGTCCGAAGAAGCAACATCTTTAGCAGGCGATCGCCAAGTCTACACTCCTTGCGGCTTCTACAAAGGCTGCAAAGTGGCCATCAAAAGGGTCGACAAGCAACGCATAGATCTCACCCGACCTCTCCTTCTAGAACTAAAGAGGATGAAGGATTTAGAACACGATCATTTGGCGCGGTTTTTTGGCTCGTGTGTCGATCCGCCTCATTGTTGTATTCTAACAGAATATTGCCCGAAAGGATCGTTGCAGGATATTTTGGAGAATGAGTCGATTAAGTTGGATTGGATGTTCAAAGTCAGCCTCATGTGTGATATTGTTAAGGTAAGATGTTCTAAAAAATAAAGTATAAGATCGGGTAGCTCTTGACAATTAGGAGCGATTTCTAACACCTGTAGTTATAGACGAGTCTAGAAAATACTTTGGCTAAAAAAGGCTGGGTCATATTTTTACTGAAACATTGTAAATCAGGCTCAAAATGGGGTCCAACAGTCCATGTTTTATCAAGCCAAATCGCGCCAGATCAGACCATACAGGCCGTGTGTTATAACGGGCCGTGAGATCCCATCTTTAGAAAGCAACTCTCCCTGTGGCCGGACCATGGCATGGCATGGCCAGCTATGAGATTTCGTAGTTTACAAAATTCACTGACTAAATCGAGTCATATGCATTTCCTATCCAAAGTTATTACTCGGACCCTCTATAAATAAGGACGTAGGTAAATAGCTGGTCAAACCGTTTGATCTTACTTTGCGAACAAACTTTCATATTTATTAAATTTAAGTTGAGAAGTTTGAAAATTTTCAAAACAAAAAAGGCAAGGGAGACTGTGTATAAATTTTATATTCCCAAAGTAGCTGAGTAAATTCAAACTCCATTTTAGTGAAATTTTATGATTCAATTATTTTTTCGCAGTTTACCTATATACCCTACTAGCTGCGCCCGCGGTTTCACCCGTGAAAGTCCTGATCCCGCGGGATTTACGGGATCAAAAGTAGCCTATGTCCTTCTCCGAGGTCCTATTTATCTCTATACCAAAATTCATCAATATCGGTTTAGCGGTTTAGGCGTGAAAGCGTAACAGACAGAGAGACAGAGTTACTTTCGCATTTATAATATTAGTAAGATATAGTAAGATTTCAGAAACATAGATAAAAATGTAAACAAAAATCTCATACAATTTTTTAAATGTGACAGCTCTTTATTTACTTTTTCCTTAAATATTGACAGTTCTTTGTTTACATTTTTGATCTAAGATTCTAAAATAGAGTATAGAAGATAATAAAAGAAGATAAGAAAAAACTGCTTCCGGTAGGATTAGAACCTGCAGTCAATGGTGTTCGGTTCCAATGCGTCAATTGTTTCCCCAAAGAAGCTCAACGTTGCGTTGATTTTAATGTTATCTTTTCCTTTAGGGCATGCACTACCTCCACGGTACAGACATAAGATCTCACGGAGCACTCAAGTCTAGTAACTGTGTGGTCGATTCCCGCTTCGTCCTCAAAATCACTGACTTTGGACTCCATTCGCTAAGGACTTCGGAAAAGGACTCGAGAGCGCATAGTTATTGGACACGTAAGTAAGAAAAAGTAATATAATGTCTCTTGCTTGTTAGGTTTGTAAGAAATCTGCGGTCTGTAAAATTTTGCCAGACTTGAAGCAGAGATTGTTTAATCTTCCCATACCTTGCTCAGCTGATTAGAGTAGCCCAGTTTGTGGGTTGACAAGTCTTCATTTTTACGTGTTTCTTGGACATTGTTACGTTTTGTAATCACCACAGTTCCCCCAGTTGCCGATCCACTACCATCACATCAATGTAGCACAAATAGTTTGCATCCTTAGATTTCTTTATAGTTCTATCCAATCCGGTGGTAGTCCCTGGCTATTCTTTATAGAGCAGAAATTGATAATCGCCGGCTCGGTGTCCACTTCATAATTTGCGAGTAAAAATTTTATTGAAAGGGCCTCTACGTGTTGGCTACGGCTCCACCCACGCCTTCCAAAGGTCCGGGGCTCCATAGTCCTATGATACTGGGCGTACCTATAACAGACAATATAATAATAATATTATAAAGAGGTAACGTTGGTAACATTTATGTATGTATGTATTTTCCGGGTAATCTCTGACCCCACTCGACCGATTACCAAAATTCTTTCGCCAATAGTAAGCTAAATTATGGCTACTTTTGGTCCCGATATCCTCACGGTATCGGGACTTACGCGGGTGACAATTGCTATCTTTTTATGCTGAATAAATAGGAAAAGATTTTCTATTTATTAGGTAGTACCTTCTTATAGTAAAGATTTTGGAGCATCTTTTGACAATAATTGAATTGCTAATGAAACCTTTCAAGACAGAATATTGCGTTAGACTGATTCAACTAAAAGTGACAAATAATTTGATAATATGAGTTACAACTGAAGGGATTAATTTAATACTGATGTAGAAATTGAGCGAGTGAAAATGGAACACGTCATTATACAAAGAAAAAACCATTACACAATACATAAATGAGGCTTCAAGGCAACAAATAGACCATTTATTCAAAATTTAATAGAAAAACAAATCTCCATCGCGGTTCAATGCTGCAAGCATTTTGGGCAGCTTAGCATCGGGAACGCTTGGGGATGGGTTATATTAGTTCCTACTTGGTTACTAACTTACTAATATACGAAACCACAAGGTCGACTAAAAGTCGAAGACACTAATGAAAATTCATATCATATCATAAGTTTTATTTACACCAAAACTGCTTTCGAACGCATAAAACAACTTGTAAATAAATCATGTCTGAATCCAATTTTTTCACGACTTCACATAAAAAGGCAAAGTTTTGAAGTCAATTACGAAATAAAAACACAAATTTGTGTTCGCAAAGTGCTCTTTATTTATGTTTAACGAAGTTACGATGACGTAAGTTGATGTAAACTTTACTTCCGGATTTTTTTGTGAAGATGTCTTTATCTACTTGTTGTTATGGACTAAAATATGTCAAAGGTATAGGTAGGGTAGGCACATGGAAAAGGAGGGGGGGGGGGGGTGAAAATAGTTGTAAATATTATACAGTCTAGCCAGAAACGCTTGATTTGGCTTGATTCGACCAAACTAGAATAAGCAATTGTCCGCATAAATCGTCATTGTTTTATTTGAACAGCTCAAGAGTTTCTTGAATATAAGACGATTTATGCGTAGAATTGGCTTATTCCAGTTTGGTTAAATCGAACCTTAGAGGACTAGCTTAATTAAAAAAAAAAAAAAAAAAAAAAATATTGCACGACGTTACACACAGCGCAATCTAGCCCCAAACTAAGCACTAGGCTTGTACTATGGGTACTAGACAACGGATATACTACATATTATACTTTTTTTTTTGTAAATACATACATAGGATACACAGAAAACACTGAATATCCCATGTCTTCGGACCGTGGTGAGTCCTAGGACATGTTGGTTTCCTCACGATGTTTTCCTTCACCGTAAGAGCGATGTTATTAGCGCACATACCTTTTTCTTAAAGAAAAAGACATTGGTGCGCGGTCGGTCTGGATTCGAACCCACGACTCTCAGAATGAAAGCCGGGGTATCTACCACTAGACTAACACCGCTCAATTGGCGCCAACTATGCACCATTTATATAATTATTTTTCCATTTTTCAAATTGTTGCCTTCATTTGTGACTTTATTAAGTCTCGATCCCGTGGGAATAATAAATGGGCTATCCTACACAGAAAGATTTTTTCAAATCGGACCAGTGGTTCCTGAGATTAGCGCGTTCAAACAAACAAACAAACAAGCAAAAAAACAAACTCTTCCGCTTTATAATATTAGTAATAGATTCGCGACAACTTAGCCGCGTGCGTATACGTGCATAGCCTGAGCCCTGCAAATCATAGACTAAGTAACCGAAACAAATAAAGGACTTCCAAGTATATTGTCAAAATATCCCTCCTTTTGGGATTTACCATCAGCAGTTAAAAACCTTGTATTTTCCCAGGTCTTCTATGGACGTCACCAGAACTGCTCCGAATGTCTGAACCTCCCGCCGACGGCACACAGAAAGGCGACGTTTACTCCTTCGGAATCATAATGCATGAGATCGTGAACCGACAGGGAGTGTTCTGGCTCGGGCCTGGCATCGAAATGTCACCTAAAGGTTGGTGGAAAACACATACTTATAGATCCCCCAGATGCTTTATAAAAAAAAAGTAAACACTTGAAGTGTTCTGCACCTGAGTTATCAGCTGGATATTATCTAGTGATAACTTCAATTGTAAACACATTTAAACTTCGACACTAAACACATTTAAAGTTCGACTGTAAATAAATTTAAACAACGACTCTATACACATTTAAACTTCGACTCTTAGTATATATTTTAAACAAAAACTCTAAACACATTTTAACCTTGACTCTAATCACATCTAAATTTCAACTTTAAACACATTTAAACTTCGACTATAAACACATTTAAACTTCAACTCAACACATTTTTATAAATGTAGATATATGTATAGTTTTTTTTTCAATTACTTTTACGTATACTCTTGGGGATACGAAAATAACATGAAACGCTCTCGTAGACACGTGAAGTTAAAATTATCTAGGAAGATCTATTTTTACTTTTAGCACCGGAGTTTTTGAGTAAACCACTAGAAATTACACTGGCTTTGGTAAATATATTTATGCAATTTTGTTTGTCAATATTTTATGTACGGTCAGCATCAAAAATCGATGACCACGTTTAGAGTTACAAAATCGCTGCACATTACAATTTATTTATTTATTAGTTTTTTTTAAGTTGTACAAAGTTTGGATTTTTGGGTTTCTTGAACGACTGGTAGTGCTGTGAGGTTGCAAATATAGCAGCAGTACAATAACTGTGGGGTGTCAAAACAGGGTAGATAATCTGAAAATAAAAGAGAAGACGGAGATCTATTTTACAGACCAGCGCTTTAGGCTGCGCGCTGATAAATTATAGTTCATCCAGTCAGTCAGGACTTTGAATTTTATATGTAGGTACCTATTATTATTGTTTAAAGTTTAAACTTAAAAAATAATAAATATTGACGGCATTGCACTCAGCGCCATCTAGACCCAAACTAGGCACTAGGCTTGTACTGTGGGTAATAGACAACGGATTTACTACATTTTATTCTTTTTAAGAGGATAGTCTCCATTCTCTTGTTCCATACAAACGTTTAAATATTCCTCCCTGGATAAAGACATTAGAGCAAATATGTTTATGCCATAAAACCTATATCTGTCATGAGAACGCATCTACCTTTTTTTTCTAATTACAATAATAATAAAAAATAAAAAAATAATCAAATGAAAAAAATAAAAAGGTAGATGCATAGTCATGACAGATATAAGTTTTATGGCATAAACATATTTGCTGTAATGTTATCTTTATCCAGGGAGGAAAATTTAAACTACGTTTGTATGGAGAAACAGAATGGAGACTATCCTCTTAAGTACATACACATATGATACATAGAAAACACCCAGACCAGAAACAAATATTTTAAGCTTAAATACTTCCACCTGGCGGGAATCGAACCAGCAACCTTCTACATTACATTCAGTCAAATCTAACACCTTTACGACTATTTCAGATACAATCGAGACAGTGATAGCTAACGGGCTTCGCCCCAACACCTCATACCAACGATCGTCGTTGGAAGTAGAAGACTCAACAGAATTGATGCGACGCTGTTGGGCCGAGGACCCTTGCGAGCGGCCGGACTTTGCCCATCTGAAGTCAACTGTGAGGAGACTCAACAAGTATGTTTCTAATATTTCTTTTTTGTTTTTATTGCTCAAGGCATTTTTACTAGAAATAATTAAAAAGAAAAATACATCTTTCGAAAATTTCTCGCTGCGAGTGAATTTTTTGAAGATTTATTTTTCTTTATAATATTACAAGCATGCGAATATGCATGTGATATATTATCAGTATAATAAACTAGCAGCGTCCCGTGGTTTTACTCACGTAAGTCTAAAAAAGACGGGTCCTTGGTAATCGGCTAAATTTAAATGCACCTCTAAATAGTTCAAGTTAAGATCCCAATGGGACTTGAGTTTGTGGGCAAAGTAAAGGTTTAAAGTAAAGTAAACCTTGAAATTGACTTAACAATTATAAATTTTTATAATATACTATAGCTTTCAGTTAAAGTCCAAGAAAAAAAACATATCGACATCAAGGCAACCATGGAAAAATCTTTATTCCTTATTTCTCATGGAAGATTTCACCTAAAATCTTGGTAATTTCAATTTCACGATCACTAAATATTCATATTGTCATTATATCATGCCAGTCTTTGCTTTTCATTTAAGTACGTACGGTCGGGTTCAAAAGTTTCCCATTGAGACAAAAATTATGTAAATTTTAAAAATCCTACACTGTGTAAATTTTAAACCTTGTGGCTGGGAATCAAATTTGTACCGAACTTTACTTATTTTATTTTTAACAATCCTGTAAATTGTACAAAGAATTTAATTAAACCTTATGTTAGTGAACAAATTACAAAAGCGATCTCATTTTTTATTTTTGTCATAATTCTCAATACTGTACGGGACGAATTTTAAACCCAACTATAAGTAAATTTGTTTTTCTAAATTCTTTTTAAGTACTGTTCAAAGAACTTTAAACCTTTTGTTGGGGAAACGCGTACGTATTTTATTTTATACTTTACATAGACTTTACATACATACATACATACATAGACTCTTGGGAACCAATTTTAAACCCCACTGCAGTTCACTGCACATACCTATTTATGTTTAGATTTTTATAATACTGAAAATAAAACAGTTGTATGGTGGAGAACCAATTTTAAACCCAACTGTACGCATTTTATTCCTTACATTTCCCGACCGCCTTAACATGATCAGTACCAAAGCTTTTGTCTCATTAAAATTGACATCCCTAAAACAAATATTATGTTCAGGAAATTTAATTTATGTTAAAACAGAGGGCAAAAAATGTTAGCCATCTCTTTTATGTCTTGTGTGGGAGGTTACTATAGGCGAGGTTAGAGGATTTCGCTTTGAAGATGGAATCTGCAAAATTACAAGGTTAAAAGACTGTTTGTTCTGAGAATGTTTTCTTATAAAATAAGTATTATTACACTCAGAACAATTTTATTTACGGCTCTCTTTTGGTCTCTCGATATTGCAAACGGAATGTAAAAGTTTAAAAGTTTCTGCTGTTTTTATTGTTTCGTAGTCATCAAGAAACCCTTATAGTTTTTCTATTTAGGATATTTTATTTTAAAACACTCGTAAAGAAGATTTACCTACATAGATACATCATCATAATTCACTAAAATATTTATTTTTTCTATTGATCATTTTCGGGGTTCATGAAAACAATAATTGCCTAGTTGATCTAACAGGTATCTTTTTGTCTCTATGACTTACTGTCACATTTTAAAGGCCCGTATTTGCGTATAAATAAAAAGGAAGATAGGGATTTTTTTTAGAATATTTTGTTCGGTTTTGACACCCACAATTATGATAACACGATTTCTGTCCATATTCATTTTAAGAACTTCGGCTATAGATCGCGTTATAGATAACTGTGGATTTAATTACTTTCTTGGGACCACGGCCGGTGTAACCCGTTTGCCATACGCGGCCGAGGTAATTATCTATATAATCTAGACCAGAAGTTCTAAAAATTAATAGGCACAATTATGATATTAAGCTGTAAAAAAAATGAACGTGGTCATCAACGTCTGGTGCTAACCTTACCTAAACATAATTATCATTTGAAACGTGTTAAAAACTACGAAATTTAATGTCACAGCGAGCCCATACATTACAAGATAACTTATCATAAACCATGACTTTGTCAACAGAAGCCAAGAAAGCAGTAACATATTAGACAACCTGCTGTCCCGTATGGAACAGTATGCGAACAACTTGGAGTATCTGGTCAGCGAACGAACACAAGATTACTTGGAGGAGAAGAAGAAATGCGAGGAGTTACTCTATCAGCTCTTACCAAAGTGAGTATTTTTCATATTTGATAGTTAAGAGAACAGTCTACCTACTCATTTCTCTATAGGTATAAACTTTACAAACGTAGTCGACTGTTTCCCCCCTGGATAAACATATTAGGAAAAAATGTTTAAGCCATAAGTCCTATATTACCATAAGTCCTATAGGTACATGCAAATTTTTCCTATTTTTTTTCTATTCTAATTGGAGCTGTGTGTTGTTCACAGAATTTATTAAATCATTTATTTATTTATAATTAAGCTTGAATAAGTACTGTTTGAAGTTATACTCAATTAAAACTAAACGATCACGGTTTAATTAAAATTATAATGATCACCCCGGGGCCGTTTAAGGAACGAGTTGGCAACGGGCGACATAAGGCGGCAGCAGACGACGACGTGTCGCGGCGACACTACTGGTTTCTATGAAACTCCTTACGTAGTCAGCGACACGAAGCTAGCGACAACGCGTCGTCGAGCGAGCGTAGGGAATTTCATAGAAATACATAGAAACCAGTAGTGTCGCCGCGACACGTGGTCCGCTGCCGCCTCATGTCGCCCGTTGCCAACTGGTATCTTTAATTAAAATTATTATGATCAGCCCCGGGCCGTTTAATTTTAATTAGAAAACTAAGTGGTAACTTACGTACTGTTTCCTTTCCTATGTTGAAAAATTACCATTTAATACATTAATTTATTTGACTTTTAATTCTGTTTGAAGAAAGAACAGGCTGTACAAAGAGCTTTTTACTTAAGAGCTTTTTAATTAACTTTTTTTTTATCTTATGGAACTCTGTTGTTTTGTAGGTTTAATATTAAGGTTTTCCTTATTATAAAGACGTTAAGGCTCATCTTTTTGCTTGTTTGTTTTTCTTTAAGATTATGAAACAAACAGTATTGAAATATGCAATTTTGCAGTCTATTTTCTGCTTCAATTTTATTTATTTATTTATTTGGAAATCCAACAGCTATTCCTTAAAACTAGACAAAACTAAAGTAACAACATAAAGCCATTTAAAGGATTCTACGACTAAATGACAGAACATTAATAGATCCCGATTACTCCACTCAATGAGAATGGTGCAGCCAATAAGCATTGGTATTAGTTCCGACTTTTTCCCATATTCCTATATTTTAGATGGGCATATTACACCACGTGCGTGTGTCTTATACTTACCACTTCGTCATTTACAATCTTGTGAATAAACGATGAATAAACATTTAATTCGTATGTCCTTGGCCGCGTCATTAAGTTTCTATTTTGATCGTCTTTTGTTTATATTGTGTCTAAACCACTGAACTCTATTATGCAAGTACGCATTACGAAGGTCAGTGGTCTGAACGAAATGATCAGGTGATAACTTTATAGCCCCATCTGATCAGGTGATCGCCTGATCAGATAATAACAAATGTCGAGCGTCACACAGTAATACATCACACGACGTCTCCCGGGAAATGTATGGCGACGTCTAAAAACGTCGCATAAAGTCACCTGTCACCCCCAAGTCACCATCTTTGGGGACACATATCGCTCGATATTTGTCACCTAATGGGTACGAGGCTTAACACTATATAACCCAGTAAATGAAAAAAAAACTTGAGAGGTGTCAAGGGACACCCGGATGGAACGAAGCTCCAAGCAAAAAAAAAATGTATCCGTTACAACTTTTGGTCTTAATTTTTCCGTCTTCGTTCCAAAAACACAAAGAAAGAAGACTAAACTGTGACATTATTTTCAGGTCAGTGGCATCCCAGCTAATCCACGGCCATTCTGTCGTGGCGGAGACATTCGAACAAGTGACGATATACTTCTCCGACATAGTCGGCTTCACCGCGCTTTCAGCGTCCTCCACTCCGATGCAAGTCGTCGATCTCTTAAACGATCTCTACACCTGCTTCGATAGCATCGTCGAAAATTACGATGTTTATAAGGTAAGTTTCATATGTTTAACCGGTTACAAATTAAAAAGAGGTTAAAACCCCTTTTTACTTTGGTTTTACTCTGAACTATCATAAGAAATCCAAAGTTTTAAGAACATTGTAATAACAATCCAGTGATGATGATGATCATAGATGCATTCCTAAGTGTATAATAAGTTAAATGACGCCATGCTGGACCCTTGAAACTAAGCGTCCTGACCATGGAAAGTGCATGAGATAAGCAAGGTTTCATAATGCAGAAAATAACTTTTTTATACTTGACCGTAGCTTCCGCGACATTATGAATAGCCTACAAAAAAAAGGCCACGTAAGACTTGAACATTTTCAAGCCTTATGTAATACAACTGCCAACCCACGAATAACTAAAAACCTATTAAAACTCTAACTAACGGTAAATGTAACTTCTACTTCTTCTAAAAACTGGCTGTAAAGTGGTAAATAACATTCAAACAACTCTTCCCAGGTGGAAACAATAGGCGACGCATACATGGTAGTATCGGGTTTACCGGAACGCAACGGGACGCGGCACGCGGCAGAAATAGCTCGGATGGCCTTAGCTTTACTCGACACGGTGCGACGGTTCAAGATTCGACACCGACCACACGACCAGCTCCGACTGAGGATCGGATTGCATTCTGGTAAGTAAGGAAGTCATTGGCACATTTTTTAATCAAAAATTTTTAGATTTTCCTTAATTTGTTTTTATTTCTGTAGGCTATTTTATCTAAAGAAAAATACGCACTGGAAACTGGTTTTCTGTAGCGTTAGATAGATGCGTTTAAACGAGCCTTAGTCGTAAACAAGCCAAGGATGGATACGCTCATGATTTTTACCGCTCGGGGCAGAGACTTGCGTGGTCTAGTTGGTATAGACGTTGGGGTACAGACCCAAATCCGCGAGTTCAAACCTCGCCGCAGGTGAACATTTCAAAAAACTACAAGCAAATGCCACGTTCGTATCTAGTTATCAAAATTCCTTGTTCGACGGTTGTAGGTGGTAATAAAAGAAGTTGCGAATCTGAAAAAAAAAGCTGCACGTAGAAAATTAACCACGAACAACTATAATGGGATTCAAAGTTAAAAAATCTAATATTATAACTTCTGATCATATCTCCAACTAAATGAGAATAAACTATATTACATAGTTAGGTAGGAGACACGCGTCTGTCATAAAACAATACCTTATTATCAATAAATTCGCTTATATGGTGTACTAGTGCACAATTTATGTATGGAATAAACATACCTACCTAGACTGGTATGCAATAGATTTGAAATTAAAAAACCGGCCAAGTGCGAGTCGGACTCGCGCACGAAGGGTTCCGTACCACTATCAGACCAACCAATACGTGAACGCAACGCGAATTATTAGTCTATCATTGCATCACTAGATGAAGCTAGTGGCAAAAGTACACCGCAGCATCGTTGCGTTTTTATGTCAAAAATCAAGTTTGCTGTATGGGAGTCTGGTATGGTATGGTATAAATACCTATTTGTTTTATTTAGTTTTTAGTGTTTTGTTGATATAGCGGCAATACATCATCTGTGACCGTCTAGCTATTACGGTTCATGAGATACAGCCTGGTGACAGAGGGATAGACAGCGAAGTCTCAGTCTCATAGGGTCCCGTTTTTACCCTTTAGGTACGTAACCCTAAAAAAAGCAGAATATGTTAAAAAATCAATATGTAGGGTGCATATATCAGCCTATATCAGCCGTGACATGTGCATGTCACGGCTGATATAGGTTTTATGGGTTATACATAATATTTTCATAAGTTAGTATGGAAAAAAGAGTAGGTAGACTTTTCCCATAACCAAAATAGAGTTACAAGAGTAGTATAGGTTTTAAGCTTGGCTCTACGTGACATCTGATAACTATTGTGACAGTGCACATCATATGGCCCCGCTCTCGTCTTGGCTACATTTTACATGAAAAATATGTTATTTGGGTCTCTATCTATGGGCCATCTCTGCGACATGCATTCTGCATACACAAATGAATAGACGCAGCACCTCCTAAGCATATTTGATGCTCATGTCATGTTTTATTAGCATATTGAAGATCGGGCTTTACATCTTCTAGCCGTTTACTTTGAATATCAAAATATAATAATACTGCATTTTATTACATTTTGACGTTATTTTGAGAAGAGATTTCATAAGATTTGAAGATAGTAGCGAATTCGCCAGGCAAGCGAGGGGCACAGGTTCGAATCCTGTCATGGGAGAATTGTTGATGATGGATTTGTCCATGTAAAATATTTTCTAAAAGCCTAATTAATAAACGTGGAGTAAGGTCGGAGTAGTGAGAGCATGCTTTGTCTTTTTTCTGTGACAAGAACTTTCAAAGATTTTTCTTCTGTTTTTGCGATGTTGTATTGAAATGAAAGACATTTTTCGGTTTTAATCGCGTGGTGTTTATTTTACTTTTAGCATTGTTTCAACGCTCAACGTTTCGAGACCTTTACAGGATATTTATTGAATAGTCAATCCTGAAGAAGGGAAATGCCTTTAATTTCAAAGAACTTTCAAAGTTGACAGACGGAAACAGAAAGTATAAAAATTACTATAATAATGCTATTAAAGTTTTCATCTTTAAACTAAAAACCATTTTTCCTGTACCGGGGATCGAACCTGCAAACGTCTACCATAATAGTCCCTAAAAATTACGCAAAACCATTTTATTTTCAACTTTAAAGAAACAAAATAAAAATAAGAGTAGATAAAACTTACATTCTCTACTAAGATTCACAAAAGAAATAGAAAAAAAGACTTGGATAAAGTACCTATCCCTTTTGGAACAACTTTGAGAGGGTAAAGTTTATCTAAATAAATGGAGCTTTTAAATTACAAATACGTTAAGGTGAGACAAATTTATCGTACCTTCACTTAGTTTACATTATTTTCTAAGCAACAACATTTCTCTAGTGTCCTTTTCTAATTTAAGTGAAACCATTTGCTGGCTTTTTATGTTACCTATCTACACTAGACTGTAGTGAATATGTTTGTAGAAAACTGTTTGAATTGATAAACAACTAGCTACTAGCAACTAGCGGGTTACATCGGCCGGTGTGACCCGTTTGCCGAAACGTCGAGGTAATTAATAACAATGATTATCTAGTTACATTTTCCCGGGTCTTAATTGCGTATTATTATTTATTTTCTTACCTCGACCCCTCGCGACCAAGCCCATTGTAACATGGTTGAAACGTCGAGGTGAGAAAATAAATAATAGTACGCGATTAAAAGACCTGGGAAAATGTAACAGTGTTAACAAATCGTGTTAATTTAAAAAGGTTAATGATTATCTATAACGCGAGCTGGACCCGTGTCTAATAATAATGATGGATATACTACATATTATACTTTTGTAAATACATATCAAACATATTCATTAAACACATCCAGAGCCAGAACCAACCATTTATGATCAGCATAAATACTTGCACCCGGGGCGGGATCGAAACCGCCACCGCTGCGTTGCAGCCGGAAGTTTGCCCGACGCGCCACACGCCGTCATAGAACTATTCAAATTGATTAACAGTTGAAATAATTGGAAGCATTTTCGTATCATCAAGTTTCTATTTTAGCCCCACAGGAGTTATATTTAGAATACAAAGACAGACAATCGTATTTACTTTGAAAACTTAATTCATATCCGACATTAAGATGAAACTTCGTCTCAATCTCAATCGACTTTTACTTGTTTTCGCTTTCATCAAATTTTACTCTCGAACTTCAAAGTTTGTGCATCTGAACTTGTCTAGTTATATTAATGTGAATGAATGTTAGTGCGTTTTGAGTGTTATGCGCTCAGTACCCCTACCATTATACGTAAAAACGAAGACTGTAACGTTAACAGTTTGACCATGTACACAGCACGCCTGCTCCATGACGCATGAAGGAGGAACCAGACATCGCGAGGCGTGCGTTGCGAATGGTTCGCCTCGCATACCTCGGGCTGTGTGGAGGTGGGTGCTCACAGTGAGCATTCGCATCATACGATCATTGCGAACACCGCCTCAGTGCGAGCTGTGCGCTCCGTGTGGACGGACGGGTTTTTTCTATTGTTCTGCTGACAAACCCTCTGCGTGGTTGTTTTCGTGCTCAGCTTGAGCATGTGTCGTGTTCGACGAGTGGATAAAAGTAATCACGTATGCTTCAGGTTGAGGCATGCGTGACGAACCATTCGCGACGCACGCCTCGCGATGTCTGGTTCCGCTTTTAGATTCCTGCCGCACCTATCGCGACTTCTTGGCGACGAGCCGATTTTGCGTTACGGACATGCTGAAACTGTTACCGTTACAGTGCATACACGTTTTTACGTAACCACTCATATTAGCAGTACAGGTTCTAGAGACTATCTACTCATAGGTACCTATTTATAGCAATTATTCAACACGATTGCCCTGAAATTCAATGAAACCGCGAGTTTCAGCTAGTTACAAATATTTTAACGTTCAGATTTCGAATTCATAACCCTTTTTGTACTGTGTGGCGTGCGTGATATCAATTCCAATTTGTAACCAATAGATTGAATTCTTTTTTCTCATAAATGAAAATGTATCGTAACTTTTGTGAATTTCAATTCATTCATACGAATTATTTTCGTATGTAGTAGGTATTTGAAATGAACATAAAAAGGTTATTTCAAACGGAATACATACTTACCATGGCTTTTATTTATTGCTATTCTGTAGCGCTCTATATTTTGGTACTATCACAATCGCCATATTCAATCTCATAAACACAGCGCTACCCAACATTTATTCAAAAAATTGGTAGTTAGAAAAAGAAAAAAAGAAGGATAAGGAATCATTTTAAAATATGAATTATTTCCCATACGGGGCTAGAATTTTATAAATAGAAACCAACGAAACTTCAATCCTGAAAAAGAGTCCTGTTAAGTGTAAAGGTCTCGAAACGTTGAGCATTGAAACAATCCTAAAAGTAATAATAAATAAATATAAATAAATCATTTATTTCAGGCTACTAAGGCCCATAGATACATACCTTATAAACTAACATACATATTTTATAAAAAGAGAAATGTGTTATTAATAGTAGCTTAAAACTATGTTAGTAGCACTTCCTTAATACTACACTACTTAGTCTTAGTGCACACTTCTGGTATTTGTCCGCGGAAGCGACGGAACACCACGCCGTTCGGCCAGAAGTCTTCGGTCATGTCTTCGGTAATAAACACCATGCGATTGAAACTGAAGAAGAAAGATCTAAAATCAAAACTGCTGCGAAAATCAACTATAAGTACCTATTGGTAGACTTCATATTACTAAATAAATATTGCACAACGTTACACACAGCTCAATCTTGCCCCAAAACTACGCACTAGGCTTGTACTATGGGTGCTAAACAACGGAAATACTACATATTATACTTTTGTTTTATTCGTCCAGTGGAATGCCGTACATCGCGTAGTAGTTTGTTGTATCATGTCCATCAGTGTTTGAGGCTTTGTATGAAGTATTGTATTTATTATTCATTCATTCCACACCAAGTTCCCATTCCTAAATTTGTAACAACATTAAATATGTGTCTATTCGGGATGAAACTTGATAATTTTCTATTGTGTCAACCCATCAGCCACTATCCTACTAGTGGGAGACCGCTGTCAAAACTTACTTAATACAATTACTTTCATGGTATGGGTGGCAGATAGGTTAGATTACCCACTCGTAACTAAAACAATATGCTTCCTTCATACAATCCAGGCCAGTGAGCACTTTCTGTACTTACACCCACTTTTTTGAAGTGAAAACTTGAAAACTGAAAGTGATAATCTCTGGAATCGCGACACCCTTACCTAAGAGAGCTGGAATTTTTGAATAGAGAATTTGATTTTATACTATGTTCAATCAACGGAATTCACGAGATATTTAAAAACCTATTTTAGTTATTATGAATCTATAGTTTCTATTTTAGATTGTAATAATTTTACAATGATGATGATACAAGAGTTGCCGAAATTGTCAACGATGATTCATAAAATAATATTAAATGTATTTTAAAGTTTCTAATAATTATTAAAATACAATTCATATTTAAAATGCAATAGGTACATAACCCAATAACCCTAGCAGGTACCCATCTAAAAAATGTCCAACGCGCCAAAATAAGTTTTCACTTTTGTCGGCACTCCCGGAGTGCAAGTTGCAACCCGTATTTTTTAAACTTACACGATTTCCGTCCATTACTATCATTAGAACTATTAGAACTATCTAGATCGCATCGTTGTATCTACAACGCGGTCTAGACCTGTAGTTCTAATCATACTAGATGTGGAAGAATGCTGTCAAAACATACCAAATACAATTACTATCAAGTCTGGGTGGCAAAAAGGTTAAATTACCTACTCGCAACTAAAACAATATGAAGCATACACACGGTGCTGGGGGCTTATTTTGGTTAGACAAACGAACGAAAGAACGAAAATTTCCAACGAATTTTCTACTAACCATGACCTGACGTGACCTTTGACGACCTCTGTGGCTAGGGTTGCCAACCGTACTATAATATATAGTATTGTACTATATTTCAGCTCAGCGTACTATATATTTTTGAAAGCACATATAGTACGCAAAAATACTATATTTCTGGAATAATTTGTAAAAAGTTGTTTCTTTTATAAATTCCTCCTCTCTGCATTCACTGAGGACTGTTTTCTACGAGTATGTAGAGGGAAAATCATAATTTAAAGATTGAATGTCGGGAACATTTTTTTTATATTCAAGAAAGAAAGAGTATTTGAAAGTGTGAAAAAAAGGTTAAGTGCAAAAATTACGTATTTTTTCGAAATATTCTACAAAACACCGCTCTAATTTTTGTACTATATTTTTTTGGGTCGTACTATATTTTTTAGCCACAAATACTATATTTTTCGAAAAAACTGTTGGCAACCCTATCTGTGGCGCGTCGTGCGAGAGCGCGACTGCAATGCAGGAGGTTGCGGGTTCGATTCCCGCCGGGTGCAAGTATTTATGCTTAAAAATAAATATTTGTGTCTGGTCTGGGTGTCCTTCTATGTATAATATGTATGTATTTACAAAAGAAAAATAAATATAAGTATTATATCCGTTGTCTAGTCACCGTAACACAAGCTTAGTCGCTTACCACGGGGCTAGATGGCGCTGTGTGTTGTTTACAGAATTTATTATTATTATTATTATTACCTTAGGAACTATAATTCTTTTACGAATCAGACACTATATCCAAATCAAAATTTTCTTTTGACACTATTACGTCATACAATTTTCGTTCGTTTGCAATTGTGGAGAGAAGTAGAACTAAAGTAAGAAATAGGTATACAACCGAAAGAACGAAACAACATTTTTGACAAAAAAAGTAGGCCCCAGGCCAGTAAGTTAATGCAAATGCAGAGAGAAAATAACACAGTAAGGTATCGAAAAAAATAATGTCAGTAGAATGGCTCGGAAATTATTTTAAATAGATACTCGTAGTATTCATATTAATGATAAGTCACAACATAAATTGTTATTGAATTAAAACTAGCTACCTGTAAGTTTTCAATTTGAGACTAAAATCAGACGTTTTTATTATTTGTATTTGACATTTTTTCTTCAGAAAGATGTACCTACATATTTGTTTCAATTAAAGGAAAACACTTAGACGTTCTCACTATTTCCACAGAAAAAATCATAAAAGTAAAAGCTATTTCATTATTTGCCCTGAAAATAATAGGTACCTTATCACTATTGTGATTCGATTTAGCTTTTAGGATGTAATGCGATATGATTTTCTGCCCGAAAAATTACGAGTAAAAGGAATCTACGAAATATTTTCTCCAAAGTAATATCTTATATTTTTAGTTGTACCTACCTACTAGTTAGTATTGTCATAGGTTTCAATTTATTCGTAACAAGCAGAGCCCCGCGTTTCACTCGCGTAAGTCCCGATTCCGTGGGAATATCGGGACCAAAATCCTATGTTACTTCTCGATAATGTAGCTTTGTGGAAAGATTTTTTTAAATCGGTCCAGTAGTTTTTGAGTTTATTCATTACAAACATACAGACAAACACACACACACACACACAAATCTTTCCTCTTTATAATATTAGTATTGATATAGATTGGAAAATTTATTTTAAATCGTTTGCGGGAGCTAGAGTCGTGACTTAGCATTAGACATATACAGAGTGTTCCGAGGAAGGGGTATCAAGTCGAAAAGTTGTAGACGTCTAGGCGAACAACTTTTGTGTTTTTGTTAATAAAGGCGATTCAAATGTTTATATTGTTGTGGTCCAAACTAAATAAGAGGACACTTTAAGGCGAATGACCTCAAACTTTAAGAAACAGCTACTGATTCTTACGTAAACTTTAAACTATAAATTTTCAAAAACTACCTCTAATTTCCAAAAGTTGTAAAACGAAAGTTGTTCGCCTAGAGCTCTAGAACAACCCCCTTTGAACACCCAATACCTATGTAGCATCATTGTTCAGTTGATCTTGGACTAGTCTTATAGTCTAGGTAACTAGGCCTTATCAAAGCTAAGGCGAGAAAAACCTTTTCCTTCTCGAGCAAGTACTTAATCTGCTCCTACCTATACCGTCTTAGATGCGAGCGGGTCAGAAAGCCCCAGATATAGTAAAACAAGCTTAAGGAGATTTCTCAGGGACCTAGCCTAAAACACGGTTTAGCGGGAACCTGTCGTATAGAGAAAACAAAAGGTATTGTAAAGTGTTTTAGGTACAAGTTAGCATCCAGTTAAGGGCTACTTCTGTACATTTATACAAATCAGTTTTGAACTATGACTTTTAAAAGAATAAAACTTTTCTGAACATAATTTTGAAGTTAGAGATAAATTTTACTGAAAAATCTGAACAACTTTTTTTGTAGAAAGGGCAATTAATGTTTAGAATAGGTAGTCCAAATGTAATTTAAAAATCATGTGGGTTATTGACCTGAAATGATCCAAAAATAACTTATTTTCGAGTCAAAATACTTCAAAATGTTCGAAAAATAGTCCGAAATTTGGTTTAGGTGAATAATGCCTCTAAGTTGAAGGAACCAGCGTAATATAGCGATTTATGCGTAAAATACTTATATGAAAAACGATTCGGTTACGCTGGTTACTTTAACTTGGACGCACCAAGTTGAAGAAACCGGCGTAACTTAGCATATGATGCGTCATAAAACGTATAAAAAATGCCTCCAAGTTGAAGGAACCGGCGAAACACAGAGTATTAACTTTATTTTGTCTTTCTCAGGTCCGTGCGTAGCTGGAGTAGTTGGTCTAAAGATGCCTCGGTACTGCCTCTTTGGGGACACGGTGAACACGGCGTCGCGTATGGAATCCAACGGAGAAGCTCTCAAAATCCATGTGTCACCTGATACCAAGGCGTTGTTGGATACCTTCGGGACTTTCCACTTGGAGTGTAGAGGAGAAGTTGCTATGAAGGTGAGGAGTTATTTAGGTATATTATGTTGTTTTTTTCCGTTTTCAGTCTACCTACTCTTTTCTCCATACAAACTTTACAAAAGGTGTCGACTGTTCCTGCCTGGATAAAGATATTAGAAAAAATATGTTTGTGCCATAAGTCCTATATCAGCCATGGCCAATAATGGCCATACCCCTACGTTTACATTTCTTTCATTTTCTAATTTTTCTGAATTTTATTTCTATTCTAATTAGAAAATGATAAAAAAAAAACGTAGGGGAATAGTCGTGGCAGCTAAAGGTTTTATGGCATTAACATATTTGCTCTAATGTCCAGGGAGGAAAAACAGTAGGTAGACTGTCCTCTTAAGTGAGAGAATTGGAAGAGTGGTAAGAGTGCCAAAGGTCGCCTCGTGTGTTGGAAAATTATTCTTTATTTTTTTCAGATTTAATAGCCTTGTAGTCGCCAGTCCATTTAACATTTAATTTCGACAGATTACATTTAAATTTTTTTAATCGATATAGTTGATTTATCCAATATCACGGGCCTGTGTTGCCCTTAATATTAAAAGCCATGCTGCCAAAACTATCATTTACAGAACTTTTTTTTTCAATGTGTCAAATCGTAGTCTACAACTAAAAAACGAAGTACCTATAGACGCCCGTGGTTTCGGCACCACATCTAAAATATTCTATATAACCATAAAGTATGAATTATTGGAAATACCAAACCAATTGTCTCTGCCTATGATTAACCGAGTATTAAAAAGGAAATTAAACCATAAACTTATAACATTAGTGATCCCCTTATACCATTATCCTTTGAACAAGAAGGGAATATAAACTCTACTTCATAAAAAGGTATTAAAGATATCAATCTGCTTCATTGCGAACATATACTAAAGACTTCCTGTCGGCCGATAGGTAGCAACCTTTCTTTTAAACGATCAACCAGGAAAAAAATAACAGCGAACAAATATCAAGATAAATAAATGTTTGCTTTTTAAATGAAAATTGTTCAGATAGAAAACAGTAAAGTATTAAATAATATGCTTTGATTGGCGAAGGATAGGTACATATTTCTGCCGTTTGCAATCGAGACGTTGGGGCCATGGGGAAGAACCGAGGCTATAGATTTTTATAAAAATGTTTCAAAATTAGTATTAGCTTTTGGTGACCAAAGGGCTGGTGTCTACTTTGGCCAACGAATAAGTATTTCTATCCTAAGGGGCAATGCAGCCAGCGTTTTGGGTACTTGCTATACCTAGGGACTCATTTTTGAATTTTGAGAAAAATAAAAATAGTAAAGTTGAAAAAATATTTTACCGAATTTGTAAAGAACAATGGCCAATTCCCATAGGTCATTTTATTTAACAAGTTCGAGATATATTAAAAGAAAAACACATACGAAAGTCAAAAAACTAACATCAGTTAGAGAATGTCTGTCTCGAGACGAAGGCTAGTCGTTAGGGTGCCTAGAACTAAGGCATCTTTTGCCAAGAGATTTCGTAGGTTTGCTTTCCCATTCTTATATGAAAAAGCCCTGAAATATTGCGACCTATCTTGCTTACTTTATGGTGTTAAGGAGAGAGTTAGAAGGTGGTTGTTGACACTGGATTATGACGAAATGGAGTGTCTTTTTGTCACTATGGCATGAAATCGAAATGACATATATCAAATCAAATATTATTCATCATCACCATTCATATTCGTTTACATTAATTTATATATTCCTACATATTTTTCTCCTCATCAGAATTTAGAAGCTCTCATACTTCCTCACAGCAAACACCTATACTCGCGGTTTGGAGTCTGTTCTTTTGTTCTTTTAGTCTTAATGTTTGTTTATTTTATTTTTTTAATTTGGTACTCTTTGTTTTATTATAATACTCAGGTAGACCTCAAATTTTTATACGATATCACCCACTGGTTTCCCGCAACTCAGGCTTGCCCTTGTGCGGGGGCCAAAAGTAATTTTACCTAATGTTTTTTAAGTTTTTTGGTAAATAAATTTTTATTATTTTTATTATTATTGTTTGTAACGTTTCCGTTTCACGGGGCTATGGAGCCCCGGACCTTTGGAAGGCGTGCGTGGGGCCGAAGCCAACACGTAGAGGCCCGTTTTAGTTACAATTTTAATCGCAAAGTATGAAATGGACACTAAACCGGCGATTATCCCTGTCCACACTATAAAATGCAACCAAGGACAACCCCCGGTTTGGATAGAACTATTATGTTAACTACGGATGAAAACTACTTGGGCTATGGCAATGGGTTGGTAGTGGATTGGGTACTGGGTTATATTATTATATATATTATATTATTATTATATACTGGTATTATTATTATTGTTTGTAACGTCTCCGTTTCACGGGGCTATGGAGCCCCGGACATTTGGAAGGCGTGCGTGGGGCCAAAGCCAACACGTAGAGGCCCGTTTCAGTCACAATTTTAATCGCAAAGTATGGAATGGACACCAAACCGGCGGTTATCCCTGTCTACACTATAAAATGCAGCCAAGGACAACCCCCGGTTTGGATAGTACTATTGTGTAAACTACAGATGAAAACTACTTGGGCTATGAAAATGGGTTGGTAGTGGATTGGATACTGGGGGGAACTATGGGGACTATGGCGCCTGCCGTAACAATGTAAAAATACACGTACAAAAATGGCAGGCGGAGACTCGCCAACTCACAAACTGGGCCACCCTAATTAAGCCGAGCAAATTACAGCCAGGGGGCAACAGGGGCGTGAGTGGCTGAAGGATGGAGCAACCTCACCGGATTTTAAACCATCCTAGGTAATCCTGTGGAGCGGGCCAACTCACCACTGACGTGAGGTGTCCATCCTCCGAGCATTTCTGCTCTCGCGACTCCACTCCGACCAGCCGGTGAAGGCAAGCCAGAGGCGGGGGACCGCTTCCTCGTCAGTGTTCACTCCGACCAGCCAACTAAGGCAAGCCGGAGGTGAGGAACGGTGATTTCCCCCTGGAGCACTCGGGAAGCCGCGGGGTCGCTACTCCCCGACACCTCGCCTCAAGGTGCCCTGCGGGCTTATTATTATTATTATTATAGAATTTAATTGGCATAATGTGTTAACGTCATGTTAAAAAAGGTAAATGATGGAAAACTGTTCACGTATTTGTATACATTGCCCTCAGAAACAAATGAATTTTGACTTTTGACTTTGTCAGCCGATCCAGAAATCTGTGATTTGCTTTCTCAGTTTCCACCCTGAGGCAACGGTTGTGGCAAACGACCGCCCTCGTTGACGACCGTCCCTTTGAATCCTGTACCAGTATAAAAGTTATTCAGTAAACGAGTATTTATGTTTATAAGACGGTCAAATCTGGCTGCCGGGGTTGCCTAGCAAAAACAAGGGTTGTTAATAAAAATATTATTTTTATTTCAGCGAGGCTTCCTAAAAAAAACTTATATCTATTCTTTATTGTAGGAAATTAAGAGTTGTTTTTAATATAAATTTATTTAATATTAAAAACAATTCGTAATAGCAAGAAAAAAAAACAAAGATTAAAAATATTTTTCTTAGTTCAAATTCCGGGTAAATGTATTCTTTCTGTGTTTTCTTTGTAATTAAACTATTGGACTAAATTTCTGTTAGTCTGTAATTATTGGCACGAGCGAGCGTGCTAGGTTTCGGCTGTTTCGGATAAGACTATTTTAGATTTTTTTGTTAACATTTGGATCCAATGAGTTTTTTTTATTGCCTTTTATTAGAATAATTTGTCTTTTTACTGTCTATTAAGATGACCCAAAAAAAATTAGGTTTTAGCGGACCCCGGGCTCCCGAGAGGGATGTTCGCTCAGATGAGAAGGAGAAAGAGAATCTAGGCTTACACGAGTAAAACCACATAACTAATCTTATGATTTTGTTACAGGGCAAGGGAATTCTAGTCACATACTGGTTGCTGGGCGAGAAAGTGGACCCAAACGCACCTAAAGAAAAGCACCCCCTGATCAAAACACAAACATTATCAACCGAGAGCGGATCGCTATCCCACCTCACACCTTTCAGACAAAGACTTGACGGCTCCAGATCGTCAAGTAGGCGAGGTTCAGGGATATTTCAGCAGAAACTTGTCGACTTGAACAAACTAGAAAAAGAAGCCCAACCTCTACTACAATCTCTAAGCTTCCAAAGACAGCAATCAGACCCAACAGAACCAATCACAAATGGAATAACTGATAACGGAGAGGAAATGGACAAGCTCAGTGTCACGAATTCCATTTCTCTAAACGTGAATTCTTTGAACCATAGTTCTGTAAATCAGTGTGGCCAGCCTCGAGTCAAACTTAAGGATTGCCAGCTTTCGATGAATAATCACAAGTCAAATAACAAAATAGGTAATAATAATTGGATTTCAAAACTACCCTCAGCAAGTTCCTTTGACAATGGCACTAAGAAGGGAAGTGAACGGTTAAAAGACTACAGTAGCGTCCCTTTGCTATCAAAATCTGAAACTCCAAGCGATTCAATCGTTTGAAACTTGATACAATCGTTTGATTCTTAATTCAACCGTTTTCAAGACTTGATTCAATCATTTAAGACTTGATTCAATCGTTTAAGTCTTGATTAATTCGTTTTAGACTTGATTTAATCATATTTACATTTCCCCGGGTCTTTATCGTGTATTATTTATTTTCTTACCTCGACGTTTCAACCATGTTACAATGGTCTTGGTCGCGAGGGGACTGAGACCCGGGAAAATGTAAATATGATAACAAATCGTGTGAATTTAAATAGTTTATTGATTTAATCGTTCGAGACTTGATTCGTTCGTTTAAGACTTGATTCAATCGTTCGAGACTTGATTCGTTCGTTTAAGACTTAATTCAATCGTTAGAGACTTGATTTATTCATTGGAGACTTGTTCCAATCGTTTGAGACTTAATTTCTAGTTCAATTACAGAGAGAATTAAATTGACGATTTATTGATTCTTAATTTTCAATATTGATGTACTTAGGTAGAGATTAAATGACTTAAGAAGGTACTTAAAGACTAAAATATTCATAAAAAAAATCGGACGATAAAAAAAATATTGTGTTAACCATTTGTTAAAGCGAAAACCAATGATTTGGATTTTTTTGCAACGGCGAATAAGTACATATACCTACCAACCTATTTTGGATACTTTTGAAGAACTTTCATCCTTGGCAGGACTTCTCGGGAAGAGTCTTTTAAAAATGATCATATAAAAAAAATGAAGACTTAAAAATAAAACAATTAGAACAAATTTAATTGCATTTATTTATATTAAAACGTGTGGCCTTCAGGAAACTGTACGTACAGTACCCGAAATGTTAAGGTGCGACCATACATCTGGAGGCATGCGCCATGAATGCCGCCTCAACACATATATCTTAAGTTGAGGCAAATGACGGCATGATACAATAAAATACTTCAATAAGTATGCCATTCTGGTGTTATTAGTTAACGGCATCCTTTAACATTTCTTTGGATGAAAGATGGTATTTACAATAATTAAGCATGCGTTCCAAATGACACGTACTCATGCTGAGCATGCAAGCAAAACGCCTCGGACTGAGGCGTCTGCAACGAACGTAGGTACGCGGCGCACATGTCCAGACATCGCGAAGCATGCGTGACTAACGCAGCGTACTACGTGGGCGATCGGATGCGAACGCGAAGCGGCGCGGAAACAAGGAACAGTCGATAGCTATTAAAGTGTCCTACGTGACCAAATGCACGTAAAGTGCGATGCGGCGCGACTCTCGACTGTTCCTTGTTTCCGCGCCGCACCGCGCCGCTTCGCGTTCGCATCCGATCGCCCACGTAGGACGCTGCGTAACTATTGGCGGCACATGACTCGCGATGTCTGTACCTACATTTACGTTAAAACTAACTTCTTACTTTATACCACAAATATCGTCGCGGTAAACAAGCCAATTACAATTACTAGCGAAATATCGAGCTCCACAATAAAGGTTTAAAAAAAACAAGCCAAATATCCCTTTCAATTAGTTTAAATCGCGAAAATCTAACTAAACATTCTAAGACACTTCAACAAAAGCACTAGATATTACTTCCTCATTCCCCAAAGCGTACTTAAGCACTGTAAAGCATACGCGGCACACAAGTCCAGACATTGCGAAGCATGCGTGACGAACCATTGGCGACACATGCCTCGCGATGTCTGTACCTACCTTTACGTAAAAACTAACTACACTACAAATATCGTCGGGGCAAACAAGTCAGTTGCTCTGCAATAAAGAAATTAAAAAAAAACACGCTAAATATCCCTTTCAATTAGTTTAAATCGCGAAAATCTACGTAAACATTAAAGGAGACTTCAACAAAAGCACTAGATTACTATATTACTTCCTCATTCCCCAAAGCGTACTTAAGCACTGTAAAGCGTCTCTCTGTCTGTATTAAACTACCACATTTAATGTAGTATTACTAAGTAGGAATACGACTTGATGAGTTCTGATTTAAATAATGGTTGCCACTTCACAGTCTCGCGGAATTATTTGTTGATTCGTCGTTTTAAACAGTGGCTGTTGTCTTAGTAGCTACGCACTTTGTAATATGACGGGTTTTACATTTAGCTTTCAAAATACAAACAGATTTAAAATAAAAAAAACGTGTGGCACTCGGGTACCTACTGCCACGGTAAAGCTATTGCATAGCATTTTTATAAACTTATGCAGTTATAATTATTTGTTTTATTTTGTACCACGTTGCCATGGTAGGCAGAGTGGGGGATGTTAGGTTTTTTTCGTTACGAAATTTCTTCATTCAAAGCTCAAAGCCCGCGACAAAAGCTATGCAATAGCTTAAAAAAACGATATTATAATTACTTCCTTATAATTATAAACGATGATTACGATATGAATAAGTTATGTATCGTTTGTTTTTGTCTGACAACTTTGAAATTTTATGCCACAGTAGTGTCCGAGCCACAATAATGGGGAACGTCAATGTCTATCTTCGCGGTAATTCTTGCAATAATTTTACCGCGTTTATGGAGTGGCTACACCAACGTTCCACGACCGTCTTCGCGTCATGTTCGGGCCACAACCTTGGAAAAAGGCAATGCCCATCATCGCGATAATTAACGGCATTTCCCGGCAGTGTGGCCAAGACATAAAAGACAAACGATACATAGTTTATTCTGGTATTCATCGTTTATAAGTAAGGGGGTAAAACTTAAGCTCCGAATGATTAAACTGACAAGACAGTTAGAAACAGCTGAAATTAACTAATCTTATTTTTTTAAACGTAAATAATTTATGGAAAGTTTGTATGGAAATTGTGTTTCCATATAATTTTACACAAACGTATTGTTAACGTTCACGTTTTGAAAAATAATAGCACTTCAATTCTGATTACTTTCGCAATCTGTTTGAAACAATATTTAGACACAGTACTTATTCAAACACACTTAATATATCTTTGTTTAGTAAAATTGTAATTATGTAATACTTCATGTAATACTTAATGGTACTTTATATAATTGACGTTAAAATTAGAAAAGGTTGCAAAAAAATCTTGTAAATATTCTGTACTTCAGCTCTTCGCTTACTTCACCATATTACCATAAACCTAATTGCTTATTTATACTTGTTGTAGCCACAGGTTTTACCCGTGGAAATCCCGATCCCGTTTTACCGCTTTTTGGCCTAGCCAGTCTTTAATTATGAGTGATGTAATTAAATCCACTCTCTATAAATAAATAAATAAAATAAATAATTTCTCCGAACAACACACAGCGCCATCTAGCCCCGTGGTAAGCGACTAAGCTTGTGTTACGGTGACTAGACAACGGATATAATACTTATATTTATTTTTCTTTTGTAAATACATACATATTATACATAGAGGGACACCCAGACCAGACACAAATATTTATTTTTTAAGCATAAATACTTGCACCCGGCGGGAATCGAACCCGCAACCTCTATATCTCTAATCTTCTAATATATAAAATTTCCATGTTACAATGTTAGTTACCGTACTCCTCCGAAACGGCGCGACCGATTGTTACCAAATTTTATATGCGTATTCAGTAGGTCTGAGAATCGGCTACTATCTATAATTTATAAGGCAAAACAACGTTTGCCGGGTCAGCTAGTTATATATAAAATTCAATGTCCCCAAACCGCTGGTCCTAGAGAAATGAAATTTGGAGAGTGTGTTCTTTGTGGTGTGTAGTTATCCACTAAGAAAGGGTTTTTGGAAAATCCCGCAGGATCAGGACTTACGCTGGTAAAACCGCGAGGCGCAGCTATAAATAAATAAATAAAATAAAAATAGTTTATTGAGTAAAATCACATTACAACTGTTCTATAGCTAGTGTCTTATATACCTATTAATAGATGATATGGTAAAGTAAGCGAAGACTTTAAATGTGTGTAGTTTTCTAAATGTTAACTTAAAAAAATTGTGCTCATTTCAAGTTTTTCATTTAACATTCCTAAGAGCTTCGTGTATCTCTTTTGATTGTGATACTTAATGAATTTAGATAATTATTACTAACGGGTAAGTGTCGCGTCGCCAAGCTGACACGATATTTAGGCCAGTGCAGCCACTAAGGAAGATGTTAAAAAGATGTTGTGTTAGGCACGTTACAGAAATATTTCACTTCATACACACCTGTCTTTGTAAAAGTGCTAAGGTGCGGTTGCTTTTTGCAGATTTTATAAAATATTTTAAAATACTTAATTAATTAAGAGGCCTAGTGTCGACTTCAAAAAAAATCTTATGGGCCACCTTAGATCAAAACAAAATATGGTAGATACGATATATTCTAACATTGCGTATTTGAAAAATGAGCTAGGAATCGCAGTGTGACAGTACCTACGTGATCACGTGACAACATACGACTGAGGCTAGTGCGTCAGCTGACGCAGTTTTATCGTCTCATTTGCCGTGGCTAGGTCCGTATCTGCCCTTATTTGTTTTTATCTAAGTAGGAAACTGTTTATCAAATAATCCTACGACATAATAATACAAACGGTTCTGTCGCCTGAAAGTAAACTTTAGGAATATTTTGTATGTATATTTTAAGAATACCAAGTCAGTATTCATTATTTAAAATCAATATTAATTTAATAGCTCTTAATCACCTACCCCCTTACTAAACTTATAAACGATGATTAACAGCTGCATAAACTATGTCTCGTTTGTCTTTCACTGTCATATGACCTTTCAAAGTTGACATACAGAATCAAACGTTTCATAACTTAGTCATATGTAAATCATTGTTTATAAGTAAGAGAGTAAAAGATAGGAAAAAAAAGATGTGTCAAAGTGTTATTTATTAATTAAAAAATTACATAGCCCTCTCACGCACTAGCGGTCCCCTAGCTGCTGCAAAATGTAATGTGTTAAGTCGCGCCGCTAGTGCGTAAAGTCCTGTAATATTGGTTTGCTTTCCAAAATGTTCTTACGTGCCTCAGTCGTAAGAAAATACAGAGATACAGTTCATAATTTCATCATGACAGAACGTGCACCTGTGGCGCAATTGGCTAGACAAGGAATGTCAGGGTTGCAGGTCCTGTCAGGTGTAAATTTTGGGAAAGCAATTCTTCAAATAATCGATATGTTGGTAGTTGAAGATAAGGATTTGGTTTGACCAAACTGATGGCTCTGATAAGCAATCCGCGTAACTAATGAAATTATCCCAAATTGTCATTCAATATCATTGCAGTCAATTCTCAATTTCAAATTTTCTTCAAATTGCAGTCCAATTGCAAGTTACAGTATCAATTTGCAATTGTTATGATGCTGAAATTATATTTTGGTCAATTTGAATAAGGGAATCAAAGCCAAGCATCTTAGAGCAATATATAACTTGAGAGGGCTCAAAACAAACGATGTCAAATAAAAATAATTGTAAAATCGGAAATGTACTTAATTTTACTAGTGATGTACTAGTTGTAAATATGTGTAATAAATATAATTAAATATGTCTTTCTTTATTTATTGTAAATATTGTTTTAAAGTAAATTTGTTGTGATCTTAGCAAGGTATCAAATTATTTAAAAATGTAGATGGTTATGAAAAAAAAATTAATGTTTCTTAAACGTTATAGTAAATAAAAGAGTGAGAACGAACTTAAAATTGAAGTTTTATTGAAATTAATCTTAACTAGATGCATGGTCAGTACTTTAATAGGCCACCGCTTAAGTGTGGAATTTCGGACAGTGGGAGGTAACGTGTTTAAAAAGAGAGTTTTTGTAGTTTTATTTCAGAGTTTTCTCTACTTACGTCTATTTTTCAGATCTAAATAGTATAAGTAGAGGTAACTCTGAAAATATGTGTGTTCTTACTTATCTAACGCTATCTTTTTCTTTTCGTATAGTGGTGTTGCTCACCTAGTGTTAGAGTTTTCAAGTCGCCCTAAGGCCTCTAAGAAGTGGGCACTGGGCAGCTCGGCTGCAGCAGCCAGTAAAGCCGGAAGTCTACCCTCTAATATCAGCGGTGTAGCACACAGGTGTAGCACACAGGTGTAGCCTGCACTATCATAGGCTGTAGGTACTGTCAACCTCTGCTATCAGCGGTGTAGGCGGTGTAGCGTACACAGCTAGTTCTTCATAAAATAATCAACAATTTTCATTTTATTCGACAAGGATTTTGAGTTAAGGTGTTAATAATATTCCTTGATGCCCATTAATTGCCAACAACCTCCGTAACCTGCCTTCGTCTAACTTTGACTGTTTTGTAATGAATTCACGAAACTCAGTTTCTTTAATGAAGGGATATTAATTTTATCGTCATATTAATTTGCTGTTAAGGTGTAACTTTTAATTAAAGTAGAGGTTCATCTCGCATTAATGAAGCTTGAACTTTTGATTAATTTTAGGTACTTGAAAAATATCTATTCGGAAATTTGAGAAAATCGTAAGTTTGTAGGTAACATCGTTTTTAGGGTATCGTAGTCAACAACAAATCCTTCGTTTCTTCAGCACTTCTTGGTTTGTGTGTGTGTGTGGTCTGACGACCTCAGTGGCACGTCAAGCTAATGCTCGACTGCAATCCAGAAGGGTATAATTAAAGAAAAAAATGCTTTAGTGTTTATATTTAATTATAAAAAAACGAGATATAATTAAATATAAACACTAAAGCAATTTTTTCAGAAATCTATTACTAACCGACAATTACCTATTGCTCTAGGTATAAAACCAAATTATTTTGATATAGAATTACAGAGAAATTACCTTGTCTCTCTCGGATATAAGTAGATATCAGAATATAAATATAAGAAGATACCCTAGCACTAATTGAATTCTATTACAAAATGAACGTTACGAATCGTGCCGTGGGTGTCGTAAAAAGCTACTAAGGGATCTCAGGGAGATTAGCATACCTTAAGTTCTCATCGCGCCGTGGCGGATAAACTGCTAGATTCCTAAGAGGGTTGGTGTCAGACAGGCGGCTAGCTGTAAAAAGATTGCCAAACCTAATTGCAGAAAGTATGGTCAATGATGACTTACCGACTGCGTCGACCCCAAATTAAAAACAAACATTTGAGGTTTAGCGGACTCCGGGCTCCCAAGACGGATGCAACCGGGAACATCTCTCGGATGAAAAGAGCAATTAGAAACAAAATACGAAATATTTGGAATGAAAACAATGTCAGGTAATATAGGTCACCAAAGCTAGGAAACAACGAACAGTCGATAGCCATTGAAGTGTCCTACGTGACCAAATGCACGTAAAGTGCGATGCGGCGCGATTCTCGACTGTTGCTTGTTTCCGCACCGCACCGCATCGGATCGCGTTCGCATCCGATCGCCCACGTAGGACGCTGCGTAAGTCTTATGGCAATCACTCTGGCCGTTCTTGAGACATAAATAGTATAAGGTGGTGAGATAATGTGATCAGAAACTCACCAGACGACTACTTGAAGACGGCGATAATGGTAGTAGAACAACACATTGTAAAATCTACTACTCTCCTTCGGGTCAGGTAGGGGTAATCCGCAATGAAACGGACGTGTTATAAAACTGACACTATCGATATTTCAAGTTTTTGATCGAATATAAATTAAGTTTTTTTGGGTTTTGATGACCACAGACAAGGATTTATGGTCACATGACAGGTCTATGGCCATCCATTGATGACCATAGACCTGTGTACTAATTGTGCCAACACCCAAAAAACAAAAAATATTTTCGATGGTGTCCATTTCGAAGTCTGTTTCATTGCAGATTCCCCCTACATTTCCAAAAATACACAAAAAATACTAAAACATAGCAAGGTAAGCAACAGATGCTTTCACCCACATTGTTGTAAGCAGAAATAAGGCTAACTAAATTCTATGAAAAGTAATGAAAACCTCAAACTACACAAAATGTCGGGACTGTTACTGGCTGTTATTTGGTGTTCATATTTCCCAAACGTATTCCACGTCTGTAAGCATTTGTTGTTGAAAACAAAGCGAGCCTGAATATTGCGGACACGAAACCAAAACGGTACGCAGGCACATAGAAAATCATTTCTACAGAAGGTAAACTTACACAGGTATGCAATTTGCTCAAACAAGATTGTAAGTGCGTAATAAAGATTCATACTGATAGAGAAATACTGTGCTGTATGTTGTATATACTGTACCCGTGCTGTATTTCTAAGGCATTAAAAAGATTTTTATTCTTTGTATATTCATTCAACCATTTTTTTTTGTTAGCCTACTAATTTGTCCTACTGTAAAGCAAAGGGGTTAGGTAAAAATATGTGTGTCATTAACTTAGATGAAAACAAAAAACAGCAGATACGTTACCTAGTCTCGGAAAATGAGACGATAAAACTGCGTCTAGCTGACGCACTAGCCTCAGTCGTATGTCGAACCGTTGCCGCGTGAGTACGTGCTGTCACACTGCGATTACCTATCTTTTTGAAATCCATAAGAATGCCTTTACAAATGCCTGAATCGTTCTTAAAGACGAATGTTTTTAAATACAATAATTTTAAGAAAATGCATGTAAGTGTTTCTAGCTCATTTTTATCGAATACGCAATGTTAGAATATACAGTATCTACTATTTTTGTTTTCATATAAGGTCATTAACATTGGTCTGGCGGTGAAGAAAACATCTTGAGGAAGCTCACCAAGACATGTGACATATACCAATTCGGAGTTGGCTTCCGTAACGTACTATCCAACCTCTCTAAAGGGGTTAACCGAACTTCTCTAAAGAAAAAACATTAAAGCTGGCTATAGGTATCGATTGAAAAAAAAAAGTTTTATTAAGTCAAATTCACCTTAAACGATAAATAAAATATTGGTTTTAGATTTTAATTTATTGGTAATTTAATGAAATTTAAATGATCCTAAGAAGAATGAATAAAGCTTCTAAACCTTAACGAAAATTATATAATTCCTTTCCTTAAAAAATCAAAATCTAAGGCTTAATAAGTAATTAATTACCTATCAGTCAAAATAATTTTAAACAAAAAAAAATCTAATTTAAATTGAATTTCTTTTAATTTTTGTATGTAGCTCAAGGCTATTTTATTTAGAAAATTTATTTTCAAGGAAAAATAGCATACATCATCATCATCATCCGAGCGTTGTTCCCGGTTGCATCTCTCTCGAGAGCCCGGGGTCCGCTTTCCTACTTTTACGTCTCCCCTTCGCACGATCTTCGGCATCCCGTGTAGTAAGGCCATTAGCACGCATATCCGATCTTACAACGTCAGCATACAACGTCAACGTACAGCCAGCACTTCTTGGGTCTTCCCAATCTGCCGCGGCCGGGCGGAGGCGCCATAGCAAGACATTTGTTTCCCACGTAACTAGCCGGTTTCCGTAGAACGTGGCCGTACCACCGTAAGCGGCATTCTTGCAGTTTGTCTGCAATGTCTCGGACATGAAGGCTGCCCCTGATGCGGGAGTTTCTGACGCGGTCTTTTCGCGTCACTCCACACATCCAGCGCAGCATCTTCATCTCCGTGACACGCAGCTCCTGCTTATGTCGCTCAAGCAATGGCCACGCCTCACTACCATACAAGGACAGGTCTAATGATCGTTTTATAGACCTATCCCTTCAGTTTAACCGGCATTTTCGGGTCACAGATGACACCAGTTACCTCTCGCCACTTGGCCCAAGCTGCCGAAATGCGGGACTTGACGTCACAATCGATGTCGCCGGACTAGTGAAGCACAGATCCCAAGTACTTAAACTGGTCTGTCCGCTCGACCATGTGACCGTCTACGCAGACAGGTGTGGGATCTGTGGTATTGCTAGCCAAGTATTCGGTCTTTTCTACGTTGAGTTGCAAACCGCCGTTCTCAAGTGACTCTTTCCACGCATTTACACGCCTTCCAAGCCGCCCCTTATCCGAGTCCGCTAGCGCAATATCATCAGCATACATGAGCATCCACGGGGGCTGCTCGTGTGCGTCTCGGATGATTACGGACAGTGCGTCTAGTATTACGCTAAACAGAAACGGACTTAGGACGGATCCTTGGTGGACTCCGACTGTAATGGGGAAAGATTTAGTGTCACCAACAGCAGTTCGCACCACTGAATCGGAATTTCGGTACGTGTCCCTGATGGTTTCAATATAAGTTTCAGGCACCCCTTTGGACCGCAGCGCCCACCAGATCATCACGCGAGGAACACAGTCGAAGGCCTTCTGCAAGTCCAGGAACAGAAAATGCAGAGGCGTATTCTTCGATCTGTATTTCTCCATAACGATCCTTAGGGCGAAAACAGGGTCCATGGTACCATGACCGGGGCGGAAACCATACTGCCCCTCCGAGACAGTGCACTCCTGCCGGATCCGAGAGTCAACTATACGCTCGTAGAGCTTCATGGTATGGGACGTGACCTTTATACCACGATAACTTCCACACTCCTGCACAGATCCCTTGCCCTTGAACACTGGAGTGATAACACTCAGTCTCCATTGGGCGGGGATTCTGCCGGTCTCGAGTATACGGTTAAAAAGGTTGGTTAAGATGCCCACACCACGAGAACCCATAGCCTTCCATACTTCGATGGGGACTCCATCGGCGCCGACAGCTTTCCGATTCTTCATGCAGCGAAGAGCCTTGCGCACCTCCTCAGGCGTTATCAGTGGCACAAGTCCTAGATTCGGAGGGAGTTCCGGTGGCTGCACCTCTTTATACTGCTTATTGATCAGCTCGTGGAAATAAGAGCGCCACCTCTCCTTCACCGCGAGGTCCTCGCATAGCAGGTTACCATTAGGAAAAATAGCATACAAAAATAATTTAAATTGCTTACTATTAAAATACCTATCCATCTCTTATATTGCACTATGGCTGCACTTCATTCATATTACCTGGAGTTTGCGAGTTTATTATGAGCAGTGCTGTAATTACAACCATACAACTACTTAGCTAAAGGTAGTAGGTACTTATTAGCAAGATCTATATCCATAATATGATTTGCTCTGACTACTGATCGGATCGACGCTAATGGTTTATATAGGGAACTGAAATTTGAACGGTGTTTTCTTTATAATGATGTAGGCACCCGATAAGAAAGAGTTTTTTGACATTTTCACGTGATAGGGAATTTCTAGGGTGAAATCGAGAAACACAACTAATCGAGCTTCTTCTTCTATATTACTAGCTGACCCGGCAAACGTTGTTTTGCCTTATAAATTATAGATAGTAGCCGATTCTCAGACCTACTGAATACGCATATAAAATTTGGTAAAAATCGGTCGCGCCGTTTCGGAGGAGTACGGTAACTAACATTGTGACATGGAAATTTTATATATAAGACTAGCTGACCCGGCAAACGTTGTTTTGTCTTATAAATTATAGATAGTAGCCGATTCTCAGACCTACTGAATACGTATACAAAATCTCATAAAAATCGGTCAAGCCGTTTTGGAGGAGTACGGTAACTAACACTGTGACATGGAAATTTTATATATTAGACTAGCTGACCCGGCAAACGTTGTTTTGCCTTATAAATTAAAGATAGTAGCCGATTCTCAGACCTACTGAATACGTATACAAAATTTCATAAAAATCGGTCAAGCCGTTTCGGAGGAGTACGGTAACTAACACTGTGACATGGAAATTTTATATATTAGACTAGCTGACCCGGCAAACGTTGTTTTGCCTTATAAATTATAGATAGTAGCCGATTCTCAGATCTACTGAATACGAATTTAAATTTCATAAAAATTGGTCAAGCCGTTTCGGAGGAGTACGGTAACTAACACTGTGACATGGAAATTTTATATATTAGAAGATATAAAGAATCGTGTTACTTACATACCATGTATAATTCAAGAACGCCCGAACTGATTTGGCTGAAAATTTGTAGGGAGGTAGCTTAGAAGCAGGACGGAGATAGGATACTTTTTAGGGTTTCGTACCCAAAGGGTAAAAACGAAACCCTATTACTGAGACTTCGCTGTTTGTCTGTCTGTCTGTCCGTCTGTCCGTCTGTCACCAGGCTGTATTTCATGAACCGTAATAGCTAGGCGGTTGAAATTTTCACAGAAGATGTATTTCGGTAGCCGCTACAACAACAAATACAAAAATAAAATAAAACAAAAAATTAAGAGGGGCTCCCATACAACAAACGTGTTTAAAAACAACAAGGAGTTTTATTACAATGTGAGGTTACTTCTGATTGGTCAGGACAAATCGAGTGGGTCATGGAATTCAAAATGGCTGCCCTGTCTGTCAAATATACCAGTTTGCCTTCACTTACCAAAGAGTTTCTTACATGTTTTAGATTTTCTTTGTGCCAAAGTTTTTTTTTAAATTTTTTTTTAAGTGGTGTGGTCGAATTATGGGAGTAAGAATCGAAGCTAAATATTTCACATTTTCTTTCACATTTAAAAATTGGTTGTTGTAAACCATTTTAGGGTTTCGTACCCAAATGTGATAGTGGTACGGAACCCTTCGTGCGCGAGTTTCGCACTTGGCCGGGTTTTCTATTTTTTTTTTCATCTAAGGCGAAACAAAGTTCGCCGGCAGTACTTATACTGAATTTCTACATTATCAAAAATACAATACTTTCTGTTCCAAACTGTTCCGAACATTGTTATCGAAATGTAAAGATTTATAACGTCTTTTAACAACGTTTGGACCAGCTTTGAGATTCGTCATATACACAATACTATTCCATGCCTACTGTCCGTAAGTAAAACGAACCGTATATGTGAACCCCAGCTACAGCGGCATAAAACAAAAACAACAATTCTTTATTTATCTTTACCATTAGTAGAAATCATTTCATTGGTTGTTTATATATATATATTTTAGTGTGTTATCAAGCTATAAAATTAATCGTCTCGCATAAAATCTGTTGTGGCTCGTAAAATTGGCCGTTACTTAGAAAATTGGCGATTACGTTTTAAATTGGTCTATTAATTTTGGATGCAGCACTTTGTTGATCACTTTTTCTGATATTACAACACAGAACGGGGTCGGTAGCGGAAAGTATCACGAAGCCTATACAAGGTGGATAGGACTATACAACATTAAACAAAACCCTGGGTTGTTAAAATGTGTTGGAATAGTTTGGAATTGTATAATTAATCAGAGAACTGATATTAAAAAAGTAAAATTTTCAAACAAACTAAATATCCTAAAAAATTAAAACCAATACGAACACCCTGTACCAATGTGCAGTGTTTAAGTACGTGCCGCGGCCACCGAGTATTAATCCTACAGAGCAACGCTTCATACAAGCCTGCGGTGGTAAATACTCCACTTCATGAACAGCTATGTGTGGGCAAAGCTGTGAGAAGTCACTCATTGCTTTCCGCTCGGGTTTGCCGAGGCCGCCCGAAGAGCCTACTCGGCTCACGTACGTGAACCCGTCGGCACACTGTCGGTGAGAGAGGTCACGCACACATAACTGCGCATGTAGTGAAGTACCTACGCTGCGGGCTTGTATGAAGCTTTCTCTGTAGGATTAATACTCGGTGCCGCGGCCGCCTGGCGCTGGTGACAGTTTTGTTTATAGATACATCGTGTAGCAAATTTGAAAAATGGAAAATAGTGTCCTGTGGCTGAACTAATCAACCGATTCTGTTGAAATTTAGTAGGTGGACTTGGAACGTGTGTAGGTATGTCCAGTTAAAAAAAATGTTGTATTATCCTATCCACCTTGTATAATACCATGGGCGTAGCGAGGTACGGGCAGGGGGGGGGCAGCTGCCCCCCCCCTAGAAGAGCGGTCGGTCACCAGTATAAGGCATAATAAACCACGCGGTCTGCAGCACACGATCTCTACTGAGTTTATAAGATTGGATAACTAGAATCCTAAAGAGTTGCAAAGGTCAATCAACTAAGCTAGTATTAGTTATGTTATGAAACAATGTTTAATTTGCGCAGATTATAAAATGAAGTTATATTCCGTTTTGTAATTTAGATATTTTTTCATAAACTGAAAAAAATTAAAAACTACTTCCGGGTATAGTGTCCCCGCGAGAAATGAGGTTGGCGCATTTTTAAAGGACTTGCTTTAGATAAAAGTTTGGAAAAGACAGATTCGAATTTTGAAAAGTCTTTGCACGGCAGCGCGCAAAATGTGATTTTGCAGTTCTTTTTACCGCACAACCTCGGAAAGGATCTGTTTTGCGCGCAGATTTCTTACCGTGCAAAGACTTTTCAAAATTCGAATCTGTCTTATCCAAACTTTTCTCTAAAGCGAGTCCTTTGAAAATGCGCCAACCTCATTCCTTTTTTTTGTTCATGGCATCGAACCACGAAGTCTTGTTGTTCATCTGCCAATGTCGTATTTATTGTTTATTATTATTAGTATCAAGCAGGTTTTTTCGTGAAGTAGTATTCGATTTAGAGATTGTTTGCTTATTTATTTACAAAAACGAGGAATCATATATGATATTTTCGCTATATACAGGCTGTTCCGAGGAGGGGGCATTAAGCCGAAAGGGGTTTGTTATAGAGGTATAGGCGAACAACTTTTGTTCTACGACTTTTGGAAATTCGAACTTTTTTTTTCGAAAATTTGAGTTTGTATCACTGAAAAAAACAGCTGTTTTTGTAAATAAAGGCAATTAATGTTAAGATTGTAGTGGTCCAAACAAAATAAAAGGGCAGATTAAGGTCAATGACCTCAAACTCTAAAAAACAGCTGATTTTCATGCAAACTTTAAACTCAACATTTTCGAAAACTATTTCATATTTCCAAAAGTTGTAAAACAAAAGTTGTTCGCCTAGACGTCTAGAACAAACCCCTTTCGGCTTAATACCCCCATCTCGGAACATCGTGTATAGCGTACAAAAATATAACTACCCACTTTACAAAAGAAAATAATAGTATATGTTGAGGAGAGAGTTGTGTGTTTCACTCGGCAGCAAAGTTATTTGCATTTTGTACCTTTGAAATCCTTACAACGCTCAGCATTCTACATTTAAACCTCTCGCTGCGCTCGTGGTTCAATCCTAGAATGCTTCGCTAGCTCAGGTTTCAATACAAGGACTCGCTGCAAAAACCAACTTTGCAGCCTTGCATAACAGACACACCGGAAAATTGTCAAAAAAAAAATTGTAAGAGAAGTTTAAAATCAATTTTGTGAAGAACCGCGCAGATTACTAGTCAAGTAATAAAGGTATTTTTATTTTTACTTTTCTCCACTACCAAACTCCTCTACTCATTTGTAAAAACCGCGATTAAAACAAAACAGTCTTGGATTTTCTTTGTCTGCCCCCCCCCCCCCCCCTATATAGAATCCTGGCTACGCCCTTGTATAATACTAGAGGGGAAGGTAAGATAAGGGTACTTAGTACTAAGGGGAAAGTAGGGTAAGGGTACCTAGTACTAAAGGGGAAACTTAGGGTTAGGGTACCTAGCACTAAAGGGGAAACTAAGGTAAGGGTATCTAGTACTAGTAACTTACTTACGGTCCTCTAGTTGGTCGTTGGTGCTTCGGTGTGGCCGTTCAGAGAAGAAATGCTGAACTTAGACTAAATAAGTAGGTAGTAAAAATAAAATTAAGAGGAAAACGATGACATGAGCCACATTTTATGTACAATAAATGCGTAAAACATGCAAAAGCTATTCCTCACAATTCATCTACATCTCATACAGTACTTACTTACCAATCTGTTAAGTACCCGCCAGTACTTTATAACTTTACCTAAATATGGGTAACTACCTACCTACATAATCGTTGACTATTATTGAATGTTTTTTTACAATTTAATTTGTGATAACAGATTCAAGATGATGCAGCAGATATAAGTGGAATAAGTCAACCAACAATATAAATAAGTAAGTAAGCAAGTCGCATTGGCACTGGTATCGCATAGAGCTAGTATATTAAAATGCCACAAAGTGATGAAGAGCAGAACAATGCCATTGCAGAATTTTATTCAAAATGTGGATTTAGACGGGTTATCGGAGCCATCGATTACACACATATTCGAATAGCAAGAGTGGGTGGAAATGTTGGACAATATTATATAAATAGGAAAGCTATATCCTTTCCTATTTATATAATATTCAATTAACGTTCAAGTAGGTTACGAATTTACCTGCATAGGTATGAAGTACTGGCCTAAGAAACTTTCTTATTGTTTTATTTGTTCGAGGTTGTGGCAAACGCTAATCTGGAGATAATGGACATAATTGCGCATTGGTGAGGCAGTACCCAGTACTCATGACTCCAGAATCTTTAATGAATGCACTTTAAAACGAAAATTTGAACAAAGTCAATTTAGGGGGAGATTATTAGGAGATTCTGGATACGCATGTACTCCTTATTTATTTACTCCGGTGTTAAATCCACAAGGCTAAAGAAAAACGGTATAACTGGTCACACATTAGGACCCTTTTAACACTGTGGAGCGATGTTTTGGAGTATGGAAACAAACCTTTCGGTGCTTACTGCGTAAATTCACTACGAAACTAGAAAACACGAAATCATATATTGTTGCACTAGCAATATTGCACAATATTGCAATCAATAGGCATGATCTAGTTGAAATTTTAGAAGAAGGTCTCGAAGAAGTACGCGTGACACACGCAATAAATACTACACTTACCGCCGCACTCAGAGACATTTGATGGTTACTTAAACTATACTAAGTAACGATTTTACAAAGAAAATCTTTACTAAGTGACAGTTTAAGAGGAGTATATACGCCAACGACCTTGAAACTAAAAATCCCTGTCGGGCTCATCGAAAATTGTTGATTATTTCAAGACGGAATGTCGTAGAACTTTTTTTTGTGCACAGATTGTAGGTGACATTGTTTCCTACATTTTGGTGTAGTTTTAAGACAAAAACCTCCTATTGGTGCAAAGCCTATCCAAATTTTAGACAAAGAATGTCTGATTTGGCTAAAATGTCGATAGGCTTCAATACGTTTCGACATATTTGTATGGAAACTGCACTAAAATATCGGAAACAATGTCGCCTACAATCTGTACACAAAAAAAAGTTCTACGACATTCCGTCATGAAATAATCAACAATTTTCGATGCGCCCGACATGGATTTTCAGTTTTTCAGAATAGGGCCCTTAAGTAACATTAAATGTCTCTGAGTGTGGCGGTTAGAGGAAATTTGTTGTATACAAATAATAGAAAAAATATCGTATTATATCAAACGTTATCCTAACTGATAACTTGAATGTTTGCAGAAGACATTTTGTTAAAGTAACATTTCGTCTTTTTACACGTTGTTCGCTATGAAAATAAAATAAAAGTAAAGGTTCTGTTCGATACGTTAAACAAAAGCTTGATTTTTATTTTTATCTTTCAATACTAATAGAATAATATTCAATGTTTATTTCTATCTTTCCAGACACGCCGATGTAGATAGGATTTAGATTCAAAATTTTAAAAGATAATAGTGAAATACAAACTGCTGACTACCATTTTATTATCTACCTACCATAATTAAATGAGTCTTCGACATCATATTCAATCTTTCAGCAAACTATGCTCAATGCTGGATAGATCACATCGATACCTACATATTATATGATTAGTCTATATTTTTTTTGGTTATTGTATTTAGCTTTAATTGCACTACTGTTTTTTTTGTTCATCGTTTTTAGTTTTAATAGTACTCCTTGTTTATTTTGTTTAAGGTTTGGTTTATTTTTCTTTTTTATGTTATCTGTTTCATGCACTGTAATCATTGCAATCTTTCGTTGCAATTAACGTATTACCCAATCATTAAAAAAAATAGTGTGATTGAAAGTGATTACGAAATGGCACAAATTAATTCTGGGAAATCAGTTTCTTTTCTTCCGAATAAAAATAACAGGATGTTAATAGACATTGTAAAACAGAAATATGAAATAAAAAACGCAGGAAAAAGTGATTACTGCGTATCTGCTTGGGAAGAGCGAAACGTTGCAAGAATTACTGAATGAGTATGAATGGACAAAACCCTGTAGCCAGACACTCAAGAAATGAACAAATTTAGACGCTATATTACGAAAACCAGAGAAATCCAAAATTGCCAGCGTGGAAGTTGTGCTCACCAACGCCATCGCACAACTAACGCTGCAGAAGGGTGGCATAGTCGATAAACCCAGTTTTAAATTTATACATATTCAATTAGACAAAAATTGCGAAAAGAAAGTAAATATGGACACAGAAAAATTAGATATCATTTATTTAAAAAACACACAGAAGAAAGATATGCACCATTGAGATTATTAGTGTGTAAATAGTTCATTTTAGTGCCTATGTTTTGCTTACGCTCGACAACCAGACGTACCCAGTCTGGTTGTCGAGCGTAAGCAAAACATAGGCACTAAAATGAACTACCATTTTAACAAATAATAAACTTTACCTTTCCACCTCTAAAATTAACGAACAAAGTTGAGAAGTTACTAAGATTTTATTAAATAGAAAAACTCCAAAGTCGAGTAGAAATGGGGAAAATGGTAAAAATATTTTTTTCCGAACCTCGAAGGTTGATAAGGCAAAGTTGGAGTTTCTGTAACAAGAAAAATTAGGAGAGGAA
The DNA here is from genome assembly GCA_958496205.1 of Idaea biselata. Classification (NCBI taxonomy): domain Eukaryota; kingdom Metazoa; phylum Arthropoda; class Insecta; order Lepidoptera; family Geometridae; genus Idaea; species Idaea biselata. Next base: position 19,020,993 of record OY292402.1, read on the forward strand.
ATGAACCTTTCGGTCAGGAAAATACCTCTTATGTAACTAGGTACCTATTAGTTTTGTGGCCATAGGCAAAACATATTTTCACATAATTTGTTCTTTTTACCGGAGCAACCGTCCCGGGATTAAATTTCGTTGGACTCGCCGACTTGCGCGGGACGTTTATCGCCTGCTGCACTAATCTATAAATTCACTGTACTGATTGAAGAGCTCATTGGCCTTCTTGCACTATGGTAGGTAGTTTTTTTTTGCATTTTTAATTTCTCAAGTTAAAAAGTTTTGTTACTATGGTACCTAGTTTACTCGTCGTATTTTACTGTCATTTTTTTATTGTGAATATATTTAACAAAATGTAACTTAATTAAATCAATCTTTGCTTAGGTGAGTTTAGCTAGCTTAGTTTTGTTTAGCTAAGCTAAGCTAAGCAAGCTAAGCTAAGCTAAGCAAGCTAAGCTAAGCTAAGCTTAGCTAAACAAAACTAGGCTAGCTAAACTAAGTTAAGCTAAGCTAGCTAAACTAAGCTAACTAAGCTAAGCTAAGCTAGCTAAGCTAAGCTAGCTAAGCTAAGCTCGCTAAACAAAGCTAGCTAAACTAAGCTAAGCTAGCTAAACTAAGGTAAGCTAGCTAAACTAAGCTAGCTAAACTAAACTAAGCTAGCTAAACTAAACTAAGCTAGCTAAACTAAGGTAAGCTAGCTAAACTAAACTAAGCTAGCTAAGCTAAGCTAGCTAATTCGAAAACCTTTTGGCCATATAATTTCTTCATGACGCCCTAAAAATCAACTTTTTAAATAATAATTCAAAAAAAATTAACTAAACAAAACAAAGAAAAAAAATCACCAAAACTAAAATAACCCATCCCCAAAATATCATCATAATAATTGATTTCTCCATGTTTCCGAATTACAAAAACACCGAAACAGCTACTTAAGTCACGTACCACCCACGATCGAACTTGAGTACACGAAACTGCATCTTGAGAGCCATGAGTGCTGAGTTTAATTTATTAATACGGTATGACTCAAGTGATACGTCACTGTTTAATCGCATCTTAAGATAGGTTTAATAAAATAATCAGCGCAACAACTCAAGAGCAAGCTCAAGATTGATATCGAACTTGAGTTTGATCTATTAATACGGGCCTTGAGCCACACCATTTTTGACATTTCAACTTGACATAGCATAAGTCAATGTTGATTTTCTTCTGTCTAATTTCTTTTTTACAATATGGCGCCTGTTGGTCGCCTTTCATTTTTTTATTGCAGCTATCTAAGAACCATTTGACTGATTAGACGATTCTAACGACACCTGGATTAATCCTTTGAGTGGTTTGGAAGAGATATCTTCATTTTCCTCATATATGGGGGAATAGAGAATTTTACAATCATATTTATCTACGATAAAGGCGCGAAAAATATAACTCTACCTTGCAGCCGGGTAAAAACACCTACCTAGCCGCCTGTGTTGATTAGCAAAGCTCAAGGACGCAATGTGACAACAATGCCTTTCAGAGTTCGCAAGGACCATTGTATTGCACTCAATCTACCGTAAACAGAACAGTGATTGATCACAAATAGACACCCACAACCCTTTATAAGAAGTAAACAACAATTTAAACAATGAACCTTGGCAATGTATCAAAATAACATTACCAAATATTTTCTGCGAAAAATAGGGTGTTACTGTTCAGTCTATAATTTGGAATACCTACAAAGATTTTTCTTGTGTTTTCGCGATGTTGTATTGCAATATTAAATTCATTTTTCGGTTTTAATCACGTGGTGTTAATTTGATTTGATATTATAATAGCGAAATGATAACATAGTAACATTTTAAAGAATAGTATTTCGCAAACGGAACCCTTAAATGTAAAATGGTCATAGAAGACCAACCATATTTTTTAAAAAGCTATCTAACGATATCCCACATGATGGGGTAGACGCCAATTAAAAAAAAATCTCTATCTTACATGTACGGGAGCTACCCTACGGAAACTTTTTTTTAAAATTTTATTTCTCAACTTTGATTGCGTAGTTATAACGTATATGTATGCGAAGTTACAGTTTCTCAGAACTAAGCGTCTAAGTTTTAGTAAACCAACATAAAACTGGGCTGAGTAGGGACGGGCCCAGGCTGACTCGAGGCTGACCGAGTTTTTTAAGCATACCTTTTAGTCTACTTTCTACCATATTAGTCCCAACTTGGTACTCGATGAGGTAAGGTTCCACCCCCGATTGCTCCCCTAAAAACGGGCTGAGTTCAGACGGGCCCAGGCTGAATCGCGGCTGACCAAGTTTAGGCATAACTTTTACTACTCTTTCCACCATATAAGTCTCCACTTGGTACTCGATGAGGTAAAATTACCAACTACAGGCTCCTAATCCATAAGTTATTGTGTTAGTGTGAAACATTTTGTTCTATTTTTTAAAGTCATAGAATGTTAATGGCCAAAAAAAAAAGTTTTTGGGTTTAGCAGTTTTGCATAAAGCCATAAATTACATTACCGAACCATCAATATTTCTAAATACCTAGTTAAATACATGAGGTATTATTCCACTTATTCGATAAGATATAGGTACTACCTATTCTATTCAACATCTCCAGATTCAAGTTGTCTAGGAGCCTTCAAGTCCAGTTGTTCGTAAATTGACGTAGCTAGCGGATTTCTCGATATCGCCTTATAAATTGCCACCTACATAACCTAGATTCTCTGTTACCTCTATTTATTTTCTGTATTAGGCAGGGATATAAATCACGAAATAAAGACACATGAATCAAAATAACTTCAGACTTTTCGGCTAATAATTTTGCGAATGGAGATCTACTACGCAACTTCGCGAAACATTTTTTCCATGCTCGGGTAAAGATTACAAAATGTGAACTTAGTACTAAGTTTCGAGGTATTTGGATTTTTCATGAAATCTTTACCTACAAAATTTAAAGTCCTGCCTGATTTATTGATTGGCTGACTGAATGACTGAACTATTTACCAACGCAGAGCCCAGGACATGAAATTTGGAGAATTCATTCTCGGTCATGTGTTTGTGTAGGTATCCGGTAAGAAAGCATTTTTGAAAATTCCCACAGGATCGGAATTACGCGGGATGATGCTAGTATTTAAGTATAAGATCTTTATAAGTTTTTAAAAAGACAGTATTAGAAAAAAATGTGAAAATTCGTTGTTAAATTCAGACTTCGATCACGTTTCTATGTTTTAACGTTTTTCTTCAGAAAGATGTGTCAAATCATAGTCTACAATAAAAAACGAAGTAAAGGTATAATTAACATGCTAATAAAGTGTTTTATTCCCTGTATTGTTGAACTTTATTGCCACAAAACACTGACACCGTCCTATAAAAAGATAAAGTTACGATCTGAGGGATCATACAATTTTCTGGTCACAACTTATTTTAAGTCAATGGTTACAATTTTTAGTAGGAACCGCACTTGAGTTGAGCAAGTTTTCTTATTTTTACCGGTCTAAGGAGAGTTTTGAGTTTGGCCTGTAGATATTCACAACGAGATAGATAATACGGAGTATCTTCTATTCTTCGTTTTTTAATTTCAGACTACGAGCTGACGTTTTGGTTCTAAATATTTGACATTTTTTCTTCAGAAAGATGAGTCAAATCATAGTCTACAATTAAAAAACAAAGTATAGGTACACAAATGTCGTCGCTTACCTAATTCTTTTCTGATCGATGTTATGAGACAAATGTTAGGTACATAAAGTTAGTCATCGTTTATAGAGTAAGGGGGTAACTTATTATGATGATAATTATTTCCTGAAAAGAAAGTGATCAAATGGTCGCCTATCTCCAATTTGTAAGAAGAAAAATCGTTTTTCCTCTTTGGATATTATTAATGTCTTACAAGGCACAGCGCCTGAACAAAAATCGACACATAAGTACACACCTGCGATCACTTCTCGAACTATGAGCAGGTGCGTTCTATGAGTTAATCTGGCGTGAATGAATTTCGCCTCCATCGGGGCAAGGCCGTTCGGGTGTTGCCAACCGAAATTAGAATCTCTTTGTAGACATTCTGATTTATTAGGGTTCCATACCCAAAGGGTAAAAACGGGACCCTATTACAGAGACTTCGCTGTCTGTCCGTTTGTCCGTCTATCACCAGGCTGTATCTCATGAACCGTAATAGCTAGGCAGTTGGAAATTTCACAGATGATGTATTTCTGTAGCCGCTACAACAACAAATACAAACAATATAAAACAGATATTTATGAGGGGCTCTCATACAACAAACGTGATTCAGGGACAGAAAAACGCAACGATACCGCGATGTATTTTGACTACTAGTGTCATCTCGTGGAACTGGTGAAAGACAGCGCCAATGGTTAAAAAAATAAAATTGTAAAGTTCGCTTTGGGTTCATAAATTGGTTGGTCATAAGTCATAACACATACATAAGTACACACCTGCGATTAGTTCTAAAACTATGAGCAGGTGTATTCTATGAGTTAATCTGGCGTGAATGAATTTCGCCTCCATCGGGGCAAGGCCATTCGGGTGTTGATTAGCCAACCGAAATTGGAATCTCTTTGTAGACATAGTTACATTGTCCCGAGTCTTAATCGCGTATTATTATTTATTTTCTTACTTCGACGTTTCAACCATGTTACAATGGTCTTGGTCGCGAGGGTCTACTATCGACCACTTAAGACCTCTATCGTCTTAGGACGACCACTTCCCAGCTATTACTGTTCGTGAGATACATGGTGACTAACAGATGAACAGACAGCAAAGTCTCAGTAATAGGGTCCCGTTTTTAACATTTGGGTAAGGAACCCTAATAAAAATGCTTAAAAATCTGTAATTCACCTTGATGTTTGTGAGAAAGATTTAGTTTTCTCCACGAAAATTGTTATACTTACTTTTTCATAATGTAATTCTACTGTGGTGTACCTACACACTTTGTCTCAAACATAATTAATTTTGCAGGGAATTTCTATTTAACTGGCCTGTTTACTAAGCGAGATAGGGTACTTGTAAAGAGAACAGTAGAAACCTTACTTATAAACAGCTGCATAAAATATGTATCGTTTGTCTTTAACTGTGAAATTAAGTTTCAAAGTTAACAGACAGAGACAAACGTTACATAAACTTAGTACCTAATCGTTTATAAGTAAGGGAGTAGATGTTTATAAAATGTATTTATCTATTTATTTCTCTGAAATCCTGACTAACTGATCAATGCACAGCCTAAACCGTTTATAATAGAGAGCTTTCTTTTTTCGAATTGTCCTACAAATGTTATCTACCACAATCGAAAGTTTCGAATAGGAAAGTGTTGGGCGTCTCATCAAAATGAAGCTACTCACGAAAAACTAGCTTGATAGTAATCAATTTGCAAAAAATGTACCAGGCATCCTGGACTATTATGTAGATTCAGTCTCAAATGTTCCTGAAGCTCGGTTGATGTCACCTTCATCTACTCGTAGTGTTCGTTGTACAAGTACCCTGCCACAATAAGGTTAGCTTTAACTAACCATATTACTGTTTGTAACAGTCCCACTCATTTCCACTTAATTTCAATTTACGTCAAAGTGTTTATTCTTGAAAATAATCTAAAACGCTTTATTAAAACAAGATTTATTGTTAATTATTGGCAGCAAAATATATTGAAATGACTTATTTAAAAAAAAACACGAAAACTATTTTGAATATAAATAATTTCAAAATAATAATGTAAAGTGAAAAAAATTCAAAAGTTAAAGTTAAAGTAAAACAAGTAAAGTATAATATTTGCTGTATATCAGTCATCTAGTACCCAAAAAAAACCAAGCCAAGTGATAAGTTTTAGCCTAGATTGCGCTGTGTGTAACATCGTGCAATATTTATTTATTTCATAAAAAAACAACAGTGAAACTTTAAACGTGAATAATTTTAATTTAATAGAATTAATATCAGCACTGCTTCTCAAAATTAAATGCAGATATAACCTAAATAATACTTTAGTACCTTGTCTTAAAACCCATTGTACAATATCAATACCAACCCGTAAGTAGGTACCTATACCTAAATTAATTTGGCTTCGTATCTACGAATGATTTAGTGGAACCGGAGCCTGAAGTGGTTACGGTATAGACTTTGAAATGTTGATAGACGGAACTCTGACAAATACTGACCAAATCAAACCAAATCATGTAAATCATAATAATCGCTGCAAAGAAATAAACCACATAAATTTCTTGTGTATTCTTCTTATTATAGGTCGCGGCCCGAAGACACTTAAAGAGACGCGATAAAAACTTCGTGTTTGATCTACGACGAAGTGCTAGAATTTAAAATATCGCGATAGGATGAATTCTTTGGCCACACGTGTCGCGATAACAAATTTTCGCGTTATCGCGATAATGTAGCCATAGGGTAAGACGATTCAATACGAACAAGTGTTATTAAAACTATTTGACTTTGACTTTGAATGATAAATCTTGGTTACAGTCTGAACGCACAGGTTCCTCCTTCAGAATTGACTGAATCAATCAGCCAACCCTGAAGAAGAGACCGAAACGTTGAGCGTTGAAACAATGCTAAAAGTAATAAACACCACGCGAAAAATCTCTTTAATTTCTAACTACAAAATTAAATAAAATTACAAAATGGAAAACAATATACACCTTCCTTTAGTAATTTTGTTTTCACTACAATAATTATTAAAACAAACAAACAAATTTAAACATGGCAAATACCCCGTTAATTAATAATGCAATTAATAATTTGTAATGAATAATCTATCTATCTGAATTCGCTTCTTATAAATCTACGGGTAAGGGTTGATTTAACAAAACAAACACACTGTTGCTTGTTATTTACAAATTAACATTTGAAATGAGATGTTTCCGAGCCTTGTTTTTTTAATTTTAGACTAGTCAGCGCTGCACGGGTAAGATAATTTTTGCCGCGTCTCTACGCGTAGGTACCCTTTGTAATTAACGAGTTTAAATATAAATTAGTTTATTTTCTTAAATTTGGTTTATTTTTTTCTAGGTTAGTGCTGAAAAGTCAGTATATAACTTTGATGAGCAAAGCGCTTTTTTAAGGACATAATAACCCCTGATAAACAAGTATTATGCGCTGTATATATTTACTGAATGAATATTTAAAATAGACGCTTTATTGTACCAAAATATACAAGTATTACAAAGAAGAATGTAAATATAGTGAGCCACGATTGGCAGCCTTATCGCCTATGGACGATCTCTTCTAGGCAACCAATTTAACACACATGAAAACTTTTCACATGTGTTAAATTTTGTTTTTAAATTTACGTACCTTCTACTGATAAAATTGTGAATGATGGAATGCTTTGCTTCATGATTGTGGTACCCATCAATGAAGTACGAAATTAATCAGTAGTACATATTTAAAAAAATAATTACCAACTGTATAAGGTGCAATGTGTGAAAATAATCACGTAGGGAAACAGAACAAAGAAGTTTTTACAGAACTTGGAATTCCGTGCCTAAACAACATAGGTAAGTAATGTTGGCAACAAGATGAAGCAATCAAGCTCAACTTGGATTCAACTTAAATTCAATGACATAGTTTTTGCAACCTTGACTCTGTTGGAATTTTGAACGAATAATTTCTGGAGATATACTTAATTAGGTATTTGGCTAAATTAAAATAGAATTTGTACAATCTATATTATTGAAAAGATAATTAAATCAGGTATAATCAAAATATTTAAAAGAACGCTGATTTCCTGGCAGTAGAGGCTATGCATGGTTTGGGAAGTCACTTGCGTAAGTATGCTTTAGCCACTTGCCACCTTTCTGCAACTCAGCAGGTGGTAGGTCCGGGGGTTCGGGCCAAGCGGCTCAAATACGCTTGCCTAGAGTCCGCGTATTTTATTCCGTTTGCAGGCGAGAACTCTGGCCCATAGGGTTCTGTTGCCAAGATATTGTTTTATGAACTAAAGCGCCGCTTCCGGGAGAGGAGCCATGACCCTCGGTTCGGTGTCTACTTGGCGCAGAATGTTTCCTTGGCAATTCAGCGGGGAAATGCAGCCAGTATAGGTAATGGGCACACACATTATAATTGGCCGTAATGGACTTAGGCATTAGACATTTCACTTTATATTTGTGTTATGTTTCTCGTGTCTCTAATACCTAATTATGTTGGACGGAAATCGTGTAAGTTTCAAAAGTCTGTTTATATTTATTGTGTTCACGTTTAATACTAGACTTAATTTTTTGACTTGTTAGTTAAAAAAATAGAATAATATTATTTCAAACATTTTAAATTATTCCGCCATGCAAAAAAGATTGACAAAAAAATAAATGAAATGAAAACTAACTCTAAAGCACTTGGTAATATCAGAGTTTAAATTGTAGTTGGCGTCTCGGCATGGTCACACTGTTTATTTGTACCAACATCCTTTACAAACTTTCTGAAACAGGGAGTCAATTTGAGCTCTAACTAAGGCAAAAGACTTCTAAGGACAATACTTCGGTTCGTTCATGAGTACATGGGCTTAGTAAAATGACGAACTTTAAACTTTGAAATTACGGTACGGTACGGATAATCGCGTAATCTCTGCGAAACGACACAAGCGGGTTAACAAAATACTAAAGATAAGATATAAACTACCATTTTTTCCCTGCCAATATTGTTGTTAATATTCACGTGAATAAGCCACTTGAAATTACAATTAGGTACTATTTAGGTACATTACGAATTACGATTACAATTTACAATTACCTACATTTCGAATTACGATTACATTTGAATTAATTTGCGCAACGACACAGGGAGTCAACAACATACTAAATATGTACGATTTATAAGAAACATGGTCGAAACTAAAGACATTTTTCGGTTCTAATCGCGAGGTGTTTATTACTTTTAGCATCAATACAACATCGCGAAAACAGAAAAAAAATCTATGAAAACATGGTCGTTTTTATTACTACAAAAACCTATTGTATTAATAATAGTCTCGTGAACAAGCCAGTTAAAATTACTGGCGAAATATCGAGGTACCTACGTAAACAAACAAATTTAAACATAGTATCATAATACCCCGTTTTTAAATAATATATGGAGTGTAAATACTAATTCGTTACAGCGATGTTATAATATATAATATCGCTTTTACGGTGAAGGGAAACATGTGAAGGAAATTACAGCTTAGTTTTGCTGCAGACGTTTTGGTCAATCTTTCATGCATGGCTGACAAGGCTAGGAGGGTGGTACTTACAAGTGCTGGGTAAACCAGTAACTGTAAGCTTACCCAGCACCTATACCACTCTTCTGGAGTACCTCCCACTTAATGATGTCCTGGGCACTACAGCGCCATAAATAACATGGCTTAATAGCATTAGTTTCTTGTGTCTCAGGAGTACCTCGATCTTCATCTCTTTGGAGGATTAGGTAACATTCCGAAGACACAATTTGTTCATTCAAAACGATCATGAAAAATCTGAATGAATAAAGCTATTTTGACTTGAATTTGACTTTGAATTTGCCTGTATAAATCATCGAGATTAAATAAAAAAGACTCTCTTTTACCTCCGAGTAGTTCGTTACTCCAACGAAGTTCACCCTTTCGTATGAGCTACTCCTGATCAAAATAAATTACTCTTCTGTCACATGCTCGCACGTGAGATTATTTAAACAGAGTTTATTTTTAACCGTTACAGTATCATTTTCAATAAAACTGGTTGTGTTTTTTTTATTTATTTATTAAATCTATTCTAGGGAAATATAGCAACAATAGTAGTAATCATTTTAGAAATTTTTAACAAACGTAGACGGAGGAATACATGGTAATTTTATTGCATATTTTTATGGAATATATTTTCGTTTATAGGTATATATTTTAAACTTTAACTCAAATTATCTTATTAAAATATTATTGACTTTAACTAAGACAAAAAACACTTTTATAACACACACTAAGTCATAAAATACGTTCAGGAAAGTTTAAATACATAAAATTGACAAAAGTGCAATATTACTAATCTTCTTTTTGGCTCAGCAGAGTGTAGTAACTATATGAGCCTTTCAGAATCTGAAATATAAAACAATGTTACGAAGTTTTCACGTTCACAAATTTATAACGCTATTACCATATGCTTGAAACTGCAAAAATATTATTGAATGTTTCTAACTTTCTACACATAAAGCCTCGGTCGGCGGCTAAGCCAGCTGGTGTAATTTATTCTGCCGGGCTTAGCTTGCATTAGCATGATTTGATATGTAAGCGGCTTGGTTAAAAGATATATCACAATCACGGCAGCATGTCAATAATGTCCTCACGTCTAAAACCCGCACCGCTAGTGTGTAGAAGGCTTTTTAACGGGGAAACACGGCCCGTTCAAGTAATTTCCCAACAAGTATTTGAAATAACTGTTGGGAAACTTTCTGTACCTAATCTTATATGCAGCAATTTCTCTGTTATTGATAAATCTTCATGTAGAACGTGTTTTGCTGTACAATATATGTGAATTTATATATGTGAAATACTTACAGTAATGAAAGTAGCCACGGATAAATCAGTAAACGGTCCGGCTACGAACACGATACTCTTGCGCAGTTGTCCGCCGAGTAGGAGAACACTTCTGCGTACACGCACATCTTGTGCCCACCATGCACTCGAATATACACCTTCGTCTACCTTGTTGCTCTAAAGACAACATACGAGCTATGTCAAACTAACATCAAAACACATGAGATGACGCGAAGAAGATAGAATTTCACTCTTACATACCATGTGAGAAACTTCATTTCCATGCCAACAGTAGAGGAATAGCTGAGCAATCAAAGCTAACAAGTATTCGGCAATCCACATTCGTTGCATATTTCCTGTGCCCTCCTGAAAAACGATTAAGTAGCCTTCAATAAGATACGACTGGAATATAATGCCTTTATGACAAGAGACACAATGACATATTACATGCGGGACATATTGCAGGTATGAGAATTAACAGATGGACTCGAAGGCTGATGAAATGGCACCCGTGAGCACGCATGAGGCCGCTGGGTAGAACCAATAAATTATGGAAGGACGACATCACAAGACACGCAGGATGAGATTGGATGTCAAGAGCTCAAGACCGTCAGGAATGGAAGAGGATGGAGGACGCCTACGTTCAAGATTGGACATGAAAGGTCTGTAATGGGTGGATGGACATGAAAAAGGGCAAATAACATAATTGATTCATGGAAACAAACCGTGGTCAATTGTATTGCACTGGCGCAAATCATCAGTGAGCAAATAATCACGTACAGAAACATCACCGGAGATAACAACGAGTTTAAAACTGAAGAAAATCTAAAAAATAAATACAAAAATTTATATACCGTAGCAGCAATAAATAATCTCGAACACCAAAATACATACTTCACCAAATCCACATGATGATGATGACAATCCCTGATTCGTGAAATAGCTTCACTATAGCTGAAAACCTCTGTGTCATCATCACCAAATAACCTGTTGCAGTTGATAGACACCAACTTTAACTGCCCAGTGAAAAACGACATCAAGGTAATTGCATTTGAATCGTAGGTAGCTACTATACCGCCTCCATAAACACATATAAGTGCATGTTCCGCAACAGATATCCAATAGCCATATCCTCTAGTGCGGTCGAAAGGAAGCCAGGAGCTAAGAATCTCTGGATACGGCAATGTTCCGTTTTTAATCAAATACCGTTGTTCAGTCGAAGCTAGGTATGCGAAAAGTGGTGCCAAAACAACGGTAATAACAGTAGCTGTGACAAGACAGCAGTAAAAATAAGTAACAAATCTCGAATACTTTATATATTCCTTTAAAACACAGTTAGTTTTCTGGTCATTTTTGGCAAGTTGTCGCTTTTCCAAATTTGAAACATATTCCATTACCGCATACCACTTATCCTCCCAATAAATGAACGTTATAGCTTTGACTACACAAATCGTGCTCAGCATTGTGACCGAAAGGTTACGTAACGCAAGTTCGATATTTGACCTTATAAACCATAATTCGATGTACTGACTCAGCACAAAAAGTGTACCAAGAATATGAAGATAATTGTACAGAAGGACCGAAGTTTTGCGATCAGGTTGCCACATTCTCCACTTCATGAGACCGAAAATTGTCAGACCCAACAAAGGGTGGTTTGGATTCTCCAATTTAGCAAGAATTTTGAACATTTTGGAGTGGACTCGGCGAGGCTTTGTCTCTAAGTGTCCGATTGTAGAGGACTTATCAAAGTGACACCATAGTTAATAAGTTATTCAGTTTGAATGGCAGTGGTTGTTTAAGTTTTTTAAGTACTTACATACTAGTAATAGCCCCTTGGATTTCTACCATCATATATTTTAATTCAATAAATATTTCAGTTTTAACTATGTATGTTACTGAATAATGTTTTGTACCTTGTTTGTACCGTGTGTGTCATTACTTGGATGGGTGACCGATAATATGTGAGCGAAAAATTGTTTTCTCAAGCTCCACCGCAGTAGTGTATGTTTTCTTTGTGATGTAATTTATTTGGTGTGTACAATAAAGAATTTATTCATTCATTCATTCACCGCGTTTCGGAGGGCACGTTAAGCAGTTGGTCCCGGTCTCAGAAAGCAGTTGTTAGGTCAAGTTAGTAAGCCTTAGACCTGAAAACTATAACACCAGGTGGGCTACACTACTTTACGATAAGAAGAAGAAGACCGTTTGTGTATTGTAAATATGTTCGGTTGATATGGAGGTCCGAAAAGTAACGCCTAATTCCATCAATAAATTTAATTCTATATCCCTTTAATTCTTTACAAACTAGACAATGGCCTCTCATATTCTTATAATTCCGACCATTATTTAAAAATCATCATTTCAGCTGTAAGAAGTCCACTGCTGGACATAAGCCTCCCTCATAGATTTCCAGATGCTTCGGTCATAAGTGGCCTGCATCCATCGTGAACCCGCGGCCTTAACTAAGTCGTCCGTCCATCTCGTTGGTGGACGTCCAACGCTGCGCTTTCCGATCCGCGGTCTCCATTCGAGAACTTTTCGGCCCCAACGACCATATTTAAAAATACATTTACAATAATTTCACCTACCTACTGTTCGATAGTACCTACTTTGTTGTAAAGGTTGCCCATTGCTACAGGCAATGCTGCTAGCATCATCGGGCCCTTTATACCGGGTACGATCGTCGATCAATGGATGTTTATTTAACCAACATTTGTTAAATTTAATTTATTTTGAAAGATTTAATTGAGTATTTGTATTATTTGTTGTAAATTCTAATTTTATTGTCATATTATTAGCTTGTATTACTGTTTTACATTTCACGAAAAATATTCTTTCTATTCCGACGTTAGAATAAAATTTATCCTACTAAAGTTATGAAGTTGGCAGTTGTCTGCGTTTGTTACTTCTCCGCGCAAAAACCGCTCCACCGATTGCGATGAAACTTGGTATGTTAATGCAGACCTGGAAAACCACACTGACAGGACATTACTTTTAATGCCGATATTCCTACGGGATCAGGATTTACGCGGGTGAAACCTCGGAGCGTTCATCATCATCCGAGCGTGGTTTCCGATTGCATCTCTCACGAGAGCCTGGGGTCCGCTTTCCTACTTTTACGTCTCCACTTCACACGCACGAAACCGCGGATCGTTGATGCAGCTTTATAAACCAAATATCAAAAAGACAATAACTTAAAACAGACAAACAAACATATCAATCAGTTCAATAACTCAATCCAATCTATGGCTATAAAAAAATTACTTATAAAAGATAATAAATGACTGCCGTAACAAGGTGGATTCAATTTGAAAAGTAACCACCCCTAGGGGATTTAATGTCCATGTTTTGACATGTAAGTTATAGACATGGGGCAGATTGTTTTAAATGTCTCCTCAATCATTTATTGGGGCTACGCCTACCGTTTTAGTTTCGTTTGTGACTTTGCTAGCAATTTTATTATTTTGATATAGGTAAGGCTACGAAAGTAAGATAAATGAATCTATAAATTAAGGATGACCTGATTTTGGGAGGTACATATCTCAATAAAATGCTGGTGAATATTTTAGTGGGAGTTTAATTTAGTGTAACAAAAAACATGATAAGTGTTTTATATGTATTTTTCTAGTATATTTAGTGTGAGTAAGTGCTCTCGCTTTGGGCGCTAATTTATTTCCAATTCAGAAAATAATGTGTAGAAGCTGTAAGCACCTTTCATGATCTGAAAAAAGTGGGATAAAACTGTATACAATATACTTTAGTATTACTAAACTTATTGATTTTGTATTATTCGTACTTTAGCTTGTAACCTTAACTATTACGCCTTAATAATTTTAGGTGGGTAATGCGCCATTCGTTAGGGCACTCTCGGAAGGAAGCGGCCTATTGTGTGGGGCTCCCAGCCGTAGGTTTACCAACTAAACACCCATGGTGTCCCTCGCTCTGCAAATGTCGAGGCCAGTGGGAATTCCTCGCGGACTTGATCTTAACTATACGCCTTTTAAGCTCTCCCCGCGCGGTGGCGGATAAACTGCTTGTTTCCTAGGAGGGTTGGCGTTGGGTCGACTTACCTACTGTGCCGACCCCAAATAATTTGGGTTTTAACGGACCCCAAGCTCCCGAGAGGGATGCAACCGGGAACATCGCTCAGATGAGAAGAAGTACTTACACTTATAAAGGTAGCCACCGATAGATTAGCGAAAGGTCCCGCTTCGAAGTAAAAAGTTTTGTTCAATTTGCCTCCAAGTAGTAGAATTTGTTTTCTCAAACGAACATTTCCTTTCCACCATTCGCTTTCATAAACTCCTCTATCTATTGCCTCTGACTAAAAAAGTCGTTACGAAAAAGCTCAAGACATCTGAAGTACAGAACTTACGAAAATTTCTGTTTTGCACAGATAGAATGCCTATGTATTCATCATCGTCATCATTTCAGCTGTAAGAAGTCCACTGCTGGACATACATAAGCCTCCCTCATAGATCTCCAGATGCTTCGGTCATAGCGGCCTACATCCACCGTGCACCCGCGGCCTTAACCAAGTCGTCCGTTCATCTCGTTGGTGGACGTCCAACGCTGCGCTTTCCGATCCGCGGTCTCCATTCGAGAACTTTTCGGCCTTAACGACCATCTGCTCTCCGTGCTATATGTCCTGCCCACTGCCACTTCAAAGAGCTAATCCGTTTGGCTATGTCGGTGAATATGTATTAATGCGATACAATTTAATTATGATTCTTTAGAAAAATATCTCTCAAAATTTTACCGTACCCGACGGTATTCGAGTATTAAACCGCTTCGCACTAACTAAAATTTACATAATTTTTGCACTACGTAGGTACTAAAATTTTGAAAGCATTTTTTCAAAAAGCGGTATTTCCTAAGTGTGGTAAACACTAAGAACTAACGTTTACATACTTTAGAAACTTAAGCGCGTGCCTTGCTTGCGCATTTTGTCACAGTACCTACTTAGTAACCTATCCTAACCTATCCATTATTTGTTTTAAAATAATTTGTGTTTCGTTTTATGTAGGTACAAGGAAACTTACTTGGACTGATACCTCGTTCGCGTGCCAGCAGTACAGAAAAAGCTGAAACACCAGCCCCGAACAGTACTGCAAAGTCCAAACTTTTTGCGATAGTGTCGCCTCTTTCTAAAATATTAAAAACCGATTTTATAGGTAAGAATTCCCTTGACTATGTATAGTATAATAAAATAATATCTACCGATCGGATTTGTTTCTAACTTTTATTTCTTTATGGGTATGTAAGCCATCGTTTGACATAACAGTCACGGTAAATTTCTATTAATTTTTGTATGTAGCTCAAGGCTGTTTTATTTAGAAAATTTATTTTCAAGGAAAAATAGTATTCAACATTTTTTTTCGCCTCGCCGCAAGTGAAAATTTTTGAATGCTATTTTTCCTTGAAAATAAATTTTCTAGTCACGGTAAGTTAAATAGTTCACACCTGATGATATGTTTTCTTGATTTCTGGGATAAAGCAAGCTGACCTAGAATGTATGGGCCTTCGCCCTAGAAGGCCTCGCTATGACACACTTCGTGACTTCTTGGTGAGCAGATCATACTAAATATGAGACAACATTGTCATCATAATCTGGTAAAATAGTTGGCAAACGTGCACCTTAGTAGGTAACGATCATATTATTTAAAAGCCCAAAAGAACTTACCGAAGTAAACTGCACTATACCGCTGCAAATTGTCATCGAACAAAGCAACACATACAAAAACATAGTTGGCGATAGAATAGAATCCAGCATTTGAAATTGGCTGAAATCAAAAAGGACCCAATAATTTTCTTATAATTTTATTATAACGGGACAACAAGGGCGTAATTGGGTAAGGGATGCGAAGGAACGTTTCAAAGGGCTTAATCTCGTGGCTTCGCTTCTTAAGGCTTCCTTAATTTCCTGTTCTTTTCATTGAAATTATTAAGTATCCTGCTAAAGACAGTCAAATTAACCAAAATTTATTAAACGACATAAAATGCCGCGAACTCCGACTTTATTTGAGGAAATTTAGGAAACAGGCTTATGGGTATTTTTCGGAAGAATAGAAGCTTTTTGCGACTTGGGTAAATGACAAGTCTAAGTGGGCTAAGTTTAAGACAATCTAAGGTTTTAAAAATCAGTTTATTAAGGCTCGACTCGACCATACTGGAATAAACAAACGAATAGCAATTCTACGCATTTATAAATCGTCTTTTGTTCGAGAGACTGAAGCTGTTCAATCGAAAAATGACGATTTATGCGGAGAATTGTTATCCACTGCTTATTCTAGTTTGGTCGAATCATTTATAAATAGAACATAAATTCCGTTTTCAGTAAATGTTGTTAAAAAGGAAAAACTTAAAGGTCGACTAAAAGTACTCACTTTATCAATACGTTGTGTAGTTCATGACACTCCCTGATTCTCTCCCAAACAATGTTCTCCGATGTCTTACCGTCGAAAAGTTTCGTACATTTATGCTTCAAAACTATCATTTGTCCCTTGAGATACGACATTACTGCTACGGCGATCATGTCATACGCTGCTAGTATTCCAGACCCTTGGCAACCCATGAAAATGTGAATAAAAATACCTACAGCATATCCTGGCATTTTTGTATTATCAAAAGGGAACCATGAACATAGGATTTGCGGCATCGGCTCTTTTCCCGTCAAAACTGCTTCTCTGTAACTTTTCGAAAAGTATTTCAGGAACGGAGATATTATTAACAAGGCATTGGTAACAAACACTACCACCCAAAAGAGTAAAGTTACAATTCTCGTATATTTCGTATATTCCTTAATTATCTCTTTCGTTTTTGTGTCTTTTGATTTCAACTGTTTCAATTCCAGTTCAGAAATACTCATCACAAGCTCCGACCATTGACTTCTGTACAAAACATAGAAAAATGTCTTCGACCAGCAGACCACGCTTAAAACCGTCAATGATATATTATTAATGGCCAAATTTATGTCGTATCTAACAAGATACAAGTCAATACATTCAGTTATAACAAAAATTAAAGTCGTCAAGTGGATAAATTGAAACAACGCATATCTATTTTTGTTCCCGCTTTTTCACAAACCGAAAAAGTACAACGATTTTATATGAGGACCCATCAAAGGGTGTTTAGGGTCTTTCAATCGCTTAGTAAACGAAATAAGCTTTTGCAAAGCCATAATTGAGTTTGAAGTGCAGAATATTGGTAAAGGGTTTTTATACTTTAAGGCAGTAATAGAGTAAGTGTTCAATAAGCAAAATAGCCGGTTGTTGTATGCGGATTTAATATTCCATATTGTAATTGGATAAATCACTTGATTGGCAGAATAATTAGATGATAGTTTAAAGCCAATTTGTAAAAAAGAACCTACATTTATAGAACTCTAGAATATTATAGAACACTAGAACTACGAGTGGACATTGCAAAGATAGATAAATTAACACTTTATTGTGATAAATCTCAGCGAATGACAAACTTAAAAATAGAGTAGCATAATGGAAAAGATCGCCCATAGTCAGCCTTATCGCCTATAGGCGATCTTTTTAAGGCAACACAAAATAATAATTTAACATCGTTGTTGGGGCCCTGTAGGTACTAAGGTCTTGGCAGCCCGTCTTGTCGAGGCATCAGGTGGTACGTCAGCATCAAAAGTCGATGACCACATTTAAAGTTTCAAAACCGCTATACATTATAATATACCAAAATTGATTAACATAACAAGCGCCATAATAGAATAAACATTTCTTAAGTTCAAAACTTTCTGAACACAACAAAGTCAAAAATCTCTGAACATCTCAATGTCAAAAATTACTTATCATTATAATTTGCAAAAGTATCTTAACATCAAGCTTTACAAAACTGACTGATCAATAGCAAATCTTTGTTCCGGTCGGATATCTAGTGTAATAATCATTATAATGTTCAAAAATAACTTAACATAATAAATGAACACAAGTAACTGAACATTAATTTATTTCGGCTACCTAGTATGTAAACCAGGGGTTTCCTAACTTATTTGAGACGCGCCCCCTTTCAGTCATAAAAAAAAATCCGCGCCCCCCATTCCTCCAGTCCAGATTATCAGGTCGGAATAAATATAAGTAATAGGATCCCGTTTTCACCTTTTGGGTACGGAACCCTAAAAAGGATTCGATTACAAAATAAATTTTATTGCTCATTAAAGTTTTACAAAAGGTATTTGATAAGTAGTACCAAATACGTTTAATAGCTCCCGTGAGGTTGGCGCGGGGCCAGTCTAAAGGCTGTTATGGTTCTTATTGTTCAGAAATTCGCCCACTAAAGAATCAATATTATGTTCTTGACATAGGCGTTAATTTTAAATAATTTAATTGGTCGTATTAAACAGTCTGAAATGCATTTTCTCAGCGATCGTAGGTGGCCCGCGCCCCCCTGTAAAGGTCCTTGCGCCCCCTGGGAGGCGCGCCCCCCACTTAGGGAACCCCTGATGTAAACGTTTGAATGTAGCTGAACTGGGTATTGAAAAATTAGCTAGTGACTATTTTCCGATTTATCTAAATTACGTCAATTATGATTATAAATAAATCTGAACTATACAAAGTTATTTTTGCTGTGGATAAAATAAAAAAATCGTGTTTTAAAATGTCAGTTTAAAATCATGTGGGTATTTGGAAAGCAATGTGCCAAATATATGATAAAATAAATAGATGATTAAATAACCCGCAACCGCAATGGATATCCGATATACATAACTGACAATTTAGTGGAAATATTCTTTTAACATTCGTGGGTAAATCTTTTTCCAAATACCCACAATATTTTTTTTATACCTGCACAATATTAGTTTAATCCACAGTCAATTTTTTTTTGTTTATTTAAGATTTACTTACAATAATAATTTACATAATTATGGTATTTAGATGAATTTGAAAATAGTTGTAACCGAAATAAAATAATGTTCAGTTAATTTTGTTCATTTATTATGTTAAGTTATTTTTGAACATTATGATGATTATTACACTAGATATCCGGCCGGAACAAAGATTTGCTATTGATCAGTCAGTTTTGTAAAGCTTGATGTTAAGATACTTTTGCAAATTATAATGATTAGTAATTTTTGACATTGAGATGTTCAGAGATTTTTGACTTTGTAGTGTTCAGAAAGTTTTGAACTTAAGAAATGTTTATTCTATTATGGCGCTTGTTATGTTAATCAATTTTGGTATATTATAATGTATAGCGGTTTTGAAACTTTAAATGTGGTCATCGACTTTTGATGCTGACTGTACAAGCATGAGCGTAGCGAGGCCCCCCTAGAAGAGCGGTCGGTCACCAGTATAAGGCATATAAACCACGCGGTCTGCAGCACACGATCTCTACCGAGTTTAAAAGATTGGAAAACTAGAATCCTAAAGAGTTGCAAAGGTCAATCAACTAAGCTAGTATTAGTTATGTTATGAAACAATGTTTAATTTGCGCAGATTATAAAATGAAGTTTTAATTCCGTTTGGTAAGTTAGATATTTTTTCATAAACTGAAAAAAATTAAAAACTAGGTACTTCCGGGTATAGTGTCCCCGCGAGAAATGAGGTTGGCGCTTTCTCGTGCAAAGACTTTTCAAAATTCGAATCTGTCTTATCCAAACTTTTCTAGCAAATCCTTTGAAAATGCGCCAACCTCATTTCTTTTTTTTTTTATCATGGCATCGAACCACGAAGTCTTGTTGCTCATCTGCCAATGTCGTATTTATTGTTTATTATTATTAGTATCAAGCAGGTTTTTTTCGTGAAGTATTCGATTTAGAGATTGTTTGCTTATTTATTTACAAAAACGAGGAATCATATTTGATTTTTAGTATAGGTTGAGGAGAGAGGTAAAATATATACCTAATTTTTTGAATAATTGCACTGGCCAGCCGCGACGAAGATATGAAAGTGGTACATAATGCCGAATTGAGTTTTCTACCGGAAAAATGCACCTAGCGTTTTCCTCGCTGTAGTGAGGTGCAAAATGCGGGACTTGACGTCAAGTCCCGCATTTCGGCAGCTTGGGCCAAGTGGCGAGAGGTAACTGGTGTCATCTGTGACCCGAAAATGCCGGGGTAAACTGAAGGGACAGGTCTATAAAACGATCATTAGACCTGTCCTTTTGTATGGTAGTGAGGCGTGGCCATTGCTTGAGCGACATAAGCAGGAGCTGCGTGTCACGGAGATGAAGATGCTGCGCTGGATGTGTGGAGTGACGCGAAAAGACCGCGTCAGAAACTCCCGCATCAGGGGCAGCCTTCATGTCCGAGACATTGCAGATAAACTGCAAGAATGCCGCTTACGGTGGTACGGCCACGTTCTACGGAAACCGGCTAGTTACGTGGGAAACAAATGTCTTGCTATGGCGCCCCCGCCCGGCCGCGGCAGATTGGGAAGACCCAAGAAGTGCTGGCTTGACGTTGTGAGATCGGATATGCGTGCTAATGGCCTCACTACACGGGATGCCGAAGATCGTGCGAAGTGGAGACGTAAAAGTAGGAAAGCGGACCCCGGGCTCTCGAGAGAGATGCAACCGGGAACAACGCTCGGATGATGAGTGAGGTGCAAAATTGTGTGTTTCACTCGGCAGCAAAGTTTTTTGCATTTTGTACCTTTGAAATCCTTACAACGCTCAGCATTCTATATTTAAACCTCTCGCTGCGCTCGTGGTTCGATCCTAGAATGCTTTGCTAGCTCAGGTTTCAATACAAGTACTCGCTGCAAAAACCAACTTTGCAGCCTTGCATAACAAACGTACACCGGAAAATAGTCCAAAAAAAAAATTGTAAGAGAAGTTTTAAATTGATTTTGTGAAGAACCGCGCAGATTACTAATCAAGTAATAAACGTATTTTTATTTTTATTTTTACTTTTCTCCACTACCAATCTCCTCTACTCATGTGTAAAAAACCGCGATTAAAACAAAATAGTCTTAGATTTTCTTTTCTGCCCCCTCCCCTATATAGAATCCTGGCTACGCCCTTGGGTACAAGGGCCAGCGGTTTCTTGTCCCAGCGGATAAGCCTCGCTATTCAGCGCGGGAACGCCGCGTCGCGCCGCCAGCATTTTGGGCACCATGCCTCGAACCAGCGTTGCCGACAACATCTTTTTGGTCTCACTAGACCACATACTTTGATTCCGAAGGTCGTGGTTCCGAAAGTCAAAGACCTTCGGAATTCAGAAGTATACCACTGTATACTTTGATTCCGAAGGTCTTTGACTTTCAAAATTACTTTTATAGAATTTTTCAGAATTAGTTAATTAGTTTAGTTTTATTCTTATATTATTACTTATGTAACTATTATGTTAAATAGAGATGTATCTTATACTTATGTATAAAAAATACTACCTATCAGTTTCACAATGCTTAGACGTTGTTAGTCTTAGTAAAATAATGGATACACCTATTGAATTCAACAGTCAGCAGTTCAGCAGTTTTTTTGTTAGGAGGGCCGAGAGAAGAAGGGTGGGTGCAGTCGGAAGACCAGCGCTGCTGCTATGTTATTTTTCACTAGCAGCAGCATAATGCTGAGGCTGCGCCTATTCGGGCAGCGCACTACTCTCTACGTATATTTTGTTTTTTATCTTTATTGTGTCTATTATGTTATTTACTTTTTTTATCATTTTTTTTTCCTGTTATGTAGTTGTGTGCTTGTCTGAATAAATCTATTTTCTTTCTTTCTTTCTTTCTTTCAGTCTACCAATACCCTTACTACACATGCATCCTCCGCTATTGCTTTAATTAAACGAACTATAGTTTGTAACACTATGAAACGAGTTCTCATTGTCCCCCTAGACTCGAGTACCGAAGTTAACAATCGCAGCGTCAGCTATAATGAAAGTGCTGTCACGATGCGCAATAACATAGACTAGTTAAAGCCTGTCGAGCCACTTGTTTTGTGTGTGTGTGTCAGTTTTTAATTGTATAGTTTGATACAATAGTGTCAAAACTGAATGCAAGTGACACTATGTCAGTTAATACTTCGGAGGTTATTTTTTTAACCCAGCAGCGTGGCGTTAACTCGCTTATAAATGTTTAAGTCAGTTAGTTTGATTCGTCTTTCTATTCCAATACCAAATCATTAAGAATACAGTCAAAAACAACACGGTTTTATGGCGAAAAAACAAATACACGGTAAGTAGATAAGATGCCTACTGTGTTTTAAAAATTAATAAGTTAAATTTCAATTGAACAAAAGACAATCGAATCGGAAACAAAAGACGATTGAAACAAAGATAAAGAACGATCGAAATAAAAGACGATTTTAGACTTGAAAAGATATCTTTTGAAGCGCTATACTTCGGTAATATTCAAACCTGTACTACGCGGGATATTCAAACCTGTACTGGTAATATTCAAACATGTACTACGCGGGACTGTAATGTTCAATATAATAATGTTAAAATGAACAAGCTGTGAAGAAACTGTTTGTAGAGATTTAACAATTTCCTCAATTTCAGTGTATGCTCAGTTGCATACAAAGTACAAATTTAAAAAGACGTCAAACTAATTTCTAGTTGCTAGTTGTTTTATCACATGAGTCATGTCATGACTGCGTCTCGGTCTTGATTGTGTGAGTACCTACATTCACGTGCATAAACTTTTTAAACTCACACGATTTGTTATCATATTTACATTTTCCCGGGTCTTTATCGCGTATTATTTATTTTCTTACCTCGACGTTTCAACCATGTTACAATGGTCTTGGTCGCGAGGGGACTGGAGCAGCGGCGGGCGACGTCTTCTTATTCACGTCCATGTTGTCTCAGTGTGCGTGAACTGGAACGCTAACAATTCGAGCTTACGCTCCACAGATGCAACGTGTACATGAATGGTTAGAATCTACTCACACAACCAAGACCGAGATGTAGTCATGACATAAAACAACTATACAAATATAATGCTTTATTGTTACAATGATAATAATAACATATTCATTGAAACTTTCATCTGAACCAAATAATGGTATTTGTGCGTTTCTGTAGGTAAAATTAAATATAAACAAACAAACAGTTATACATATTCAATTACTCATAGTATACACCACTTTGCACAGTACAAATTAAAACGAAGAGTTTTTTAATATTGCTGAGTGGAGACTGCTATGATTTCATTATTGAAATCTACACTAGGTGTCTCATAGTACCGAATAACCGCGTAAGTACCTACTGATCCCGTGGAAATAGCGGAATTAATATTTTTTTAGCATTAAAAACAACCGTCTATTTACCGACACATTGATTTTTAAATTTCTATCTTGCTAAAAACACTTCTGTTGTCATTACGAATCTAATAACACCTCATATGCTAAAATCCATAGAACCGTATAGGCTACACAGAGTGACAAACGAAAATAGGATACATACTCGTACACTCAATTACTCAAACACACATACGCAAAAAACATAACCCGCCTTCGGCAGTCGGGTAACAAAACAGGAATGCAAAATAAAATAAAGTTGCCCTGTTGTGAAATCTCGGATTATCAATAGATAATAGAACTTGGTACAAATTTCGACACACCCATGAGAATTGAAAAGCACATAAAATAGCACATAAGAAACACAAAACATTAGTGTAAGTAAGTGGCCCATAAACCAAAAGATGTTTTTTTTGTCTTCAATTCTAAAAAATCTCGTTTAAAATTGACTGAATTCTTTTACGATTACGAGATTCATAAAAAAGGCCGTAAATAAGTGATAAAATCTAAAAGATTTAAAAGAAATCAGAGGCTGAAAAAATTGTTTTCAGATACTGGTTAATGGGAGTTAATAAAAAAGTTTTCTAAAATTAAAAAGTAGGCCAAGTACGTGTCGTGTAAAATCTACTTATATATTGTCACAGTTCATTCAGTGGGAATTTGTTGTTATTGTGTCTTTGTTGGGAAAAAAATCTGTAGGTATGTTAGTTAATTTAATAAATAAATTTCTTTGGCTATTAGACCTCATATCGTTGATATATCTCGAATTTATTTATCTATAAATTTCCAATAAAGTATCATAATTATTAGACCAAATCTAAACTCGAATTTTTTTGTTGCAATTTGGAGTTTCACCCCTAGGTTTGTCGGTTTTCACTGCTGAAAATTTCATTTTACTACAACGCGATCTAGATCCGTTGTTTCTAATATGAATGATAGGTACATTATTATGTACTAGTCTTATTTGCATACAGTTTTTTATGCAATACGATATAAGGAATTCCGTGTCAATACTGAACCCTAAAAAGTAACACAAGGCTTTTTTATTAAAAGAACGTTTACAACCAATCATGGTAAATGGCGATAAATCGAATCATTTATTTATTCACGATTTAATCGTTTCGATTTCACACCTTTCTTTGTGGAAAATTTATTCAGTAAGTAGGTATACTTTAACTGAAATTCAGTAAAAGTTTATTTACGCTACTATGGAAGTCGGTTCGGATCTTGTTCCACTGCTTCGTATCTTCTAGATGAGCATGCTACATCGTAGACCATAATATCACTTAACATTAAGTGAGATAGTGATCTAACACTATTTTGACTGTATTATTTTTCTGCGAATAATGTCATTGCGAATCACGTTACTGCGAAAACTAAACACCGCGAACCAACAGAATTGCTACGTTGTGATAGTGCAAATCTTTTACAAAGATTCGCAGATAATTTAAAATCTCAGGCAAATTCCCAATCCTTATTTAGTAACTTTGCAGTTTTGAACGTCAGCAGTAAAGAGCTTCGCAGTCTGTAATATCGGGGTTATAAAGATTCGCACTACCACAACGTAGCGTTCTGTTCGTTCGGGGTCTTTGGTTTTCTGGGTAACGTGTGTCGCAATGACGTTATACGCAGTAACGTAATACAGTCCATTATTTTATCGTTTATAAAAAGAACTTTTATAAAATTTAAGTTTTTGATGAAAAAGCAGTGACGCCAGGAACCACTTCTCTTTAAATTGGTTTAAAATTATACACAGTCAAATATGTGAAAAATAATTATGTTAATCTCTGTTTTTTCAGCAGTTTTTGCGAATTTATGATACCTACTCATAAAACCAATATTTTTAAATCTTAACTTAAAAACAATATCAAATCTCTATTTCAATCAAAACAATAGATGACAACACAGTTTTTCGAGTTAATTCGTGTTCAAACAAGAAACTTCGACGCTAAATATAACTGAAAAGTAAATTGAAATCCAATATCAGTTCTATTTGTAAGCACAATGGTATATTGCAGTTATCTCTGAGCTTCCAAAGTTACCTACGGGCGGGCTCTCATTGGTTGGTGTCGAACAATAAAAAAGATATCAAACTGTTCTGGTGCGTACACACAGTTAAAATATCTAATAAGAAACATAAATACATACATTTTATTTTATTTTGGTACAATAAAGCATTATCTAATCTAATCTAATCTAAATAATAAATGCTTTTAAAAATTTTATAGGTACCTATTTTATTTTTATTTGCTTAAACCTGCACTAGGCTTTCATAGAAATATTTTAAAGGACAAATACTTCTGCCTCCTTCTACTTTCAGCCTTCTTCTTCTTTCTTTAATCTTTCTTTCTTCTTTCTTTCTTTCTGCTTTCTTCTTTTATCTTTCTTTCTTCTTTCTTTCTTCTTTCTGTCTTCTTTCTGCTTTCTTCTTTCTTTCTTCTTCTTCTTATCCTGCTCTCCGTCGATTATGCGTTGTGTTTTTGCAGAAGTATTGTTCCTTTCAAATATTTTTGCTTTTAAAACATTCTAAGACTTAAAATATCATAAAATATAGCTGTCCCGGCAAACGTGGTTTTGCCTTTTAAATTATAGATTGTAGCCGATTCTCAGACCTACTGAATACGCATATAAAATTTGGTAAAAATCGGTCGCGCCGTTTCGGAGGAGTACGGTAACTAACACTGTGACATGGAAATTTTATATATTAGATAAGAAGATTATTAATAACATTTTAAAATATTCTAAGACCGCTAACTATGAAACATACGGTTGCTAACAGATTATAGCTAGCTAACAACAGATGCTATTACAATTGAAAATAGCGACGCTAACTGCCAGATAGAACCTATATATATCCGTAATCGCAAAAATCACGTGAAAGCAACAATTACATAATTTAGTCACAGGTTTCTATCAGTTAGATTATAACATCTTGATTCTTGCTCTCCTTACTTTCTCCGCCTTTTCCAAATTACTCGCTCTACTTAAAGCATCTGGTCCCAAAAACGACAAATAAAATAAAATAATCGTAGGTAAGACATGTGTTCTCATCTTTATCAAGACAGTGAGCGCGGGCGGAGGGTAGCAAACATTCAATAAAGGCTAAATCACTTCTATTTCACTCGGCACCCAGAGACCGTGGAGAGCATATTCATGTACAATACATTACGTTTGGTAGTATATAGTTACATAGATATGCTGGTTACCTGTTTATAGGTTGAACATTTTTGTATTGGATATATAGTTTATTGAAGAAAAACTGTCAATTTTCATAAACTAATTCACACCCGTACACATCCTAATGTCCTGTCTGTACACATCATTGCATTTGGGACCCTGGACTTTGGAGCTATCCTATTTCTTGGGTGTTCACCACACTGAACACGAGAGTATACGAGGCTATGCTGGTCGCCAGCAATCGGGATAGTTGGCGTAACATCATCTGTAATCATTTCTTAAGTAGAGGTCGCGACTCTCAGTAGGTATAAAGGATAACAATGTAAGGAGAAGGGGGAGGGGGGAATTATCTAGTGTGATTTCTGATCAAGAGTTTACCTACAATGCCACGTACTAAGAAAATTCTGCTGAGGCTTTTGCAAGAGCAAAAGCGGAGAAGAGGAGAGTCAGAAGAGCAAGAAAGACGTTTAAATTATCAGCGTTAGTATGCAAGTACGTCGCGTGCTGTTAAGACTTATTCTCAATGGTCAGAACGTTTGAGCCAGATTAACAATACAGTAACAAGAACTCATAAGTAAAGACAAACGTAACCAAAGATTAGAATCTGCACGGCAACAAGTCCAACGAGCCCACGGTGAGAAACGTTTCGAACAAATGTTGCAAGTTATGGGAGACTGTGCGAATGACGTTCGTCAGGACGAACGTTACCAAAGATTGGAATCTGCAGGGCAACGAGACCAAAGAGCCCGACGAGCGATGACGAAATACCTCAACGTCGCGAACAAAGGTTGCAAGCTATGAGAAACCATGCGAATAACGTGCGTTAGCACGAAAAAGTGAAGACGAACAAAACCAAAGATTTGAATCTGCACGGCAACAAGTCCAACGAGCTCGCGATGATGAAACTCTTTAACGTCGCGAGCAAAGATTGCCAACTATGAGAGCCCATGTAAATAAAGTTCGTCAATTCGAACGTGAAGACGAACGTAACCAAAGATTGGAATCTGCATAACAATGAGACCAAAGAGCCCGCGATAACGAAACACATCAACGTCGCGAGCAAAGATTGCAAACTATACACATGGTCTCTATGTGAATAAAGTTCGTCAGTTCGAACGTGAAGGCTTCGTCTTCAAGTTCGAACTGACGAACTTTATTGTAACCAAAGATTGGAATCTGCATGACAAAAATAAATAAATTTTCAGTTTTCCTATAGATTCTTAGAAGAAATAAATCCACCCTCTAGATTTACTTATCTATAACACAGGTAGCTTTGAATTTCGAGGTCTTCTTACGTAATTTATACCCCTATCAAGATAAGTGATGATAAAAGAAAAGAAGAATCGGATACAATTTAGTGCCAGTTAATTATCTATATCCGTTTGCCTTTTATACTTATAGTTCGTGTACACAGTGCGAGCTAGCGTACGAGTCAGTATCTGGACTGTTTGTACTCGCACGAATGAGTAAATCTTGCGTGCGAGTATTGTGTATGTTGTCCCTATTGTGTATTTAGTAAAATACTAAATTATTTCATCAAATTATTTAATGCTTAATTATTAAACAATAACTTTATTCTTTACCGTTGACGACCTGTGGCGTGTCGGGCGAAGGTCCGATTGCAATGGAAACATTTGCGGGTTCGATTCCCGACGGGTGCATTTGTGCTTAAAAATATCTAAATATTTGTTTAGGTCAAGCCGGTTGTAATTGGCGAAATATCGAGCTCCGAAAAAAAGTAATTAAAACATGGTAAATACCCCGTTTTTTTAATAATGCCAAGTTATATCAATTTTATACCTATTACGAAGGTACCTGCGTAGAAAGTAAAATATTTTTGTAAAAAATCATAATATCTATAAACAACCCACCTAGCTAGCTAATTTCAGAAGCCTCAATTATTGTCTTAATGGAAGAATAATTGTGGAAAATTTCAGCCGAAACTCTCGGCATCTTTTCTTTAAAACAATAGATTTTCATCAGCATTTTTAGGGCCACTTATATTTATGAGAAAAAATACTCCTACGCGAGATATTTAGTCGCTTGAATTGTGGGTTCAAATTGTGGCTTTAATTGTGGGTAAGTAATTTAAGGATCATGAGCTCATCATCATCATCATCATTTCAGCTATAAGAAGTCCACTGCTGGACATAAGCCTCCCTCATTTCCAGATGCTTCGGTCATAAGTGGCCTGCATCCATCGTGAACCCGCGGCCTTAACTAAGTCGTCCGTCCATCTCGTTGGTGGACGTCCAACGCTGCGCTTTCCGATCCGCGGTCTCCATTCGAGAACTTTTCGGCCCCAACGACCATCTGCTCTCCGTGCTATATGTCCTGCCCACTGCCACTTCAAAGAGCTAATCCGTTTGGCTATGTCGGTGACCCTCGTTCTTCTACGTATCTCCTCATTTCTGATTCGATCCCGTAGAGAAACCCCGAGCATAGCTCTCTCCATAGCTCTTTGAGCAACTCTAAGCTTATTCATAAGGCCTATAGTGAAGCACCACGTTTCGGATCCGTATGTCATCACTGGCAACACACACTGATTGAAGACTTTCGTCTTAAGGCACTGAGGTATTTTAGACGAAAAGACGTTGCGGAGCTTCCCGAACGCTGCCCATCCGAGCTGGATTCGACGATTGACCTCTTTCTCGAAGTTGAACCTACCTAACTGGACTGTCTGTCCTAGGTATACGTACGCGTCAACAACTTCCAGAGCCGAATTCTCAACCATAACAGGGGTAGGTACAACATGGGCATTAGACATGACTTTCGTCTTGTCCATGTTCATCTTAAGACCTACCCGCTGGGAGACTTGATTGAGGCCTTCGAGCATCGTACCGAGTTCCTCCATCGACTTTGCCATGACTACAATATCGTCGGCAAACCGAAGGTGAGTGATGTATTCGCCGTTAATATTGATACCCAGTCCTTTCCATTCCAGAAGCTTGAAGGCGTCTTCCAAAGCGGCCGTAAAGAGTTTCGGAGATATCACGTCTCCCTGTCTTACGCCTCTCTTCAATAGAATCGCCCTCGAACTCTGTTCCTGTACTCGGACCGACATAGTGGCGTTTTTATACAAACACTTCAACACTTCGATATACCGATAGTCAATATGGCATCGTTGGAGAGACTCGAGTACCGCCCACGTTTCGATCGAATCAAAGGCTTTCTCGTAGTCCACAAACGCTAGACAGAGCGGCAAGTTATACTCTTCGGTCTTCTGTATAACCTGTCGTAGCGTATGTATGTGGTCTACGGTACTATAACCTTTTCGGAACCCGGCTTGTTCGGGAGGTTGGAAGTCATCAAGCCTGCGTTCGAGACGATTTGCAATGACCCTAGAAAAAAGCTTATAAACATGGCTCAAAAGCGAGATGGGTCTATAGTTCTTTAATAAGGTGTTATCACCCTTCTTAAAGAACAACACCACCACGCTTTCGTTCCATGCCTCGGGCGTGGTACCTTCGAGCAAAACGGAATTGAAGAGCCTCTGAAGGACTTTAAGTACCGGTGATCCACCCGCTTTCAGAAGCTCAGAAGTAATTCCGTCCTCACCAGGCGCCTTGTTGTTCTTAAGCTGTTTCAGGGCCATCCTAATCTCATACAGACTGATGTCCGGGATATCTTCGGTAAAGTGTCGGGTCAGTTTGGCTCTTTGGTCTGAGGTCACACTTGTAACAGGCTCAGCCACTGAATCGTAGAGCCGTCCATAGAACTTTTCGACTTCTCTCAACACTTCCGCTTTCGTCGACGCTACACTGCCATCATCCCGCTTCAGCTTTGTTATTCGGCTTTGCCCAATAGACATATCTCTTGCGAACACTTTGGAGCCTTTATTCCGCTCTATCGTATCTTTAATACGAGCAGTATTAAAGATACGAATATCGTGTCGCAAGGATTTCCAGATACGTCTATTAAGCTGCCTGTGTGACTCAACATCATCGGGGGTCTGCAGTCTCAGCGAGCGTCGTTCAGCCATAAGGTTAAGAGTGTAGTCGGAGAGCTTCTGAGTTTTACTATTACGGCGAGGAAGGAGGTAGATATCAAACTACCTCCTTCCTAATTCGCGTGCCGCGCCTTACTACTGGTCCCCTACTACTGTCACTAAACTAACTATTTTCTCGATCCTGCACTTATTATTGAATTTTAATAGTCGAAACATCAAAATAATATTATCCATCCTTTTGTAAGAACGGTTTATACTGCATTTCTAACATACAAATTGCTGTTCAGATCCAGAGATAAATATTTATGTATCACACAAATATTTGGTTGACGGTGAGAATCAAACCTGCAAACTTTTGCCCGAGGGGTGCCACAGATTCATTAATAGTGACTTAGTTTCATGGAACACTAGTTTCAGTCCGCGGTTTTGCCTGAAAAAAGGGATACAAAGTAGATAAAATAGACAGACATACAGCGAAGTCTCAGTAATAGGGTCACGGAACCCCTTAAAGTAAAAAATAATCGGGACAATAAGTAGCCTTTGACCTAAACCAGATAATTACTTGTATATATTCTTAGTACCTACCTTGTGCAATAAAACATTAGAAATATAACAATCTAAGTTTCAACAAAAACATCCTTACAAATATATATAATACCTTTTATAATATATAGACATTTTTCATAATAAAATCTAAGAAAGAAATTAGTAATCAAAGCACCCTTCGAAAGACCTATAATTCAGTAATAAACTATGTTTTTTTTACCAACAAACTCGATTCCAAGTTATAAAAGTTGTTTTCGTATCTGTCTCCTTGTAATAGATACCTATCTATTACATACAGAGTTTGGTTCAGTTATGAAAGTATAAAAGCCTCTCAGGTAAGAAGACATTCTGTTCACCTAGTGGTAGGTTTTAGGTCGCCGCTAACGATTGTTGAAGTTTGTATCGTTAATGTTGGCTCCTAAGTTAAGCCTCTGTATTAGGCCAGAACTGATTTTTCTCGGACGGTTAACTACAAAATTTATTTGAAACATCAGTTTTGAAAACAATGCTTATTAAAGTTGAGGATAATTACTAGGTCCTGTATGTTGTGAAAAAACAATTCCAAAAAAAAATCTCGAAAGAATAAAATCACAAACTTCCCTCTAAATTTTACAAATAAATAGCACTAGCCAGTCAATATTTTACTTATACTAATAAAACTTTGTAAATGAACTGATCTTAGTTCAATGCAGGGCATCTATGATTTGAAATTCAAAATTAATGTTTTATTATCTTGTAAATACCAATTGTTTGATTTTACGCTCTAAAATTTTGCCTACTAGCATCTTACGTCCTTCATTAACACATCTGAAATTCGCTAGCGCTATCCCTGTCACGCAATTAGGATTATATGGGCTATTAACGAAATATTAGGAGCAGACAACATGCACATCGTTGAATGTAAGTTTATATAGAAGGCTTAGTACGGTGTCTAGAATTCGGTATAATTATCATGCGACTCATTTTCTTACCGTACCTACCTAATTAGCAGTCTTAGTCTTTAGCTTTAGTATTTGCTTAAGGAAAGACAATAAACCATTTTCCGTTCATTCATTTCAATCTCCGTGCATTGCAATATGAATTGGAACAAACGTTTTAAGCTCGCTGCTCGCTGATCAGTGGCCAAACTCACTACAATAGAATTTCAACCGGTAAGGCTCGGAACCGGTTAAAAAAATAGTAACCTCTATATCGGTTTATTTCGGTTTTGCTTCAAACTCTCATAAGAACGCGAACGTTTTAAAAACATTATTACAATCTAAATAAACCAATAATTGCAGAATGTAGTTTGTCAGAATTTTATCTGTTTATTGTTCTAAACCGATTAATGTGACAAGAACTTTTTGAAAATGTTCCCCAAAAAACCGGTTAAAAATAACGGTTTCAGGATCGAAACGTTTTTTTTTTAAATGGTTTTCCGCCAAGTACGTGATAACGGTTTAGAAGTCGGTATTCGAGCCCTGCCAACTAGACCAAAGACTGCTTTAGAACATTCTTAAAATAATACAGTATTTTCAAGTAGGGATAGCATCTGGAACTAACAACGCCATTTGCATGACGGAGCGCAGAGCCGCTAGAAAACATTTTTGTCAGTCTGTTATTATAAGTTATAAGCAAGTGGATGGGACATTGGCTGATATGGGCGACCATAATGTCACTCAATAACAATGTCACGTCCACTAACAAACTAGGCTAGCCCTCCTCATATTGTTTTTTTTTGTATTTCATAGGCTCACCTTTGCACATATCGTCGGCCTAAAATGTTAACCTGCTTAATCCATTTTGGCTAAAATGTATTAAGCAGGTTAACATCTAACTAACAACGATTCAATCCAAAACAAAAAGCAATCGAAAAATAAACAAAAGACGATCGAAACACAAACAAACGTTAATCGAAACATAAACAAAAGACGATTGAAACAGTGACAAAAGGTAGTGGAAACATAAACAAACGACGATAGAAACAGAATCAAAAGTCGATTGAAACGGAAACAAAATACGTGACGATGACTTTTTACCGATTTCGTCAAAAAGAAGATAGCAAGGAAATTCAATACTGAAATTCACTTTGTACATCGTCTGATATACTTATAACGGGAGCTTATTTCAGAGGGGTGAAATTGACGTGAGTGAGATCTCTTTGTAATTTATTTTACGATTTACCCGGGTAAGAAAGTTTTAATACGCGGTATATATGTATGTAGGTATAGCTGAGATACTTTTAATACAAGTTTCCTGGTACAAACCAAACAATTCAGAAGAGATACGAAAATAGTACAATATACATTTGCATTATTTGAGTTTTTTCTCAATTCATTGTTTTTTTGCGGAATCAGATACAACCCTACAATAAATCTACGTATTTATTTTTTTGTACCACGATTGACGACGAAGACCACGTCCTATATCCCAAATTATTTCTGGTCAGCATAGTAGGTTAGTCTAACCGTTTAGTACTCCTTATGTACTATTCTATGTATTTTGCCAAAAAATAAAACAAAAAGTAATTTCCTATCTATTTTTATTTTAAGTGCATGAAAGTCCAGTGCAGGCTGCACTGGGCTTTCATATTTTTAAAGGAATAGAATCTTCTGCAAAAACAACGAATGGTCGACGCTGAGCGGGATTCGAACCAACGACGCATTTTTACTCAGTCCGGGAGCAATGACTTAACCAATTAGTCTACATTATATAAAGACATCATTTTTTTTTTCATCAACAAAGAAATGACCCCAAACAATTGCAAGAAAGCCCAATCTCAAATTAATAAACCCTAAAAAAATGGGTGCCTTGAGATCAACAACTGGGTCACTCCATCAGACAATCCACAAAACGGTGAACTGAGCTATAAACTGTGAATTTGCCTATTCAAACCAGAAACCGGCCTTTTGTGAGCGACGACGGAACCTAAAGCACTACTCTGCACAAGGCCCTGAAGCTCGCTATTCATGAAGCGACAAATATAAATCGCAAATACAGTATCAAGGCTTGATTGTGACTATTTGTGACGACCTCTCTGGCACGTCGTGCAAATGCCTGCCGGGTGCATTGTACGATTTGTACAAGTATTTATGCTAAAAAAAAAAATTGTTTCTGGCCTGGGTGTCTAATACATACATTATTATACATAGATATGTATAACAATGTTTGTATTTAACAACAAAAAAAGTATTATTACTTATATAAGTAATAATACTACCGTAACACAAGATAGATAGATAGATAGATACTTTATTTGCACAACAAACAAATACAATTAGTATAGGTACCTACATCAAAAGTAAGACAAATAGTACACGGAAAGCTTAAAAATAAGTTTAGCACAAGTTTATTAGCTTGGGGCTAGATGGCGCTGTGTGTTGTTCACAATTTATTTATTAGTTTAGAGTAAAATTAGTGTATATTTCATCTTCGGATTTCACAATACGAATATGAAAGTAAACTTATTATTCGCTTTTAATCACTTATTAGGTTTTACGCCCTCGACTTTTCGGGGACTGTAAATAACTTTAATTTCTTGAAAATTCGGTCGTTATAAAATGCTAAACATAATAAAAACAATGTTATTAAAACCGAAAAATGAGTTAAATTTAAAGTTGACTTTATAAAAGTTTACAAAATCAGTCGTAAAAGATTTTAGCAGACTCGAAATTTTTAAACATGTTTTGAATTATGTGTACTTTTATAGCCCGCTTCAGTCAGTTAGGTTCTGGTTTATTCCCCATCGTCAAAAATAATTGAGGAAAATTAAGTGTTAAAATAATTATTCATAAAATTTTATTTTAATATTATTATGGTTTCAACTTGCGGCAATTTAAAGCCACTTGAATGGCTGGCATAATTCTGTAACGCAACGTGAATGTTACGATTAACTCCTCCAGAAAAAATCGACCAAATATCAACTTTGTGGAAAAGTATTAAGGTTTGATTTTAAACAAAATGTGTAATAGTTTTATTAAGGGTTAGAAGATGTAGATTTGAACGACACTTTTAAATTGTGTATAGGGAAAGTGTCTCCAAGAGGAAAACTGTCTTCCTATAATCGAATTGATAGGAAAATTGGTAGCCGACTTCAAGCAGGATGACATGTTATCTGCTGTAGTAAAAGGTACGGTTTCGGCCCGGAGGTATTTAACCGACTACTGGATCGTATCAGGGATGCACCTTCCAAAATTGTTTTTAAAAATCGCTTAAAAACCTGGCTACTCGTTTTATAATACACTCTTTTTATAATATAGGAGAATTTTTGGCCATGCTAGTTTTCCTTCGAGTAAAATTGAATTTTGGTTCTGGATTAGGTATAAATAAGTAATAAATGATATTTTAATTTAGAGAAATTGTACAATAATTTGAATTATATAATTTTGACTCTATAAATATTGAATTAATTTCACTTCTATGTAGTTATTATTATTAAATTATTATACATAGGAATTGTAGGTACCTATATTGTATTTTGACTTGTAACTAGGAGTTATTAATAAAGATCTGTATCTGTAAACAGCAGATATGTCATCACTATTTCATATCGAACTCATATAGAACATAGGGTAGACTGGGTACGATTGTGCCTCAGGACGAAAGTGACAGACGCTATATTATCGAAACTACAAGAGATAGCGTGGGGGGTGGAAGGGAATAGAGGAGCGGTAAGAGCGTTTGAGTATTCGTCACAGTATTGCGTCAGCCATCGTGCGACTTTGACGAGTGTAGGAGACAATATAGTTTTTGGTAGTCAAAACTAAGTTTTTTTGTTCGACTTATTTTTGTGATTGTGTCTTTATGAAAACAGGTACAAGTATGAGTGTTTTACCTAATTATGAGTTAAAAATTAGCAACTAAATATTAGTCTAAGCTCTCTACGTAAATAGTTTTGTATTTTCTTGACGCTTGCTTTTATACGAAAGAGCATTTTGGGGATAGTTGTGCCATTGTTGTTGGGTGCGGTTGTGACGAAGCCAAGCGTATTATTTTTGCTTTTTGGTGCCCAGAAAGCGCACGAACAAAACCGATTGAGTTAAGGCTAAGGCTATATATGCACTTATCAGTGTTTTGTCATCTCATCCCAAATTTCGTCGACATAAAAATACAAAAGGTGACAGTCACAAAAAAATTCGCGGCGTTACGACGACGTGCTTCCACCACAACTTTTCAGTGCTCGCTTATATAGCTTAATATAAGCCAGCATCAGGACGCATACATACATGTAAAAAGCAGCACTTCACTGGGCAGTGCTGCAACCAAGATAATCGAATGTCCTTATCAAGGTACATCCGAAAATGCAATGAAACTGGTGCGAACATTAGAGAATTTAGATTAAAGGCAGATTATCTCCTATTAAAACCAATTTGAAGTCATTTTGGTGTATTTTTGTACCTGTCACAATCAACCCCAACCAATTGTACCTATTATTAGATATTAGATGAAAGCCTTCAACAAGTTAAAATGATCGAACAGATCATATGAACTTGATGGTAATGCATGTATTAGGTATTTATATTAGACTAGTGGTTCACCCGCATAAGTCCCGATCCCGTGGGAATATCGGGATCAAAAGTAGCCAATGTTACTTAGGGTGAATGTAGCTTTCTAATGGTGAAGGAATTTTTGAAATAGACACACATTTAACACACAAAAATACAAATATTTCCTCTTTATAATATTAGTGTAGAAGTGTAGATGTAGACACATAGACTGATTATCTAAAACATCCACGCCTTTACTTATAATGATTAACAGCTGCATAAGCTATGTATCGTTTGTACTATTACTGTGATATGAAGTTTCAAAGTTGACAGACAGAAACAAACGATACATAACTTAGTTATCTTTTAATCATCGTTTATAAGTAAGGGGGCTTAATTTGTTATTAGTAGCGATAATAACTCGCATCATCGATCAAAAACATTTAGCGCTTGGTGAGGTAAGTACACTCATGGGAACATTTTTATAGAAGATAAAAACACAGCCATTTCCCCATGAAAATACCGTTACTAGCTAGGTACCTAACTAGATAAACATGTAATTTATGGTGTTATGAATGCCTTCCCCCATTTATTATGTTATACGGTGACAATCTCCTACTACATGTCGCCTATAAGCCCGGTACACGACCTACATAATGCCTAGATTGTGTTATCCGAGATCGAAGCCAATTTCGCTATATTGTAGTCGTATTAGATAAGAATATTGAAACGTTATTAGGGCGATGTCATAGGGCTACCCCCGTCTCATCCCGTGGGTGGTAAATAATGCAACTAAGGGACTTGTGAAACTGGAGTTTTCCCCGCGCGGTGGTAGGTAAACTGCTTGGTCTCATGTTGGTGTCAGGCAGGCGCCCGGCTGTGAATATTGGTAATTTATTTAGAGAGGCCTAAAACCGTCCTAAATTAATTTTGAATTGGTTGTGCCACATGGTAACTCGCGTAAGTCTTGATATTTCTTTTTGAAAAATTATAAAATACTAGCTGTGTCCCGCGATTTCACCCGCGTTAGACCCGATACCGAAGGAATTTTGAAAAACCCTTTCTGATCGGATGCCTACAATAATGTAAGTATCCGATGAGAAAGGATGTTTTTAAAATCCCAAGCGCGTTATTTATATATGAATAAAGAACAATCTCTTCAAGTTTCAGCTCTCTATCACCTGCGGTTTAGGCTGTGCGTTGATAGATCAATCGGTCATTTAGGACAAAACCTTTTATATAGATAAAGATGTTCATATTTTATAATTTTTCAATATAGGAAAATATTTTCCTACATATCTTTGGAAAATTGAAAATCTCTGAATATTACCTAATGTACATACAATCTGAGCGGCCACATGTGCAAAGATAAAATAAATGGAATCAATTCTTAAAAACTCTTCAAGAATTTTCAGAACTAACGAAACACAGATGCGAAAAGTCTAAATTTATCTCTCTCATTTTGTAACTTAAAAACTTCAAGTAAAGATATATAATAGAGAATTTCAATAAAGCCTGAATAAAATTTCATTTTAACTTTAACTTTAGCAACTTAACAAACCGTAGGTATTGGAAAAGTTTGTTGGGAACAGATAATACTTAACTTTATGATCTCAGATTTGTAAATAGGTTTCATATTTTTTATATTTTTCAGATTTGGAAATTTTACTCATTTTGCGGTTTTACTCGCATGGTGTTTATTACTTTTAGCACTGTTTCAATGATAAACGTTTCAAGACCTTCACAGGTCTATTTTTCGGGATTGAGGAGACATGTAAAGGCCTCGAAACGTTAAGCTTTAGTTTAGCTTATT
Source organism: Idaea biselata (assembly GCA_958496205.1). NCBI lineage: Eukaryota > Metazoa > Arthropoda > Insecta > Lepidoptera > Geometridae > Idaea > Idaea biselata. The sequence goes on from OY292402.1 coordinate 19,059,615, forward strand.
ATTATGTGGGTTGTGGGCTATTAGCTAATAATTATTCAATTGTTTTAATAAAATGAAAGTTGAGCGATTTTTCATACCAAAAGAGCGGTGTCGTTCTAGTGGCAGATACATCGATTTTCATTCCGAGGGTCGTGGGGTCGAATCCCAACCGACCGCACACCGATGTCTTTTTCTTTTAGATAAAGTTATGTGCGTTAATAACATCGCTCTTACGGAAGGAAAACATCGAAAGGAAATCAACATGTCATAGGACTCGGTCCGAAGGCATAGGACATTCGCCAATCCGGAGTAGGAGGCCTTTGCCCTGAAGTAGGATAAATTAACGGGCTCAATATTTATTTATTAAGTAGGTACAGCTGCAAAAGGCATCAAGTCTTACGATTTTCATTCAGAAGCAACGTTCAAATATTATAAAACGGAACGAAGTTCTAAAATAAACAATAATAAACAGCTAACTGCTAAGAAAATGTTATCCAACATCTTCTACCGCACGCAGTAATAATATGAAATGATATGGCCGAGCACAAGTCTGTAAATTCTACTCGTTATACATACACTATGCGTCATACACAAAGACTTGTAAGTATTGTTAGAAAAAAGATCGGGCAATAAAACAAATCTAGTTTTTTTAAAACTTGGACTAGTTATACAAAGTCGGTCAACTTGTATAATCTAAATAAACAGAAATAAATAAATATTGCAAGACGTTACAATCAGCGCAATTTAGAACAAAACTAAGCACCAGGCTTGTACTATGGGTAGGTACTAGATAACGGATATAGGTACTAAAGTATCATACTTTTTTTTTAATAAATACATACATAGAAAATACCAGAAACAATTGTTTTTTAAGCATAAATACTTGGCGGGCATCTGGCAGGCTGGCTAAAAAACTTTTAAATAATAATGCTTTTTGAGCGGTGTTGGTCTAGTGGTAGATATCTCAACTTTCATTCCGATGGTCATGGTTTCGAATATACCTAATCTAAAGAGTTAAATAATTTATGTGCGTAACATCGCTCTTATACGGTGAAGGAAAACATCGTGAGGAAACCCACGGTTTAATGTTGCAGTGCACACAGTAAAAAATTAAACCTTACATTTTGATGACCCTTTTGCATGAAAATATTCTTAGAGTCCGCTCCAGAGTTTGAAGTTTTAACTTTTTAGTAAAACATAAAACTCTAGTATGAAATTACCTGTCTAACCATATCGTGTCTTTGAGATTAGGTACTAACTTGTGAAAACGGCTGAGTTTGACTAGCAAACATAATAACCCCCTTACTTATAAACGATGATTAACAGCTGTAGGTACCGATATGTTTTATAGCAACTAGACAACGAAGTACTAGACAACGGATATAGGGTAAATATACCAACTGTTGGCACTCTACTCTTTTTATCTGGCACAGTACATTTTTCCACTAAGATTATATTTTTTTGGCACATTCCCTTCTCTTAGAGCGGGTAGGCATTAAGACACCCACGGAACCCTACTCCGGGTTGACACATGCCTTCGGACTGTGGTGAGTCCTAGAACATGTCGATTTCCTCACGATGATTTCCTTTACCGAAAGAGCGCAGTTAATAGCGCACATAAATTATTCTTCAACAAAAACACATTTGTGCGCGGATGACAGAGATTCGAATCCACGACCCTAGGAATGAAGATCGGGGTAACTACTACTAGACCAACACCGCTCTTATTCTTACAACTTTTTTGCTACGTTTTCTTACAACACTTAAATTTATCTAAGCTTCATGTATGTGAAACCGCGGGGCTCTACTAGTAAGTAGGATATAAAATGTAGTAGGTGTCGTTCAATAAATAAAATAAAATAAATCTTTATATATCTTTTTATTTTGTGTGTAGCTCAAGGCTATTTTATCTAAAAAAAAAATAAGGAAAAATACGCATTCAAAAATAGAGAGGTAGATGTTAGATAGATGGCGTTTAAGGTGCCTTAATCGTAAAACAACCAGGGACGAATAGCATTTGAGATTTTCACAGCACGGAGCAGGAACTTGCGTGGTCTACATAGTTGGAATAGACGCGTTGGGGTACCGACCCAAAGACGCGAGTTCAAACCTCGCCGCAACTAATAGTTTTTGAATGCGTATTTTCCTTTAAAACAATTCTAGATAAAATAAATCTTACCAAGAACCCGTAAACAAATTCATGATGCAAAATTTTAATTCACGAAAAGATAAAACTTAGTAAAACAGCATGTTTTCATTTGATGTAAGCTTTATTAAAGCCTTTGAGGTGCATGTCTGTATATTCGCATTGCAAAAGTTTGTTTGCTGTTTGAATTCTTTGAGTACTTAACTACGCCTCGCAGTTAATTTCACCAGAGTTTTTTACTGATATAGTTAACATGTAAAGAAACAGATAAAAGTCGCATCACAAAGGAAGTTTTGTATGAAGACTAGTCCGGGGTAAGTCTAGGTCCCGTGGCAATTTTGCAAAACCCTTTCCCTACATCATTTAAAGAACACAGTCTCCAATTTTCAGCTCTCTACTATCACCGATCCTCGGAGTGGCCTGACGGTAAAGCGGACCCCGCCTGCAAGTCAAAAGCGTTGACGGCCTACTGGGGACGCTATAACATTTAACATTTAATATGTAGATCAGTTGTTGTTAGGGCATGGGGTTGTCACCGGTCTAAATATTGACGGTCTAGTGGGGACGCTATAACATAAATATGTACCTAGATCAGTTGTTGATGTGGTTATTCACCGGTCTAAATGTTGACGGCCTAGTGGGGACGCTATGACATAAATATGTAGATCAGTTGTTCCTAGGGTTATCACCGGTTTAGACTGTGATTAAACCGGTTTAGACCGGTTTGAACCATCAGTCAAGACAAAGCATTTTTATAAATATAGATTGCTTATTAATAAAGAGAACACCAAGAACGCATATTTGCATATTTTCTCAAAGGGGCTGTGGTATGTGATTTGTGGGCGCCAATGAAAATGCCTACCTTGAGCTTTTACAAGATTTATTGTACGTAAATCTTCAAGAACATACATACAGCGTTTGGGCACATATTAGGGGAGAGAGGGGCATGACGGGGTTGCGGGCAAGACGGGGACTTGGCCTCAGAGCACAAACCAATTGACCAATAACAATCGTAAAAACGCGAAAAGGTGCGACGGGTAGGGGGTCATAGTATGACGCAGTGATTGAGTGATAAAACCACGAGCATTTTATTTTTTTAAGAAAATACTGGTTTTTGTCGATCACCTTGTGATTTTCACATTTTCATTAGATCGTGGCAGCATGAGACACAAGAGCATTTCAGATTAGGTTTAAAGTGATTTGTTTGTGGCAATGACTACTACAACAGGTAGGAACTTGCTTATCTTCGTATTGCATGGCAGTTTTTTTCTGTACGATTTTTAATTTAAAATGACCGGAGTGGGCATGATGGGGTACAGGGTACCCCATCTAAAATAGTTTTGAAAAAATTATAAAGATGAAGAAACTGGCAAAGGAAAATAAGCACAAGAAAAGAACAATGAGAACTTAAGAAAATTGAGATGACTATAAACCAAAACAACAATCACTAAAAAGAAAAGGTCCAAAAAAGTATTGGTTGAGTCATCATCATACAAAAGTGACTCTACAAGCCTCGGTATTTGAACTACGATAAAGTTTATGCTGCTTTTGCTGTATGCAGCAAATGGGCTCACTGTAGCTGTGTTGGTATGATCAATAAAGACAATGAAGCACCTGTAACTTGTTGTATCCCATTATACCCCTAGGGGGTACCCCATTTCACCCCGAGGGTAGGGCAAGAGGGGGTGTTAGGCACTTTCCTAGTTTTTCACTGTTTTTTATTAAATCCATATTATAATGAGGTTATAAGTACTTAATTATTAAATACTGATTGCCAACGAAGATTAAGTGGATAAAAAAAGTTATGAAAACACAATACTGTCAATGTTATTGAGCTTCAAACCTTAAGGTCCCCATCATGCCCCCCTCTCCCCTATATATATTATTTGGTCCTTTTTTAGGGTTCCGTACCCAAAGGGTAAAAACGGGAGCATACTACTGAGACTTCGCTGTCTGTCTGTCCGTCTGTCTGTGTGTCACCAGGCTGTATCTCATGAACCGTAATAGCTAGACGGTTGAAATTTTTACAGAAAGATGTATTTTATGTAATATGGTGGATTTTTTGACAAACTATACAATGCAAAATTTAAAAGTCAAAATTTTTAACCCCTGCATTAGAATTGTTTAAAATTTCATTTCAACATTATAACAATTGCAATTAATAATGCTCAAAATAAAACTGTGACTTGCAACTGAACGTGACAATGCCACCAAATAGGAACATTACTAGATACCATATTAGTATTGAAACCGAAACTTGGTATGCAGATAGAACACATGGATTAACACATGCAAATTTATATCCCAATACTTTCACTAGATCGGGACTTCGGGACCCATACATGTGAAACGCGGGGCGCAGCTAGTGATAATATAAACAACTAATCATTTATCAAATTATCGTTACTCAACACGAAAAACAGTCAATAAAATCTCGTCAATTGTCAATGAACAAATTGCGTTAAGATAAACAAGTAAATTATCCCCAATCGTACTTAAAAGCGATCGTATTTTACAGAGATACACGTCATCCGACCCTAAGTGACGACCTTTCTTTAATTACATAACGTCGAGCATGACAAGGGTACTCCAATGTAATAGGGAAGTAGGTACATAGGTAGGTATACACATTTATAGAGATAATTTGCGTCTACGGTAAAATAATTCGACTAATGTCAATACGACTTAAAGACAATTAAGCTAAAAACAATTCGATCAAAACACAAAGCGCCTCATAATAATTTGACTAAAATAATTAGAATAGGTTAAAGAACTTTATTATCAACAAAGACACAAATGTCACTTTATGTGATAACATTAAATTATACATACCTAATGTAAGTAGGTACCTAACAAACTTCCATCGTTAACTATTTTAAATTAAAGAGGGTAGGTAATAATAAATTCACAAGCAAGGGAACGTCGGTAGGTAGGTACAGAAAAGCAGTGTGAATGAGAATACAATTATGTAACAAAAAAATATGAAATAGTTTTAAATTTAAGTTATACAAAATAAACAATCATATTCTTTCTTTAATTACGTAACGTCGAGCATGACAAGGGTACTCGAATGTAATAGGGAAGTACATAAAAGTAGGCACACACATTTAATACAGATAAATTGCGTCTACGGTACGGTAAAATAATTCGACTGACGTCAATACGGCTTAAACACAATTTGGCGTGCTTTAGAAAACATGTTTAAAAAAAATAAAATAATAGAAGTATTTTTTCAAAAGCAGTATTTCCTAAATGTGGTTAACACTAAGAAATAATACTAAGACAATTAGGCTAAACACAATTCGACTAAAACACAAAGCGGCTTATAACAATTTGACTAAAATAATTAGACAACAATACATTTGTACACATTTCACCACCCAGACTGCTTTTCTGTCAAAGAAACGACATTGAGGTGCAAGAATGTCATTGTCTTGTTTTAAACTACCTACAAGGATTATTGTTTTAGTCGAATTGTTTTTGTTGAATGTATCTTTTCATTTTTAAGTAAATAGCGTCCGCGTCGCTTAAAAAGCAGAAAGCAAATGCCAAGTTATAAATAATAATTATTGTATCAACATCACCCCAGCGATGTTCCCGGTCGCATCCCTCTCGAGAGCCCGGGGTCCGCTTTCTTACTTTTACGTCTCCATTTCGCACGATCTTCGGCATAAATAATACTTATTATAAATCTACGTTAATACCTTTGAACACAAATATAAATTTATCGTTCTTAGAAAGCTTCCGTGTTTTTTGTTAAACAGGCCCATTTTAGTCAGATGATGGACATTCAAAACAAACCCCTTGCGATTTCTTCCATTTAAAGATTCATTAGAGAATTACTTTTTGGCTGATTAAATGCAGGATCATTAATACATTACCTTACATTCCATAAACATTGTTTTTCTTTCTTCTGTGTTTTTCTTCAATAAACATTGTTTTTCTTCGTGTGGCTCACCTGGTGTTAGAGTTTTAAGGTCGCCCTAAGGCCTCTAAGTTGACCTAACGACTGCTATCTGAGATAACAACCGGGACCAACACTGCTTAGCGTGCCTTCCGAAGCACGGAGGAGCTCGAGAAAATGAAGTTTTGCCACACAAATTATTAGTCACCCATCCAAGTAATGACCGTGCCAAGCGTTGCTTAACCGGCACGATCGTTCATGATCGGCAGATACAGCTAGGCCAATGAGCTCCTCAATAAATAAACATTGGGTACAGTTAACTAAAAACGTTCCTTAGTGCCGTAGGTCAATTACCAATTACCTCCTCAACGAGGATGGTGAACAAACTGAGACTCAATCATTACTGTGTCAGTATTCGGCCGCTACACACAGGTTACGAAACTTGCAAACTTAAAACGGAACAGGTGAGTTTTTTAATTTACTTACGATTACATCAAACATTTTGCCTGGATAAAATACCCACTTTTCACCGATTATGCCATGAGCCTATATAGTACTACTAGCAGCTCCCCGCGGTTTCATCCGCGTAAGTCCCGATCCCGTGGGAATATCGGGATTAAAAGTAGCCTCCAACACCGATATACACACATCAACATCGTCTAGGGATATTTTATATAAACTTCTTAAACTTAAAAAATACTGGCCGATTTAAAAATATTTTAATGGAACCTTATTGTGTAGGCCTTATTGTATGATTCCAAATTTGAATTTTAAAAAAATAATTAAAAACATAAGATTAGCGCGGCAATTATTGTAGCGAGTTCGAAGGTTTAAATTTACTTAACGCAGTTTTAAGCATTTTGTTTAAACAAATTGAAGTTTTAATATTTTTTTTGATTAATTACAATTTAATACAACTGTATGCATCATGCAGCGGTTTGCATCATTTAACAAGAAACGAAATGTTAAGGGCAGTAGGAATGCTCCAAGCTGGGGCTACTCAACGGAGTATTGCCGAGGAGATTGGAACAAGACAAAACGTGATATCAAGATTGTGGTCACGTTATCGTGCTACTGGTGAAGTGGCTGAAAGGCATCCAGGCGGAAAGCGGATAACTACCCAAAGACAAGACCGATTTTTGCAAGTGGCCGCGAGAAGACAACCAAATGTTACGGCCATGCAGTTGGTTCAAACGCTCCAGTCAGACCACCAGGTACTTGTCAGTGACCAAACTGTGAGGAGAAGACTGCACGAGGCTAACCTTCATTCTCGCAGGCCGCTTCGTACTCTAGCACTATGCAGAGGAAATCGTGGACGAAGATTACAGTGGGCTAGAGAACATTTACCTTGGGAAGATATCGAGTGGTCGGTAGTGTTGTTTACCGATGAGTCCCGATTCGGATTTCATCCTGATTCACGTAGAGTACGCGTATGGCGAGCTTCTGGTCGTGACAACCGTCTGCAACACCCTCAGGAGGTCCATCCATACCATGGCGGAACAATTATGGTTTGGGCGGGAATTCGTATTGGTGGAAGAACAGACCTCGTTTGGATCAGAAACACTATGACTGCCGAAATATACCGTAATCAGGTGCTAGCACCAATAATCTATCCCCATCGACTGCAAATTGGCCAAGTTTTCACGCTCATGTACGACAACGCCCGTCCGCACACTGCGCGAGTGGTGACCTGCTGGCTAGAGGAGCACGACGTGTCGGTCTTAGACTGGCCCGCGCAGTCACCAGACCTAAACCCCATAGAGCACGCGTGGGATATGCTTCAAAGAAGGGCTTTGAGGAATTTGCCTCCAAATGTTGCGACTGAAGAGCAACTTTTTTTGCATCTTAGCAGGACCTGGGACAATATTCCGCAGCAAGATATTGACAACCTGATTCAAAGCATGAAAAACCGTAACTGTTGCAGGGTCGTGATTAACGTCATGGGTGGTTTCACTGACTACTAATTTTAACTTCAAATAAAAAAACCTAATCATTTCGTTTTACTTAATTTTTTTCCTTAGATAGACATTTTATCTTAAATTTAACATTATTTCACTTTTTGCGTTTTTTTAAATAAAAAAATATTTAAGCATAAAACAATATTTTGTTGTATTCTAAATCATAGTCTGATAAGTAGGCTTTACAAAAATATATACATGTTGTTTGTTAGTAAACACATTTTTTGAGTAAATTGAGAAATTCTGAATATCCCTAGACGGTGTTGATGTGTGTATAATGTAAAGAAAGACAAACAAAAAATAAAACAAAACATTCTTGTATTACATTATATTGAAGACCTTATATTCAATCAATAAACTAAATTTCTGATTAAGATATATATCATAGATATATGGAGTAGAAATTAAGTTTATATAATAAATACCCATCTTTGTAATCACTTACAAACGAAGTAAATTAACAAAAAAATCCAATAAGGATGATGCCCGTCGAACAGGAAAACTAATGTTAAAGAAGTAGTTTATTGACAAAATGGAAGAATACCTTTTCTGTCTGTTTCAATTCAATATCATTTACGAAATAATATGTTAGTAAATGTCAAAGACCCTTCAATTTTTCTGAAAGACTGACATTCGGGTGAACGCAAACCATACACTTTGATCGGCCGATAGCAGTAAGAGGACGACTTAAAGAATTTGTAGAATTGATGTCAAAATATCTCAGTAAATACAAAACATACGGAAACGATATAAATACCAAAACTTAGTTTAGATTAGTTAACTTTTAGAACACAAAAAAACAACTCGTTTTTAAGCGTGAAAATAAAAATCTCTATATTAAAATGAAACGGGATATAAATTTGAACATTAGTTTTTCCTCTAATGAATATTAGTAATCTGAACTTCATATTAGTAGGTATCAGTTTTACCTTATTCTACGGCGCGGTTTTGATTTTTTAGTTTGTCAATGATTCCCATTAAAATCATTTATTACACTTATTTATCTATCTGAATATCACTAAATATGCATTATGCACCTAGATATTAGTTGTTAATGTTTTTCTTTTAATTATATTTTTATGTTAGTGTTACAATAAAGAATTGATCTATCTATCTAATATCAATATACAAAAGTGCAGATATGCAAAATTGTATGAATTCTACAAAATATTTTGACTTCTTGGGAGCTATCGGCCGATTAACAATTTGGTCTGCAATCGCCTCTTGCCTTAAGTAACGAGTACCTACTTTTTTGTCATGTTACTAAAGCAATTTTGTGACGTGACTTTGATGCCCTCAGGTGATAGGCTATAGTAGTTTTTTTTCTTTCTATTGAGTTTACTAGAAATATCCGACATATCCGAAATATCAAGAGTATCAATAATATGTATTGCGTCGTGGGCACTGTTATTCTATCTATATATAAAAAAATGCCCTTTAATTTGTGCCGCTGCAGGGCAAGGGCCTTAGGGCTCTTAGAGGGGTTAGTTAGACAGTAGACGCTACGGGAGCCTACTCCGGATTGGCGAATGTCTCATGCCTTCGAACCGTGATGTCTTAGGATATGTTGGTTTCCTCACGACGCTGTTTCTCTTCACCGTAAGAGCGATGTTATCAGCGCACATACCTTTATATAAGATAGCTGCATCCCGCGGTTTTACCCGCCTCAGTCCTGATTCCGTGGGAATATCTGGATCAAGAGAAGCCTATGTTACTCAGGGTGAATGTAGCTTTAAGCTTTTGAGTTTATTCATTACAAACATACAGACACACACACAAAAATACAAATCAATCCTGTTTATAATATTAGTGAAGATTTCACATTTGAGTATTGAGTATAAGCACAGTCTCAGCATAGGAATAGGACGGTATCTAACTCGAAGACTATTCAAATACAGATACATCAAAGCTCGTATGGCTGGTAACTCGCAAATTGTCTATTTGTCTGATACGTCGAGTTGTATTCTCAAATGACATGTCCAGCAACGAACTTGTGAAACAGTCGCTTTATATCCGCAGTAGGTAGATATTTGTTTACAGAATAAGCAAAGTTAGTTAGCTTACAGAATACAGGGTATTTGGCGCATGGACCGACAGGATTAATTGGGGGACGGGGGGTAATAACTTTTATAAAAAAAGCTTAATAATTTTTTTGCAATGAATTTAGAACATTTACACAGATTTAGGTACAACTTTGGAAGCTCAAAAGTTTTTTTCCTTCAGATCGTATCAAGTATTGTTTTTTTTTTAAATTAAAATAAGACTAAATTGTAGAATACAACCATGATATTTTGTGGTGTTACAACCACAAACAAAAAAGTTAGGGCGATTGAAAGGCAAGATTACGGGTGATTTTCCAAAAAAAATAAAACCCGTATCTATAAACAACCGTCACACTTTGACATAGGGGGTATCAGGGAAAACTAGCGCATGACTCATTTTCACTCAACAAAGTTAAACTGTCGGGTCCTGCTGTTGATTATGACGGAATGTTGTTGAACTTTTTTTTGTGTATGGATTGTAGGCGACATAGATTCCTACATTTTTGTGTAGTTTTAAAACAAAAACTTAGTAGGTATTAGTGCAAAGCCTACGCCAATTTTAGAAAAAAATAACTATTTTAGCTAAAATGTGGATAGGCCTTTTGACATATTTGTCTGGAAACTCCACTAAAATGTCGCCTACAATCCATACACCTACACAATAAAAAGTTCAACAACATACCTACCGTCATGAAATAATCAACAATTTTCTATGAACCCGACAGGGATTTGGAGTTTAGCGGCTACATAAGTAAGCAATAGAGCGTTTTCGAATTCCAAAATATCGCATGACTTCGTAATTGTAAAGTTTTAACGAGCAATTTCCTGGACTTGTTCCTGTCTACTTCACGGATTAATTAAAGCATCTCTTCACTCTCCGTGCTCATACAATCATTTTTAGGTCTGGTCTTAATTAAAATTACGAAAAATGAATAAAATAGACAAAGAAAAGTAATAAAATTATTTTCAGAATTCTGTTTCTTCTGGTTAGTACCTACTGAGGCGGGCTTAGGCATTATAGGCATGATTTCAATGCGATTCCGCTTACATGAAATAATAATTGGCCTTTTCATCTAATTTTGAGATGATTTCCATTACCTAATCCATGCTTTTTATGGCGCTTTAGTACCCGGGACATTGTTAGGTGGAGTAGGCTTGCCTCCCTGCCTAGAAAGCCATGCCCTGAGGAAAGAACAGGTCAATACGTCTGAAGCTAATTACGCTGTGCGTTTCTTCACGATGTTATTCTTCGATGTTGTTCATAAGATGCCGCTCACATGAAGAGATAAGACAAAGGCTACGTAGAATCAGATGTAAGATCTGTCTCTACCTCTGGTTTAGGTTTGAAGCTTTTATTGGTAGCGTTCGTGTAATAAGGCTGTAGTCAAACGTGACCTCTTTTGTAACACTAAAGAAGAAATCCCTTAATGAGAGTACCCACTACAAATAAAATTGCACTAGTAAATCAATGGCTAAGTCCAAGTTATTGTAGTAGTACTGAGCAACTGCAAGTCTGGAGTTCAAGTCGAAGCTTGCTGTTGCTTATGTTTAGTGGTATAATAGTGAATATTATTAATCTGGGAAAGGATCGTCGACCTCATCGTCGCTTGCCTCATCTCACCTTATAGATGAGTTCAAATGCAAGCCTTGAACATAGTATAAAAAAGCAACTCCCTAATAAAATTAATTTAACTTCAACTTTTAATATCAAAAAAATACAGATTTTAAACAAATGGTTGGACTATTAAAATTAAAATATGTGCTAATATTTTCTTTATTATTAAATTCACGGGCTCTCTGCGGTAGCACTTATAAGCAGAGTTGAATATTACTACGAGTGCTACGACGCTAGTGTCGAAGTACTTCTTTGTACTTTTAGTAGCACTGTTGCTTAGTACAGCAGTACTAGAAGTGCAATATGTGCTACGAAATAGTACTAAGTGTGCTACAAGGCCAGCACATACGTACATATATACATTGTACTTGTGGCAGTTTAGCTTAGTACTAAGAGTAAACCTTTCACAGCATTTGCAGTTTGTAGCATTGTTGCTTAGTCCTATTGAGTGAAATCATTTTCACGAGCTTTTTACATCATTTTCACGAGCTCCTCCGTGCTTCGGATCGGAAGACACGTTCAGCAGTTGCTCCTAGTTGTTATCTCTGACAGCAGTCGCTAGGTCAATTTAGTAAAGGCCTTAGGGTGACCTGAAAACACTAACACTAGGTAAGTCCCACCATTATACGAAATGAAGAAGAAGAAGCACTTGTAATCATAAGATTACAAGTGCTTCTTCTTCTTTCTCTTTCTCTCTTTCTTTCTCTTTTTCTTTTTTCTTTTTCTTTTTTCTTTTTCTTTCTTTCTTTCTTTCTTCTTCTTTTTTTCTTTCTTCTTAAAAGCTTATGCTCTCAAGTTCTTTTCGTGCTTCTCTTAATTTTAAACTCTATCGCTGATGCTTGTGACCGGAACCGTTGTTACTCGTCTCAATTTCTGCACTAATTAAGTGCGACCATTACCATTAATTTAATAATGCTACGAAAACGAATAGGTATAATATAATTATTTTAGCCGTTGAGGTGAACCTACTGACGCTGTTGTTATGTAAATTTCATTTATATTAAGTCTTAGCAGCATTAAAAGCAATTCGACCGAAACATTTCATTTAAAATAGCCAGGACTATAAAGGCTTCATAATTAAAAATCATCATAATTCACGTTAAATTTTGTAAAGTTTGTGTCTAGTCAAAAGATGTTGCTTTAGAATTAAAATATATATATATATATATATATATATATAGTAGAGATGGGCCGACTAGTCGCCGACTAGTCGGGAAAGCCGACTAGTCGGCAGTTCAACCGACTAGTCGGCAACTAACATTTATACAATAAAACCAATATTTATTTAATTAGTAGTACAGTTTAGAAGTCAGAAAAACGTAAACAAAACACGTCATAGCTTACATACATCATCTAAACATCTAAAGTGTCATAACTATGCCTCAGCTCCATTTTTTTTTCCAACTTTTATTTTTATTTCATCCATTTTTTGGAAGTTTCGCTATAGCTTTCGAAGTGCAAACTTATCCAAAAATAGCAACAATCGCCGAGTGATCACGATTAACCAAAATATCTCGGAATTATAATGATCTGCATTGCCGACTAGTCGGCTAGTCTGCTAGTCGGCAGAACCCCTAGTTGGCCCATCTCTAATATATAGTACAAAAACAGATTCGGTTAAAAGTTAAATAATTATTTATTTGTCATTCATTTTCTGACTTAATAAAAAAATAATTATCGAAATCGGACTTCATACGGACTTCGGACTTCGGAGTGCAGCGCGGACATATCCACAAACAACCAATATTTTTTCAAGTAGGTTAGAAATTAAAATCATTCAGACCCTTTTTCAGACTCATTGCTCCATCTCGTGTCGAGTAGCGAAATTAAATAAAACCAAAACCTTCACCAACCGTGACATACACAGCTTACTTCACTAAGTTTAAGCAATGTACAAGAGATGGCGTTATTTGCTAATAATTAATAAAAAATCTATTCATTTTGGATAAGAAAAAAATGCGCAAGGGTCCAACGAGTTTTGTTTATACGAGATATAGAAAATATCTATACCAATATTATAAGGAGGAAAGATTTATTTGTTTGTTTGTAACGATTTGGCTCCAAAACTACGGGACCGATTTCAAAAATTATTCTACTAAATAGAAAAATCTATTATCGAGAAGTAACATTTTAACGCGATATTCCCGCGGGATCGGGACTTACACGGGTGGAACTGGAACCGCGGGGTGCCGCTAATCTAAAATAATTACAAAGTAGGATTAAGTTTGTCGTTCAGTCCGATATGATTTCATTTCCAAATTGCTGAACAATTTTTAGTCATGTTTTTTTTCGATCTAAATTTTAAATTTCGGTCATTTCGGATTTCCATCATTATTGATGAATGAGTGATAAATGCGATCTTGGAAAATTATAATATTTTGCTGTCTGCCTGAATTTTATAGTGCAGACAGGGATAATCACCAGCTGAGTGTCCACTTCAGAGTTGGCAAGTAGGTAAAATTGTTATTTAAAAGGGCCTCTATACGTATTGGCTTCGGCTCCACGCATGCCGTAAATCCAGGATTCCATAGCCCCGTGATACTCGACGTTTAATGGGGCTATGTGGAACCCCGGGAACTCTCCCTCCCAAAACAGACAATATTATAGGCTTTTAAAATTTGTTATCCTAATTTCTTACTAACACGGGAGAGACACCGGGACGCTGCTAGTGTAAAACATTACCTACACATTGATGATTAAAATTATACAATGATTAATATTGAAATGTTAAACTCACTTTGTTATCTACTCTTGACAAACGTGGTCCTTGGTAAGCACGCTTACTTGAATTATTATTTAAAACAAACTGTTTTTTATTATTAAATTGTAATTTGGTAGTTGAATTATTATTAATCGTTTATATTTTGTATGTATGTATGTAAATATATATACGCCATACTCCGGCATTTGAAGTCTGATTTCTATAATCCTTTTTTTATTTGGAAGATGGGAGTTCCGAGTCGGTCCCATAAAATCTTGGTAAAGATCTTATGAGAACCTTTGGAATGATGAGCAGAATAACATAACATAGCACGCGGTGCACATAGCAATAAAATTTGAGTATGTATTATTAATATTGCTCAACTACCTAATTAATTATTTATGTGTGTAGAAAAAATGTAGCACGAAAATTTGATTAAATCTCAAGTATGTAGTAGGTACTATTAGAAGTCGTGCTAAAGTAATTTAGAAAACTCTTAACCTATATTATATTTAACTAGCTGTGTCGCGCGGTTTCGATCGCATAAGTTCCGAACCCGTGCGTTATTTATCCGATAAAAAAAATCTTTCTTATTTCGGATGCCTACATCACAAAAAACAAATACGCAACATCATTATAATTAAACACGGATCTAGATCGCGTTATAGATAGATATATAATCATTGTTTTCTCGATGAGTCTTCTCGGGACTACGGCCTGTGTGATCCGTTAGCCGAAACGCCGAGATAAAGAAGATCGGCGTTTTTCCTTAGGGATTTTACCTGGGGGTTAGAGGTAGGGGAGAGGGGGGCATGATGGGGACCTTAAGGTTTGAAGCTCAATAACATTGACTGTATTGTGTTTTCATAACTTTTTTTATCCACTTAATCTTCGTTGGCAATCAGTATTTAATAATTAAGTACTTATAACCTCATTACAATATGGATTTAATAAAAAACAGTGAAAAACTAGGAAAGTGCCTAACACCGTCTTGCCCTACCCTCGGGTTGAAATGGGGTACCCCCTAGGGGTATAATGGGATACAAGAAGTTACAGGTGCTTCATTGTCTTTATTGATCATACCAACACAGCTACAGTGAGCCCATTTGCTGCATACAGCAAAAGCAGCATAAACTTTATCGTAGTTCAAATACCGAGGCTCGTAGAGTCACTTTTGTATGATGATGACTCAACCAATACTTTTTTGGACCTTTTCTTTTTAGTGATTGTTGTTTTGGTTTATGGTCATCTCAATTTTCTTAAGTTATCATTGTTCTTTTCTTGTGCTTATTTTCCTTTGCCAGTTTCTTCATCTTTATAATTTTTTCAAAACGATTTTAGATGGGGTACCCTATACCCCATCATGCCCACTCCGGCCATTTTAAATTAAAAATCGTACAGAAAAAAACTGCCATGCAATACGAAGATAAGCAACTTCCTACCTGTTGTAGTAGTCATTGCCACAAACAAATCACTTTAAACCTAATCTGAAATGCTCTTGTTTCTCATGCTGCCACGATCTAATGAAAATGTGAAAATCATAAGGTGATCGACAAAAATCAGTTTTTTCTAAAAAAAAAAATGCTCGTGGTTTTATCACTCAATCACTGCGTCATACTATGACCCCTTACCCGTCGCACCTATTCGCGTTTTTACGATTGTTATTGGTCAATTGGTTTGTGCTCTAAGGCCAAGTCCCCGTCTTGCCCGCAACCCCGTCTTGCCCCTCTCTCCCCTACCTTAATTTTATTTTATGTGCCATCGCAAGAAGACCTGACATGACGAGACATGGATTATTCAATTGATTTATGCGAACTAAAGCCATGGTGTAAGTAATTTCGTCCTACTCTTGATAAGTTAAAAGATATTGGATGTTAAAGTTTCACATTTGCGAGTCAAGTGTTCACACAAAACACCACAAGATGTCGTTACTTGTCTTGAATAACCATAAATCTGAATTGTATACCAATATTATGGCAGTTAGTCAAGTCATCTTGCGGTCAATAAATCTTATTACTTAAAAATAATTATTTTCTTTATAAATTCTGGACCGATACGTGGAATTCTGTAGCCATTTTTTGGTTTTACAAATTCAGATGTATGGATATTCGAGAAAAGTAACGACATCTAGTGAAATAAGTTCGTGTAACAAATTGTTTGAAGTGCCGAATATGATATCTGTGGAACATAGCTGGTCCATTTTGAACGTTCTTCTTGAGGTAATTAAAACCAATGATTATCTATAATACGCGATCTAGACCCGTGTTTAATAATACCTAATGATGGACGGAAATCGTGTAAGTTAAAATGTGTTACAATACGCAAGATTCAGCTCTCTGCTAACAGCAGCGGTAAAACAGCGGCTGTGCGTTGATCCGTCAGTTAGTCTGTTAAGGACGAAGAATTTTATAGATATAGGTAGATTATTTAACCATCAAAATTAACCTAGATAGATAAGACACTTACCTAAGTTAAAAGACTGAATTGCCTATTTAGGTAGCAACTCAGCGTACCAGCCAGCTCTTGTGTATTACATACATTAATATTAATTAAACTTTACTATTATAGATATAAGTAATTTGTATTCAGTAAAAAAAAATTTTGTTACAAAATTAATGCATTTCTTTGACCACGTCTTGAGCTCAACCGGCACCGCTGTCGTTTGAGCTCGCTTGGCGCAGATAGTTAGCGCGCTCAATTAAGAAGGAGAGATTATGGCTTCAAGTCCAGCTGCATGCATAGAATTTTGGATAGTAAAAGCATTTTCCTAAACACAAATATTCTCTGAAGTTACCCCACTAAAAATACCTTTATTATTAATTTCAGATAACTTTTCAAAATGGTTCTAACCCTGTACAAAATGGATGCGAGTCCGCCTGTTCGAGCAGTCTACATGGTTATTGAGGCACTACAGATTCCAAATGTCAAATATGTAAATTGTGATTTATTAGCCGGCGACCATAAGACAGAAGAGTTTTTAAAGGTAAGATCTTGAAATTAAAGACATTTTTCGGTTATAATCTCTTTATGGTCTTTATTACTTTTAGCATTGTTTCAACGCTCAACGTTTCGAGACCTTTCCAGGTCCCTTTTTCAGGATTGACTGATTACGCCACGCGATTAAAACCGAAAATTACATGTCTCTAATTCCATACAACATCGCGAAAACAAAAGAAAAATGTAAGGCAAGATCTGTTAGAAAACTTTTTAACCGTACGCGATCTGTACACATTGCTAATAAAAACAAATCGGGTCTTAATCGCGTATTATTTTTAATAAATAAATATTGCAGGTCGTTGCGCACAGCGTTATTGAGCTATAAATTAAGCAACTAGGCTTTTACCATGGGTACTAGAAGACGAATATACTGCAAAATAAACAATTATAGTACTTTGCTTATGTAAATATATCATTGCGATACATATAGATATAAACTACCTATCCAGAACCAGAGACAATCATTTAACCTCAGCATAAACACTTGTTCCCGGGTGGAATCGAACCTGCGACTTTCTACGGTACGTGGAATCGAACCTACAACTTTCTACGGTAGGTACAGCCGGGTGTTCTACCGACGTGACGCGTCAAAAAGGTTGTTTTTAAACTTACGCGATTTTTAGTCATAATCGCATACTATTCTTAACTATTCGTTACAATAGTTTTGGACGCGAGAAGACTAAAAAGTTACCTACTTAGTAAGTAGGCAACTTTTTAGTCTTTTTCAGTTAAAATTTAATGTAATAAATTATGTGAATTTAATATCGAAAGATTATGGTTTTCGAAACTTCAAAGTCTCCGATGGGCTCGTAATCTGCAGGCCGTCAGTTCGAATCCCACCTGGGATATAGTATTTTTAAATTAATCTTTTCAATTACAGATTAGGAAAATATTTGAAACATTTCGGATTAAAATAGGTAGTGCTTTAAATATTTATTACTTTTATCTGTGTATGGCGAATAAAATAAAATAAATTTAACAATATTTGCAATAATTGAATAATAAATAATAAAGAAAGATAAAAGAAGAACAAAACGAAAGTGATGCTTGTATTATTCATGCCTGTAATATTAATGTAGCTCATTTATTTTAAATGCATTTCATATTATGATTAAAATAATAAAGGAGGTACCACGAACGAAATCGTGACGACAACAAGGTCGACTAAATACTTATACTAATAATTTATTGGCAAAAACTGCATTGTAATTTTTGTCACCATTATTTTAACCATCGCTAGGTTAAAACTAGTTATGACCGTTTTTTCAGTCAAAACTAGTAGGTATCACCTGAGATTAAACCTACTTATTACTTACTTTACTTATTTCAGCTCAATCCTCAACATACAATCCCATTGTTGACGGACGGTGACGTTACATTGTGGGACAGGTGAGAATATTTTATTTTAATCGTGTTTTTCATGACGCTGTATTTTTATGTAATATTCTTTTATTATTTTTATTCAAATATTACAACATATTTAACGTTGGGTAGGTACTATAAATATTCTAATTACTTACATGCAAGGGTATGACAAATTATGCAATACTTATTAATTTAATATCAGGTAGCTAAGTATCTGCGTCGTTTTCACTATTTATAAATATGAAATTCAAAGACCTGACTGATCGACTGACTGAATAATATATCGACACACAGCTAAAGACATGAAAACCTTGAGACATGAAAATTGGAATGTTTGCTGTGCTGTGTAGAATGTAGGTCATAAAGATACTGAAAAGAGTTTTTAGAAAATCCTTTAGGACCGGGACTTATGCAGGTTACATCACTAGACACTGTTAGTAACGAACTTTCGAAACGTAGGTCCGTGCAGCCACTTAGTATGGTATCGACCTATCATCATTAATAAAAAAAACATATTCTCAGTATTTTCTTGCTGTTTGTACTTTAAACATTTTGAACCGTCACGTCAGGGAAAAAAAATAGGGATTCGAAGAAATATTTTCATACTAAACCGAATAGCAAAATAAATGGGACCACCGGGAATAATCCTTAGTGGCCATCTTAACTATAGTCCATTAAAGACTATTAGAAGTAGGTATACGTATCTATAATGCCATCGATCCCGAAAGACACCATCTGATGAGAAGTGGCCAAAAGCTCGTGTTCTCCTTAGATTTATAATTGATTGCTTCCAGTCACGCCATCGTCACATATTTGCTAAACGTCTACGGGAAGGATAGCGACCTTTACCCAGCCGACCTGAAGAAAAGGGCTCTCGTGGACATGAAACTTCACTTCGACAATGGCATTCTTTATTCGGCTATTCGGGAAAACGATGTGAGTACCTAGGTCATGTAACCTCTAGGTGGGTTAAGGGCACTGAAATGAAACTATACAAGTACGCTGGAATTGCTATACCATACAAAATGACATTAGATTTTTGTGCCGATTTGATTTGCGCCATGTAGCGCTGTTGTCGCGCGTTTTCTATTGAAAGTGATGATGACGGTCCATGGAACTAATAGTTCCGGAGACGGTCACCATCACTTTTAATAGAAAACGCGCGACAGCAGCGTAACATGGCGCAGATCAAATAGGCACAAAATACAGTGCGAGGCCTCTTGTTCAGCGACTTGTACCTTGGAGGTCAGTGGTTAAGGGTCTAGGCCACAAAGGAAGTCTAGGTTTTCGGTGCTGCTAAATCTCTTGTAGTCAGAGAGGTTTGAGATGCGTACTTGTCTATACAAAAAATAAACTTTCTGCACGCTAAAATTGGCCGAGTTTTAGTATTTTTTTACGCTGCGGAAGCTTATAAACGAAGGATCATTCTAGTTAATTTTTTCTACGTGATTATTTTTTTAAAATAATAGTTTAACTGCTACACTTGTACCTAATTGTACAGGTGCCGGCAAACATCTTGAAAAAATGGCCGATGCGCAGAAGTCGCACGATCATGTCCCTACTGCGCGAACTTACCTTTTCCCCATCAGTATTTTTCAAGATCATTGCTGGCACTTGTAGTTATTATTTATTTTTATTTTAGCCTATTTTGTCCAACTGCCGGGAAAAGGCCTCCCCCTCTCTTCTCACACAAGTAGAACCATAGACAATTTAAATTTAACGTTGCACTGAAAAGAAATCTCCCATCTGTACAAAAGGATATTTCACCATTCCAGGAAGGAATATTCTTCGGCACAGCTACCTCATTAACTTCAGAAGGTATCGCCAGGATTACCAAAGGATACGAATTTACTGAGAAGTTTCTAGAGAGAACACCGTGGATAGCTGGGCAACATCTGACAGTTGCTGATATAAGCTGTGTCGCCTCGATCAGTACTTTGAATGAGCTATATCCGATTGATACAATTAGGTATGTAAGCTATAGTTTGCTAGTTTATCTATCTATATATATAAAATTCAAAGTCCTAACTAATCTATATATCAACGCAGAGCTCAAACCGCTGGTCCTAGAGGAAATTTAAAGAGTGTTTTCTTTATGATGTGTAATCATCCACTAAGAAAGGGATTTCGGAACTTACGCTGGTGAAACCGCGGGGCGTAGCTAGTCCATGTATATATATAAAATGCTTTGTCAAAACTGACTGACTTATGGATCAAGGCACAGTCTAAACCGCAGATAGTAGAGAGTTGAAATTTAGAGAGGGTGTTCTTATATGATGTTCTCATACGATAGGAAAGGAATTTCCGAAATTCCCAAAGGGGCAAGACTAGTTCACTATAAAGTGATTACACTATAAAAACACCACAATTTAATAATGTTAACAGTTGAAACTTATATTTTTCTTTTTACAATTGTTATACGGAGAAGTAAGTTCCGACTCGCCTGCACGCCCCGCCAAACACTCCTGATAACATCTGCGGAGAATGTGGTCAAACGCTTTTCTATTAAATTTTATGGCAGTTTAAATACGTTTCAGTTAAAACTTATGCTGATATAACATAACGTAACTAGATAGATAGATAGATAAAAACTTTATTGCACCAAAAATTTACAAAACACATTACAAAAACAAAAACTTATAGCTAATTTTAGAATAGGTACAATGGGCGGCCTTATCGCTAAAAGCCATCTCTTCCAGGCAATCTTTGAAGTACTACAGAATACATTAGAACTAGTAAAATACATTTTAAAGTCATTTTTACAAATAAGTTCCGTAGATGTTGCGGTTACCACCAACATATTTGATAAAGTTGTTTTCAATAACTGCTGCTAGACTGCTTTTTTGAAATTGAGTTGTGAGAAGCAACTTTACCATAAACTTGACCATATAACAAACAGATTTGGCAATGTTTTTCGGCTGATCATTTACTTGAGACGTACCTTCCTTTGGGACCAAGCTGTTTACCCGCCACCGCGAAGGAAGAACTCCAGGTTTGCTAGTCTCTTTCCTCTTAGTTGCCTTTTACGACACCCACGGGAAGAAATGGGGTAGCCCTATTCTATGCCGGAGCTACACGGGTAACGGCTATCTTGGGCTACCCTTGCACTTATTTATTCAAAAATCATCAATTTTACAGGTATCCAAAAATAACAGACTGGTTTAAACGCTGCTCCCAATACGATTTCTACAAGAAAGGCAACGAAGCTGGCTTAGTCGATTTTAGAAACTACTTAAAAGAGTACCTTGGTAGGGGAAAGTAAATTTCCTCTTACAATGAGCGATCAATTTGCCACGAAACTTTTCCAATAAGACATACTGCCTATTTAAATTTTAAGTGCGCCTTACGGTTCCAACCGTGTCGGGATGAGAAATATAGTAATTTATCCGAAGCTACAGCTATACATATCAAGTTCCATTGTCTTTTGTTCAGTAGGTCTTCTTCTTTTCGTATAGAGGTGTGGCTCACCTGGTGTTAGAGTTTTCAGGTCGCCCTAAGGCCTCTAACTTGACCTAACGACTGCTATCTGAGCTAACGACAAGATAACAAGCTCAGTAGGTTAGGTATGTTGTGACTGTTATAAAACATTTAAAAGGTATATAGCCGCTGAATTTAAAATCCCTGTCGGGTTCATCGAAAATTGTTGATGATTTCATGATAGAATGTTGTTGATTTTTTTGTGTGTATGGATTGTAGGTGACATTGTTTTCTACATTTTGGTGTTGAAAAATTACTGTTTTGGCTAAAATGGGGATAGGCACACTTCGACATATTTGTCTGGAAACTTCACTAAAGTGTCTGAAACATAGTCGCGTACAAGCCATCCACAAAAAAAATATCAAGATCATCCTGTCATGAAATAATTAGGTAACAATTTTCTATGAAGCCGAAAGCCGAAGCTTATATTTCTTTAAATTTAGCGGCTAAATTCCGCAAAAAGCCGGGGTCAGATGCCCACAGCGCCTACTAGAAGGTGTTGGTTGTATGAAGTTCTGAACCGCCCATCCTACATAATAAATATATTTTAGTGCTGAAAATATGTATATATGTATGTGTGTTTGTTACTCAATCACGTAAAAACCGCTGAACCGATTACCATGAAACTCGGTATGTAAACTGCTGGACACCTGGAATAACACATAGACTATTTTTATTCCGATATTCCCGCGAGATAGGGACTTACGCGGTTGAAACCACTAGACGAAGATAGTTAATAATATTCTTTCTGAGTTGAGCTCATATTCAATTTCTGACGAGACATTGTCAGATCGCGCCTTGCTGGGCAAACCGGTATAATTATTTAGTAGAAACTTATTATACCCACATAACCTTTCTGTCAATTTGGTAAGATGTATTTATTTCCACAATAAAACAATTTAATTTACTTAAATGCGTTTTTTATTTGTAACTACCTGACGTCCTTACGTTTTGGATATCTTCTTCTTTTTTTTTATCGTTTAGTGGCGTGGCTCACCTAGTGTTAGAGTTTTCAGGTCGCCCTAAGGCCTCTAACTTGACCTAACGACAACTATCAGAGATAACAACCGGGACCAACTGCTTAACGTGCCTTCCGAAGCATGGAGGAACTCGAGAAAACGATTTTTGCCACACAAATTACCGATCACCCAAGTAATGACCGTGCCAAGCGGTGCTTTATCCGCACGATCGTTTAATATCGGCAGGTACAGCTAGGCCAATGACGTCTTCATTGAATCTTGGATGTTATCCAGTTATACCGATTACAACCAAACTACGTCCAAAACGTTAGGATCAGAAGCAGACTACAGTTTATACCTATGATATTTTTTTAATAATGCCTATCTATATATCTATCTATGTACTAGCTGCGCCCTGCGGTTTCACCCGCGTAAGTCCCGATTCCGCGGGAATTTCGGGATAAAAAGTAGCCAATGTGTTATTCTAGATGTCCAGCTATCTATATTCCAAGTTTCATCGCAATCGGTTTAGTAGTTTTTGCGTAGAAAAGTAACAAACATCCAAACATCCATACAAACTTTCACATTTATAATATTAGTAGGAATAGGAATTTATAATATTAGTAGGAATATATAAAATAAAGTAACTAACACGTAGTTACACTATTTATAACTAAAGAACGGTTAAACCGATTTGGCTGAAATTTGATGAGGAGGCAGCTTAGAACCAGGAGAAGAACATAGAATTTTGATCCCGTAAATCCCGCGGGATCGGAACACACGGGTAAAACCGGGGTGTTAGGTATAAACAAAAGAATCTTATTAGGGTTCTTTTTTAGCTTCGGAACCCTAAAAATTGCACAAAACACAACATTAGATTTAAGCCAACATACAATTAATTTTTAATTTACCTGTGAAATTATATTTGCAATTTATATGTGAATTTCACTAAAATTTTGTAATAAATACACGACTATAATTATCGGAAAACGTTCGTTGAGTAATTGTCGTGTAATTTCCAGACTTTCCGACCTTCCGACACGTCGACTAAATTGCAGGTTTCGGTGCATAACTAACGTAGATGAAGACGTTGGTCGACATTACGGTCATTTATTATTCCCTACGTACACTCAAGTATGAAAAATGCATTTTTATATAAAGATTCATATATCATTTTTCATTAAAAGTTTTTTTGTATAATATTCTCTCACTTGTACTTACTAAAGCTAATAAAACTGCAGGGGAACTACCGGTCTTATCTAATCTACATCTTCATTATCTACACTTATATTATAAAGAGGAATGATTTGTATTTTTGTGTGTGTGTGTGACGTATGTTTGTAATGAATATACTCAAAAAATACTGGGCCGCTTTCAAAAATTCTTTCAACATTAGAAAGATACATTCACCCTTAATAACATTGGCTTTTGATACCGGTTTTCTAACGGGATTGGGACTTACGCGGGTGAAGCCGCGGGACGCAGCTAGAAACATAATAAAAAAAAGGCTTGGTAGCGCTTTGTGTGAAACACACGTATGTGCGGGTTGCGGTGCGTGGGTTTGAGCTGCGTGAAGTGTCTGGGTCGGAGGCTTAAGGGCCCTATTCTGAAAAACTGAAAATCCATGTCGGGCGCATCGAAAATTGTTGATTATTTCATGACGGAATGTCGTAAAACTTTTTTTTGTGTACAGATTGTAGGCGACATTGTTTCCGATATTTTAGTGCAGTTTCCATACAAATATGTCGAAACGTATTGAAGCCTATCGACATTTTAGCCAAATCAGACATTTTTTGTCTAAAATTTGGATTGGCTTTGCACCAATAGGAGGTTCATGTTTTAAAACTACACCAAAATGTAGGAAACAATGTCACCTACAATCTGTGCACAAAAAAAAGTTCTACGACATTCTGTCATGAAATAATCAACAATTTTCGATGAGCCCGACAGGGATTTTCAGTTTCAAGGTCGTTGGCGTATATACTCCTCTTAAGGCATCACGCGCTCAACAAATTAATTCGGCGAGCCCTGATTCGGGCGGAGGTGCCTTCGGTGTTGGAGCCCCTCGGTCTATCTCGTTCCGACGGTAGACGTCCGGATGGTCTTACGCTGATTCCTTGGCATAAGGGGCGCTGCATGGTTTGGGATGCTACTTGCGTAAGTTCCTTCGGCGCTTGTCACATTTCTGCAACTCAGCGGGTGGCAGGGGCGGGGGCCGAAGCGGCAGCTCGGGCCAAGCGACTCAAATACGCATGCCTGGAGTCGGCGTATGTTTTTGTTCCGTTTGCCGTTTAGACTTCTGGGTCGTGGGTGGGACTTTCTGGCGCCAAGGGTTTAGTTGCTGAGCTTGGGCGCCGCCTCTGAGAGAGGGGCCATGGCCCCCGGTCTGGTGAATATTTGGCGCAGAATGTGTCTTTGGCCATTCAGCGGGGGTCAGGGGCATTCAGCATTCCGCCAGCATATTGGGCACTTTTGGCCGTAATGAACCAGGTATTTGATTGTTTTATTTATTTTATAAAAAAAAAAAATATTTGTGTCTATTTGTAATACTGACACACCCACCCACATACACGATTTAGGATTAAGGTTCTCTACCTCTGAACTTTCGATTGGATACCCTGCATATAAAGAAATAAATATAGTATAAGGTATGTATTTCAAAAAATAAATTGCTGCATACTTATCCATGTATCTAGTTATGGTTATAAAGTATTATTAGGTATTCGATGATCTAGATCATCGATTATTATTTCTAAATACTTAACTATGACACACAAATGATGGCGGTTTGGTCCACTTCATGGTTATTTATTATTCTCTGCGTCCATTCAAGTATGAAAAGATGTATTTAGGTATATATTTTTTACAGCCAACTTACAATTTTTACTGAAAAACGTAGTTTTTAAAAGTATATAGGTAACTTGATACCTACATAGCTATAATAAATAAATAAATAATAAATAAATTCTGTGAACAACACACAGCGCCATCTAGCCCCGTGGTAAGCGACTAAGCTTGTGTTACGGTGACTAGACAACGGATATAATACTTATATTTATTTTTCTTTTGTAAATACATACATATTATACATAGAAGGACACCCAGACCAGACACAAATATTTATTTTTAAGCATAAATACTTGCACCCGGCGGGAATCGAACCCGCAACCTCCTGCATTGCAGTCGTGCTCTCGCACGACGCGCCACAGAGGTCGTCAAATAATATAATATGTATCTAGTTACAGGTATCAAGTACCTACGTAATAGTTTTAGTAGGTATTATATCTATTTCTTAAATTGTAGACGCTTCTACGGAAAATTCAACAAAAACATTAGTCGTTTTAGTTGAATTGGTTCTTAGTCGAATTGTTAATTAGCCGAGTTAGTTTAGATTTTGTTTGAATAATTTGAATTTTCCGCGAATCAGACGTACCTCTCCTTTTTAAAGTCCATCTAGACTTTAAAAAGGAGGAATATCATAAAAACAAATTGCCACATCCACATAACTTTTACTAAGTACCTGTTTGGTAGTACCTTCTACCTAATATCGTGTGAGTGAACCAAGTGTGGCCATTAATGTGTCAACATTCGACCGGTCACTACACAGTTTAGTTAAAACGGAAGTTTAAACGAAAAAAGGTGAGCTATGTACATTATTGTACATCTTTGGCATACTTAAACTCTCTCTAATCCGAGCGATGTTCCCGGTTGCATCCCTCTCGGGAGCCCAAAATTAATTTAGGGTTGGCGCAGTAGGTAGGTCATCAATGACCATACCTTCTGCTAATAGATTTGGCAATATTTTTACGGCCGGCCGCCTGCCTGACACCAACGCTTCTAGTGACCAAGCAGTTTATCCGCCACCGCGAGGGGAGAACTTAATTTTTGCTAGTCCTCCTTAAATCCCTTAGTCGCATTTTACGACACCCACGAGATGGGCATACTTAAACTGGTCAAGACAATTCGATTTTGCAGGATAGTGTTCTTATGATGACGAATTGATTTTGTATTTGGAATTGGATTTTCAGAGAAAACCTCAAAAATGGTGCTTACACTGTACAAGGTAGACGGTAGCCCTCCAGTTCGTTCTGTGCGCATGACTATCGAAGCTCTTGGTCTTCAAGATGTAGAGTTCGTGGATGTCGACCTTTTGACTGGAGAAAACCTCGGCGATGAATATTTGAAGGTAGAAATTTTTATATCTATACTTACTTAATATTATTATAAAGCTGAAGAGTTTGTTTGTACTCTCTGGAACCGCTAGTATGAAAAATTTGGATTTCTACCCTAATATCGGTATTATTCAGATTAAGATTTTATTTTTATAGGGTTCCACCACCACAAGGTTTTCCAAATATTCATTCGAAATTAAATAAAACGGAGAAACATTTTCTTATTTGCACAGCGTAAATTACTTTTTATTGGGAATAATATAAAACAAATGAGATGTAAACTAGTAATTTACGCTGGAAAAATGAAAAAAATGTTTCTCTGTTTTATTTCATTTCGAATGAATATTTTGTAAAAGCTTGTGGTGGGGATCCTATAAAAATAAAATCTTAATCCGAATAATATCGATATTAAGGTAGAAAACTAAATTTTTCATAATTTATTTTGGTATTATGTTTGCATGGAAATGGTAACAGTACCCACGTTCTTAACTAACTAATTCGGAATAGCCAGTCTTGAACATCTATGAAATGGATCCTCATGACTAGTTCAAAATATGCAAATAGATTTGGCATATAAACATATTGCACGACGTTCCACACAGCGCAATCTAGCCCCAAACTAAGCACTAGGCTTGTACTATGGGTACTAGACAACGGATATACTACTTATTATACTTTTTTTTTTGTAAATACATACATATGATACATAGAAAACACTGAATATCCCATGTCTTCGGACCGTGGTGAGTCCTAGGACATGTTGGTTTCCTCACGATGTTTTTCCTTCACCGTAAGAGCGATGTTATTAGCGCACATACCTTTTTCTTAAAGAAAAAGACATTGGTGCGCGGTCTGTCTGGATTCGAACCCACGACTCTCAGAATGAAAGCCGGGGTATCTACCACTAGACCAACACCGCTCTATATTTTAGGGCCGGCTAACCCTCCTAGGGATCAAGCAGCTTATCCGCCACCGCTTAAGCTAGTCTCGGCTATAAGGTTTGCTAGTCTCCCCCAGATCCCTTAGGCACCTTTTACGGCACCCACGGGAAGAGATGGGGTAACCCTATTCTATACCGGCGCTACACGGCAGGATTTCTAAAGTAATATTACTTTTAAGTAATAAAATTACATAGGCTGCTGATAAGGAAAAAACCAGGACATAAACAATAAACAATGCCTGCAGTATTTTATATTATCATGACGGGTTCAGGGTTCAGTTATCTCTCATCCTGCATTCCATAACGATACTGGAAATATGAATTAATGTCAGGGACATTTTGTCCCAAAATGAGTTATAATTATAATACATAGGTGAATTCAGAATTTTCCACAGCATCATATGGCATTTTTTGAATTTTGATAGGTAGATAAGATTTTTCTTCTGTCTCCGCGATGTTCAATCGTGAAGAAGGGACCTGTAAAGGTCTCGAAACGTTGAGCATTGAAACAATGCTAAAAGAAATAAACACCACGCAATTAACGACACGACAGTTACATAATGATAGTCAATGTTAAGAACAGCAAATTGGCGATATCAAAATGAAAGAAAGCAGCGTTGCAAGCAATGCAATGAAAGCGTCAGTAGCTAGGAGCCAATTGCGAAACATGAGAGATCTATAAAGTTTCAATTCATTTGTTGTTGTTTCAGATGAATCCTCAGCACACAGTTCCTTTGCTGAAAGATGACGACTTTTTAGTTTGGGACAGGTAAAACGACCCGCGAGACTGACCCTAACCGGCAGGGCCGAAATGCTTGACAAACTGAATCTATATCTCCGCTAGGAGTTTGTAGTATTCCGTGATCTATATAGAATTAAGTCCAGATTATGCTTCATTTTAGAGATTAGAGAGTGACCACCAAGAGAGCGGCGCTCTATGCATTTATACTGCGATGTACTTATACTCGTAGGTGCCTCTAGAAAAAATGTAACGTCCTCCTTTGTTGGAAATTGGTAAAAAAAGTAATCAGTTTTTAGATTTTCAGCCCTATACTAGGTAGTACTGACGTTGACTTAAAGCATTTTATGATTTCTATTATTTTTCTCTAACTCTAGATTGTTTGAACATAAAATAAAAATATATTAGAAATCAAGTGAAGTTTCATGCAAAATGCAAATTGTGCATAACGTGCATTGCACAAATTGTTAAAGTTTCAGATTTACGTATCAACACATGGTACCATATTTTTTATTAGCCGTACTATCTAATCTTGTCGAATCTTACAAATCTTGCTAAAGTTGTTTTCATTCCGTATTCTGAATTTACAGTCACGCCATATCCATCTACCTAGTCACGGTGTATGGAAGCGATGACTCGCTCTACCCAGTTGACCCGAAAAAGAGGGCTATTATCAACCAGAGGCTGCATTTTGATAGTGGAATACTGTTTCCCGCTTTGCGTGGCACAATCGTAAGTAAATTATTTGGTTTTTCTGAAAAGAAAAATGTGGTATTTTTTTATTACCTATCTCCAAGAGTTCGGTGGCCAAAAAAAATTAAAGTTATAGGTTAGGTAGAGGTAGAACACTAGGTGAGCTACACCACGCCAGATACGAATAGAAGAAGAATTACCGATCTCAACAAATACGAGAAAAAGGCAAATATATTTTTTAAATATTGTTGAACATGAAAATATTTCAGCTTCTTCTTTAACTACTTACGCCTTATTTTCCTCTTATGTTTCTTATTTTCCAAAGCTTTGGCTGCAGTTTATCAGCACCCAACTTTATAATAAATACGTGCCTTGTTACCATGCACGACGCGAGCAAAACGAATCCCTTTACATTTTCAAAAATTCCAGGAACCGGTATTCTTTTTCGGCGAGACATCATTCAACCCTGATAATCTCCTAAAGATCAGTGCAGGCTATCAGTTTGCTGATCAATTTCTAGCCAGCAACGATTGGATGGCCGGCGACGAGTTGACGCTTGCTGATATCTGCTGTGTGAGCACCATTACGAGTATGAACGTAGTATTGCCCATTGACAGCCAAGAGTAAGTATTTCGTAAACGTGCCCATTGAAATTTCCGCGGTTACACCCGCGTAACTCGCGATCCTGCGAAATATAAGATTAAAAAGTAAGCTATGTTTTCGATGACCTCTGTGGCGCGGCGAGCGTATGCCCTATGAAAGGAGGGATAATTAGGGGAGGGATTGTCTGAATAGAGATTTTACTCAAGTAACATTTAAATTTAGTGACTTGTTAGTCACTTAATTTAAATGTTACCTGAGTAACATTGCCCGTGCCCATAACACGCCCCGTGATATAATAAGATACCAATGGGAATTTATGATAAGACGAGCTTTGTTTTATAATATAAAACAAAGCTCTGTTTTTAGCTTTGTTTCTAAGTCACTAAATTTAAATGTTACTTGAGTAAAATCTCTAAAAGCTAAAAACAGAGCTTTGTTTTATATTATAAAACAAAGCTCGTCTTATCATTGATAAGAAATGAATGTTGTGTGGTCATGTTTGATAAATTATGTTATTGAGTAAGTTCGATGTTGGAAAGCGGTCGTTGTTCGCTGTTTAATAAAATTAAACACAAACATAGATGCTTTGTTGTACCAAGTTATTACAAAACAAAAAAAAAACGCAAAAGAAACACAGAAAAATAAAGAAACAAAATCAACACATTTCTTTACCAAAAATTAGACTTAAACCTATTTAACACATAACATAAGCATAAATATCAAGTAGATACTCATACTTTAGTATCTCTCAAAAGGTTTCGTTTTAAGGGGTGGATTGTGCAATACAAATTGTCGTTCCTGTGTTGTATTCTTACAGGTTTCCGAATCTTGGCTCGTGGATGGAGAGGTGTTCAGAGTTGGATTTCTTCAAAAAAGGCAACCTACCTGGCCTGGCTGTGTTTATTGGACTATGTCGGATGAAACTGGGCAATCTGGAGCAATAAACTGTTCTCTACAGGCCTTTCTGCACATGCTTCTGCGCAGACTCCTTACTTGGTAGTTGCACTATAACTTAATTTCAATGATACTTATCACTAGTCATTAGAACTTTTGATGGGATAGTTTAGTCATTTTTTGATCAATGAATTAAATAAATTAAAAAAATATATTTTTGTTTTGTTATTTTAATATTTATTTACTTATATTATTTTCCATGTAGGTAATCAATTAAATTGCATTAGTCCATTTCACTTTCTCGAACTCCTCCGTGCTTCGGAAGGCGCGTTAAGCAGTTGGTCCCGGTAATCACGGTAGTTGAAGTTAGAGGCTTTAGGGCGACCTAAACCTCTTTAACACTAGGTGAGCCACACCACTATACGAAAAGAAGAAGAAGAATTAAAAACCCGGCCAAGTGCGAAACTCGCACACGAAGGGTTCCGTACCATTTTCACATTTGGGTACGGAACCCTAAAATAAAACAACAACTATAAATATTTAGCTTTAATTCTTACTCCCATCATACGACCACACCAATAAAAAATAAAAAAAAAACTTTGGCACTAAGAAAATCTGAAACTTATTAGAAACTCTTTGCTAAGTGAAGGCAGACTGGTATATTTGACAGACAGGGCAGCCATTTTTAATTCCATAACCAACTCGATTTGACTCTGACCAATCAGAAGCGACCTTACATTTTACTAAAATTCCCTAGTAGTTTTTGAAACACGTTAAATATTTGTTTTATTTTGTTTTTAGTTTATTTATGGTTGTATTTGTTGTTGTAGCGGCAACCGAAATACATCTGCGAAAATTTCAACCTTCTAGCTATTACGGTTCATGAGATACAGCCTGGTGACAGACGGACAGACGGACAGACGGACAGACGGACAGACAGAAAGACAGCAAAGTCTCAGTAATAGGGTCCCTTTTTTACACTTTGATAAAAACGGGACCCTAACTATTCAAAAAAGAGACGATTGAATGTAGGAAACATTCCAAAAACTCCGCACTCGACAGGATTTGAACCAGCCAGCAGCCCTACCAAATCCGTTGTAAGGTATCCTACCGGCTGCGCCAATAAAATGTTTTTCTTCTTAAAACCCATGTGAGTTCTTCTTAAAACCCGTGTGAGTACTTCTTAAAACCCATGTGAGTACCTACTTCTTAAAACCCACGTGAGTACTTCTAAAAACCCATGTGAGTAATTCATAAAACCCATGTGAGTATTTCTTAAAACCGACGTGAGTACATAGGACGCTTGTTCGTAACCATATTCAATTGCGAATGTGTATGTTACGTCACACAATTTACTATTAAAACAGCAACGTAAACTTTCCAACTAGGTGTACCTACTCGTATTATGCAAGAAAACTTGATAACTAGATAACAGCAACTTTCCTTATAAATACACGGTAACTTACACTAAGTACAGTCTGGAACAGAAGTTTGTTGCAAATTGATAACCAGCTGAAAGCATTGCGGTTCTATATTTTTCAAGAAGTATGAAATTGTTTGCATATTTTATGCAAACTGGATATTTTGACGACCTCTGCGGGGTGATGGGCGAATGCCCGACCGCAATACAGAAGGTTGCGGGTTCGATTCCCACTGGGTACAAGTAGATATTTATGCTTCGAAAACATAACCCTTGTCATGCAGCCGGGTAAAAATGTCACCGTAATGTCACAATGTGTTGTCACAAAATGTATTTATTATTATTATTATATATTTATAGAGTTACTTAGTTAAGTTTTAAAGCCAGACTCCGCAATCTAAAACGTTGTTCCCAAACAGGAAATTCTTGAGAAAATTTATTTTCCAGGAAAAATAGCATTCAAAAATTCTCACTTGCGGCGAAGCTTGAACTCGCGTCTTTGGGTCAGTACCCCAACGTCTATACCAACTAGACTACGCAAGTCCCTGCTTCGTGCCGTGAAAACTTCCAATACTATATTCTCCTTTGATTGTTCACGATTAAGGCTCGTTAAAGCGCCATCTATCTAACGCTGCAGGTAACAACTTTCCAGTTGTTGACACCTGCGTCGTAACGGTTAACTCTACAGATAACTCATTACTAACGTAAGATGTCGCAATTTTCTAAATAAAATAGCCTTGAGCTACATACAATAAATAAATAAAAAATGGGGGTCTAAAAAGGGCAAAACAAGAAGATAATTATTTAGATTGAAATCCAGAAATGCATTGGTACTAAAACTTATAACACCCCTCTTTTTCCGTCGGGGGTTAAAAATGGTCAAGGTACAGCCGTGGTCGTACCTACTGTATATATCTAGTGCCTACTATGTCTGTATTTATAGAGGTATTCCTATCACCCACATAATGATAGTTGGTATACAGTAGGTACGACCACGACTGTACCTTGACCATTTTTAACCCCCGACGGAAAAAGAGGGGTGTTATAAGTTTTTGTACCAATGCATTTCTGGATTTCAATCTAAATAATTATCTTCTTGTTTTGCCCTTTTTAGACCCCCATTTTTTATTTATTTACGAAGTCGAGTTTTAGTTTTTCAAACTTTATTTTTTAGACCCTCTTTTTTATATTCGTAGTCGGGTTTTAGTTTTTTAAACTTTATTTTTTTTATTTAATACTTTTCTGATTCCTGATCGGGTATATATATATTATATATTATATTATATATACCATCTAATACCTACTCAAACGTAATGTTGGTTTGTTATTAACTTATTGTGCAACTTTATTACGGACCACGCGAGCTGTACGACCGCAATATTATACATATTTTGACTTAAACAAAACGATATATATAGATATATATATATTTTTAAAATGTGCTCGACAAGACCTTTCTTTTGATGCCTAACATGCGGTGATTATATTAATTTTATTTTTTTCGAGGGTAGAATCTGAGGTTTAAATTCCGTCATATAATATTTTGATAAAATGTATATACCCTACGACATCCGGCCTATTATTACGAATCTATTGACCCCTCATTCATTAAAATCGGTTCAGTAGTTTAGGCGCTACGGTGGAACATACAAACATACATACATACATAGACTGCCAAAAACATTACCCTTCCTTTTGGCTTCGCCGTAGTCGGGTAAAAATTAAAAGAAATTTATAGGAAATTCTTTTCCAAAATCAATCTAATATTTACTTCAAATAGGAAAAATGAAAACCAACATTGAATTGAAATCAAACAATTAAAGAAGAATATTCGTTCCTACGTTAAAGTATTAAGAGGAAAGGGTACCTACTCGTTCTCCATACAAACGCAGTCGACTGTTTCCTCCATGGATAATGGAGGAAACAGTCGACTGCGTTTGTATGTTAAGTATGTTTATGCCATTAAACCTCTGTCTGTCATGCATGACCATCCCTACGTTTGGTTTTTTTCATTTTGAAATTAGAAAAGAAATAAAATAAAAAAAAATAAGAATATGAAAAAAGAACACAGTAGAGGCCATAGTCAATGAGGAGGAACACTAACTTTTTATCCCGGCAGAGGGCGTTAGTCGAATGATCTTAGGTTTGAATTAAGAACTGTCAAACAGGTGTTTTTTTACAACTCTCGGCGCCAAATTGGCCATATCAGTCTCAGACCGAAAGAAAAAAAAACACTCGGCGTTTTCATTCGTGGGGGACCATCAACAAAAAAAAAAGATCATCCGATGCCAGCGCCATCTGCTCACAGCTTTACGTGTGCCACCCCATTGGTCATGATAGCAGATATAGGTTCTATGGCATAAACATATTTGCCTCAATATCTTTATCCAGTCGGGAACAGTCGACTAAGCTACGTTTGTAAAATTTGAGTATAATTTCCCCTTAAACTTGACTCTCACATAAAAGAAGTTAAAAACTGTTCGAGGCAGAAATTTAATTAATTTTGCTGTTGCAAGTTACTAATAGAGTTCATTTTTTGCGAACTTGCAAGTAAGTTGTTCTGTAACTTAGTAACGTACCAAGTAATTTGTAGCGTTTGTATCAAGAATAAGTCCTTAAGGGGGTGAAGCGACCTGGTAGACATCGTCAGGTAACGAAATGCAGTCTGTGTGACCATGTATCGAGCAGACTATACCCTAGTGTGTTTGTGGTAGTGTCACTTGGGCTCGATCCAGCTCTCCTTTTTATAGAACCGAACACACTAGCGTTTGGGGACACGATCTGTCTATCACTGATTCCAGGTGGTAACTGCTGGGAGTGGCCTGACGGTAGGTACAGCGGACCCCTCCTGGATGCCTAAAAGTTGGCTGTAGATAGAGATGCTATAAATATATGTTGTTAGATCAGTAATTGTTTAGAGGAGATTTGATCTTATTATTATAATTTAAGTTATTTCCTTTACATTTTTTCCGGGTCTTATTCGCGTAGTCTCCATACGACTAAGACTATTGTAAATAGTCGAAACGTCGAGGTAAGAGAATTCAAAAATAACTCGAATAAGACCCGGAAAATAAAACTAGATATGAGTACAAATCCTGTAAGTTTATTAAGTTATTATGTTTTAAAAAATTACTTAAAATTTGGGTCGAAATTTCTCAAACAAAAGCTGAAGTATTCCACCCATCAACCAACAAAATTAACCCAATTTTAAAACATTAAAAACATGGGCAACATTATTCATTCTAAAGTAGTTTACGTTACAAAATTTACCGTATATTCAGTGAAAATTTCACAACCTCCCTGATTATATTCCATATTTTATGAAATAACAACATCACTGTAAACATTGCCGTGTAGCAATCTGAATACGTAATACTACAAGTTTTCTTTGGCTTTGCTCGAGAACAAATAAACCTATAACTCTGAAGTCGGTTATTCCAACTTTCCTACTATAAACACAAATACTTTCTGTTAAATTAATTTTGTATGCACACATAAATAAAATAAATTCTTCATAAAAAATCCTTCCGTAAGGAGAGTGCGCTACCACTACGCCACACGGTGGCACGGTGAATTTATAATTATGCATATTCCCTTGTTCGTTTACTACTACTAAGGCTTGATTTAAACACCATCTACCAGAAAAGTCTACACGCAGTTATTATTGAGTTTTTAAGTATTGAAACTTACAAAACCACTAAATAATTTTTAAGTTTAATTTATCTAAATCAGCGGTTCCCTAAGTGGTGGGCGCGCCCGGCGCAGAGACCCCCTAATGAGAAATTAAAATAGTTGTTTTATTATTTGATACCTTTTTATTCTGACCTGGTAAACTGG
The DNA here is from genome assembly GCA_958496205.1 of Idaea biselata. Classification (NCBI taxonomy): domain Eukaryota; kingdom Metazoa; phylum Arthropoda; class Insecta; order Lepidoptera; family Geometridae; genus Idaea; species Idaea biselata. Next base: position 19,096,056 of record OY292402.1, read on the forward strand.
ACTGAAGGATAGGGGACACGGTTATTTCTTTAAAAAAGGAAAGGGGCGCCACTTTCCACAAAAATAACCGTGCTTCCAATATGATAGTTGTTTCTTTATGACGTCCTTATTTAGTCCTATTATAGTTGTTAAGTATTATTTTAAGTGTTTGAATATAAATACTTTATTATTTACATACCTACCAAAAGTTAGATGATGAAACATTAGCGATTTTGCACCTTATCACTATAGAAGTAATGGGAAATGAGGAGCAATTGTAATTATGTCAAACGTGGAAGCTAGATAAACAAAGGAATGAAATTATCTAAGTGCAAACCTATTCAGTAATATAGAAGCGTTTCTTTACAAACAAAATATTTAAGAGACACTCATCACAAGCTTAGTCGCTTACCACGGGGCTAGATGGCGCTGTGTGTTGTTCACAGAATTTATTTATTTATTTATTTATTACAAGCGATTTCCTGATCCTGTAGGAATATCGGGATAAATAAATAAATAAATAAATAAATAAATTCTGCGAACAACACACAGCGCCATCTAGCCCCGTGGTAAGCGACTAAGCTTGTGTTACGGTGACTAGACAACGGATATAATACTTATATTTATATAAATACATATATACTTATATAAATGTATGTGTTAAAGTGTTATGCCTATGTGTTAATCCAGTTCTCCAGCTATCTGCACACCAATTTCGTCGGAATCGATTCAGTAGTTTGTGCGTGAAGGAGTAACAAACATGAATAAAAACTTGAGAGGTGTCAAGGGACACCCGGATGGAACGAAGTTCCAAGCAAAAAAAAAGTGTCGTTTCAACTTTTGGTCTTATTTTTTCCGTCTAGCCCCCTTTCGCAACGCGCGATAAGGAACTTCGTTCCAATAAATATAAAATAAATATTGCACAACATTACACACAGAGCAATCTAGTCCTAAACTAAGCACTAGGCTTGTACTATGGGTACGACAACGGATGTACCACTTTTTTTTGTAAATACATAGAAAACATCCACACCAGAAACAAATATTTATTTTTAAGCATAAATTCTTGCACACGGTGGGAATCGAACCAGCATTGCGGTCACAGAGGCGGTCAATTCCAGGTGCAAAGCTAATTTCTCAATGCTGCATATCTGGTACAAAGCTAATAATACTCACCTATCTCAAATCCACCCCAACTAAGGATTCATAGTTAAGGACATTTGAATTTAGAATAGTTAGGTAAATGAAATAATGCAATTCTATACAATTCCAAGTCTCCGGCAAAGATATTGCAAGCGAGTGGTGCAGCGGTTTGCACTGATCTTCGTCGCAATTAAGGTTAGCATACATGAATAAATGTGTTCAGAAATGTGATTAAATAATACCATACATACATACCCTTTGTTACAGTTAGCTTAGATATATTTACTGTAATTAGAAAACTAGGATTGAATTGTGTTTAGTTTTTTTTTCTATTTTCGCGAAGTTGGATTGAAATTAAATTTTCAGTATTAAGTGGACAGTCTACCTAATCTTTTTCCATACAAACGTAGTCGACTGTTTCCTCTCTAGATAAAGACATTAGAGCAAATATGTTTGTACCACGAATTTCTTTTTAATGTGTGATGTAGGTGTGGACTCTATTATAGGTTACAGCGTCAGTGTCGCTCGTCTATTTCGAGCTTTTGATTTAACATAGTGTAATAAAGGTTTTTCTTTTTTATCTTTTCGTGTAGTTGTGTGGCTCCAGTGGTAAATCTAAATACTAATGTTCATTATAAGTCTAACACTAGGTAAGCCTCAACACTACACACTTAAAAAAAATCAGGTCGCCCAAACGCCTCCAGATAATAATTAAAAATAACATCAGATATTTATATTATAAAATTATTGAAATCTTTTTTCTGCCCATGACACATTTTACAACAAGGATAAAATTTTGCCTGTGGCAACCAAAAAAATTATCTCCCTCGAATTAGGGCCGCTATATTTTGACCGACTCAAAAAAGACGGTCTAATGTCGGTCTAATGTCAGTCTGATCTGAGGAGAATTTTCGGAATATTGAACAGAATAGAATTTTTTTAAAGAAAACATACTTAGATTTTTTTTTAAGGAAAAATAGGCATTTAAAAATTTTTCACGAGGCGAGGCTTGAACTCGCGTGGTCTAGTTGGAATAGACGTAGGGGTACCGACCCAAAGACGCGAGTTCAAGCCTCCCCGCAATTGAATTTTACTTTTAAAGGGTTTTCCACTGCAAGATTTTCCAGAATATTCATTCGAAACGAAATAAAACGGAGAAACATTTTTTTCATTGAAAAATGTTTCTCCGTTTTATAGAATATTAAATAGTTCAAAAGGTCCTAGAAAGGTATTGAATTCGTCTTGAATATGAAGTAATTTATTTTGATAAGGATTTATACCAAGGTACAAAATAAAAGGTTATTAAAGCGACGGCATTTTAATTATTTACAAAAATTACAAAAACACTTATTGTGAGATAACTACAATAGTTAGACATATGGTGTCGCGATATATTTTGTAGACAATTACATTTTCTACAAAGTTGTAGTACATAGTTTTGTTCTATATCCAATAGTTTTCGCAGCGCACGCGGCGTAAGGAATTTTTTGGTCATTTTTTTCACACCTTGTGTTACATTTTTTAACTTTTAGTAAGGATCCCTATTTTTTTTGAAAATATAATATAGCCTATAGCCATTCTCAATAAATGGACTATTTAACACCAAAAGAATTTTTCAAATCGGACCAGTGGTTCCTGAGATTAGCGCGTTCAAACAAACAAACAAAAAAACAAACAAACTCTTCCGCTTTAAGTATATAAGTATAAGTATAGATGAACAGAATAGTTCTCAATCTACTATCGATAGCTAATCAACCTTTAGCTGTCTTATAGCCTTATTAATAAACGTAGAGCAAGGCCGGAGTATTTTACCATTTTATGTTACTGTCTGTGAACTTCGAAAGTTCTTGTCACGGAAAAAGACAAAGCATGTTCTCACGACGACCTTACTCCGACCTTACTCCACGTTTATTAATAAGGCTATTAGAGACTGGAATGCGATTCTCGGTAACTGTATCTCATTTGGTACCAAGTTAAGACTATTAAGGTGAGGAAATTGTCTGAATAATTGCATTGGAATGAATAGAGAGATATGCAATCGGGAACATCGCTCTGATAATGATGGCCGTAGTGATAAAATGATTACATATATTTGTGAATAAAGTATAGGTAGGTACCTACCTTGAGATCCAACAGCAAAAATAGAGAAAAAAAATGGGTCTCGACTGTCAAAGTCGCTATGTTCCGTGTCTACTGGACCTGTTTTTTTCTTTTCAGTTTTTATCTAAAGTGTCTTATTTAGGCAGTCGGGGTTTTTTATTCAATATAAAAAATAATTAAAGAAACCCAAATCTGAATACAACTGACTGACTGATATGACTATACGGCCAGCGACGTATAAGCTTATGTACTGCGACGCAAAAAAGGGACGAACAGTCGAATACATAATACATAACCCTTCTTTACGTCGCGCAGTCGGGTAAAAAAAGTATAAAGATCAATAGTAATGGATCCGGTGGGCGTTATCTTGAATGATAACAATGACTGTGTAATAGTAATGTACAAAAAACCGCCAAAAGCCGTCAAACTACACCTAGAACCCACCCTGTAAAACTACCAATTTGAAACGGGCGAAATCTAAGCAATTTACTACACTGTCGAGGTCCAATTTTGTTCATCACTCCGAATATCCTCACCCGATCTTCAGCAATCAAAAAATAAACTAAATCCATTGGTAATTGGGGAAAATACATAAAATAGAAGAAAAACCAATATCCCGATGAATTGAGAACGTCCTCCTGTTTTGAAGTCGGATAAATTAAAAGGGATGACCCCTTTTAATTGCTGTACTGACTTATCTCATGATAAAAACACGTAATATTGTAAAACTTATCCTTCAAAACTAGCTAAATTAAACCTCTTAAAATTTGTCTCTATAAATTAACCATTTACTACTAATAAACACCAATAATTCCAAAATAGATAACGCTAAGCCACCTGTTGGCAACGTGCCCAAAACAAGAACACTAAATTATATTAAAATACTAATCTGGACAACGTCCGATGGGGGACTTGGTTTAGATCCAGGACGGGCTTTGTTAAGGCTTATTAGTTTATCATCTCACTAGCAGCTCCCCGCGGTTTCACCCGCATAAGTCCCGATCCCGTGGGAATATCGGGATCAAAAGTAGCCTATAGCCTTCCTCAATAAATGGACTATCCAACACCGAAAGAATTTTTCAAATCGGACCAGTGGTTCCTGAGATTAGCGCGTTCAAACAAACAAACAAAAAAACAAACAAACTCTTCCGCTTTATAATAGTAATAGAAGATAGATTTATAATGTCGAGCAATCTGGCAAACTGACCTACATGGCTCTTTTTAAGAAGAAATGATACCTACCTAGTCGTTCTCCATACAAACTTCTGCAACCTTGACATCCACTGGACATTATGCAACTTGGACATTCTGCACCTAAACGACGTAGTCGACTGTTTCCTGCCTGGATAAAGACATTAAAGCAAATATTATGTTTATAACAGGCCGTATCTCATGAACCGTGATAGCTAGACAGTTGAAATTTTCAAAATTTAATTGATTTTTATGATTGAATGATTTTGATTTTGACGACCTCTGTGGCGCGTCGTGCGAGAGCGCGACTGCAATGCAGGAGGTTGCGGGTTCGATTCCCGCCGGGTGCAAGTATTTATGCTTAAAAATAAATATTTGTGTCTGGTCTGGGTGTCCTTCTATGTATAATATGTATGTATTTACAAAAGAAAAATAAATATAAGTATTATATCCGTTGTCTAGTCACCGTAACACAAGCTTAGTCGCTTACCACGGGGCTAGATGGCGCTGTGTGTTGTTCACAGAATTTATTTATTTATTTTATTTTTATTTATTTTAAAATTTTAAACCCAACGATACCTATCGCGATTAATAAATTTCAACATTGCGTAACATTATCAAGGGTTTTTTATATAGATAATGGTGCGCTACTCGCACTTAGCTGGGTTTTCTAAACAAAACTATATTTCAAATAATTATAAATTGAGAATTGAGAACCTCAACTTTTTGAAGCCGGTTTAGGATAGATTTTTCTTCTGTTTTCGTGATGTTGAAATGAAATTAAACTCATTTTTCGGTTTTTTAATCACGTGGTCTTTATTACTTTTAGCATTGTTTAAATGCTCAACGTTTCGAGACCTTCACAGGTTTCTTCTTCGGTTAAGAAACTAGCACAGAAATATAATTTCATTTACAGTTAGACCTACATTTTATTATGAAAATGAAATGCAGGTGGATACCGCGATATAACTTGCATAGTAGGTTGTTGACAAAGTTTATTATAGTTCCTTCGTAATAAAGTAGAACACCGTAGGCTACAGTTACTGCACAACTGAGGTCAAGAATGCTGCGTACATCATTCCAAACTACATGGTGTTTTCTTCCGGCGAACTGAAGAAATATTCTACTAATATTATAAATCTGGCGGATGCCAGTTTCCGTATTATATTTTTTAACGTCACTTGTCTACGCCGTTGTCTACACTTGGATTGATACGACAAATCTAAGGATACCTTAATAATTAAGGAAATCCGTCTGGTGGTTTAGGAGACATGCGATGGTTAACTAAGAATAAGACAAAATTTAGTCTGGAAAAAATATGAATTTACTTAATAAAAAAAAATTGGCTTTGTGAAAAATTGCCGCCTCTTAGCAGCAGGATGTCTGTAATATCCTTGAAAAGTCTGGCATTGAGAAATGCCTAATGTAATAATAGCAACGAAAACCTAAAGAAATAGTTTAATTTCATATGTTTTTATATTTCAAATCTACGTAGAAAAAAATCTATAAAAACATATTGCAGTCGAGTAAAAAACGTAACATAATCTACTCATAATAATTACATCCAGTATTTGACACCAAGTTATAACTACCTAATTAGATAGAACTACGTAGAATTTCCAACGATATTTATTTAGTTATAAGTAACAGTTAATTGAGTTTCTTCGACATTCGACTCAAGTTCAACAAATAGATACTTAGAAACAGAATACGTTAATATTAATGAACCTAGTTACACTATTAACAAATGTTAACTAGAGATGGGCCGACTAGGGGTTCTGACGACTAGCAGACTAGCCGACTAGTCGGTTCCAAAATTGCCGACTAGTCGGCAATGCAGATCATTATAATTCCGAGATATTTGGGTTAATCATGATCACTCGGCGATTGTTGGTTTTTTGGATACATTTGCACTTCGAAAGCTTTAGCGAAACTTCAAAAAAATGGTTGAAATAAAAATAAAATTTGGAAAAAAAAATTAAATGGAGCTGAGGCCTTATGACATTTTAGATGTATGATGTTTAGATGATGTATGTAGGCTATGACGTGTTTTGTTTACGTTGTTCTGACTACCCACCTTCTAACTGTACTACTAATTCAATAAATATTGGTTTTATTGCATAATTGTTAGTTGACGACTAGTCGGCTTTCCCGACTAGTTGGCGACTAGTCGGCCCATCTCTAATGTTAACTTGTTTGTTGATTCGTCTGTGAGACTCCGTTTAGATAAACGTTTACACAAGACGATGTTATGTTGAAGAAACTGCGACTAAGTGAATTGGGTGTAATTTTGAGAAGATTTTCATTGTACTGAAGAATTATTTCAAAGGATGAGGAGGTCATGGCCTAGCTGCACCTGCTGGTACGCGTAGTCAGTTACGCGTGTCCCGGAACGATATGTCCATACTTGCAGCTTATTAGATAGCAAGATAAGCTGCGGCATTGTCGTGATGCCAAGATCATACGCATCGAGTAGAGCGGGGGACAGTAAATTGCTACTCGGCCGAAACAGTAGGCCGGGTAGTAGTGTAAATACCTACTCGCGCCTAGAGCGCCATTCAAAAGGCAATCGGCATTGAATTTAGTTCTTCATATACACTATCGATTGATATAATAATATTGGATGGTATTTTTTTACAAAAAGACAAGATTTGATTCCTGGCTACTGGCTAGGGCAATATTTTTTTCAAAAATCTATATTATGCCATTTCTGTTTTTGTCAAAATCGGAGATGCAACTCCTTTCAATATTTTTCGCTATCCTACTAATATTATAAACGCGAAAGTTTGTATGCCTGTATGTCTGTATGTGACTTTGTACTCCTTCACGCAAAAACTACTGAACCGATTGCGATGAAAACTTGGAATATAGATAGCTGGAGACCTAGAATAACACATAGGGTACTTTTTATCCTGATATTTTAACGGGATCGGGACTTACGCGGGTCGAACCGCGGGGCGTAGCTAGTCTCTTATAGTTTAGAATATCTCCCCAAAGGCCCGTTTACCCTGGGTAGCCATACTGGACCGGTATTACACTAAATGACACAAGATGACAATACTATTACGATTATATCGACACACTATTGCCATTATTTCGAGACTGTGACAAATTTGGTAGACTTCAATAGTATCGAAATGGTCTCTCAGTGGAATTGCAATAGTAACCATGGTAAACAACCTTCTCTGTCTGTCTGTCTGTCAAGTCTGTTAAAAATCCATCCTTTCATTAGAATTTTGACAACTATCGAGACTCCATCAGTGGCATCTCAGTGGTGTCTCACTGGTGTGTGTCACTCTGGTCTCACACGTCAAATATGACGATTAATATTCTATCGACACACTATTGAAACACGATTGCGGAGCGTAATACCGACCCTGTATACCTACCAAGCAAGTGTTTGACCGATGCCGAGAGCACTCGCCACTTAACTCAGCGCGCGAGATCAAGACAAGAGGTCCAAAGGCAGTCAGTAAAGTAAATAAGTATACCTACATACCTTTACTCTAATTCAGAAATTTAGATCAAAAATGTAAATAAAGTTCTGTCAATTTTAAAAGAAAAAGTAAATAAAGAGCTGTCACTTTCAAATAGATATATGGGATATTTGTTTACTTTCTGAAATAGGGTGTATGTAGTGCATATTAATCTGTAAAGGTATTTATTTTATATGGGTGTGTACATTCGTTTCAGTGGGCTATGGAGCCCCGGACCTTTGGGAAGCGAGCGTGGGGCCGAAACACGTTCATTTACAATTTAAATGCAAAGTATGATGTGGACACCCAACCGTCGATTATTCCTGTCTGCACTATAAAATTCGACCAAGGACAACCCCCGGTTCGGAGAGATCTATTGTGTAAACTACGGGTGAAAACTAATTAGGCTATGGAAATGGGATGTTATTGAATTTGGATATTGGGGAGAAATTATGGGGAACTATGACGCCTGCCGTAATAATGTTCAAGAAACATGTAAAATAATAAATAAATAAAAATTGCACGACGTTACACACAGCGTAATCTAGCCCCAACTAAGCACTAGGCTTGTACTATGGGTACTAGACAACGGATACACTACATATTATACATAATTTTAAAATGACAGACGTATAACTCGACAACTTACATAGGTAATCTTGGAGATCCTGTCCATCCTCCTAGTATTTCTGCTCTCGCAACTCTACGCTGACCGGCCGGTGAAAGTAAGTCAGAGGCAAGGGAGTGCTGTTCACTTCGGCCAGTCAACTAAGACAAGCCTGAGGAAGGGTGAATGGCTCATACCTTGAGTACTCGAGATTGCAGGGTCGCTACACCCCATTACAAAAAAAAATTGTCCTGTAAAATTGTCATAGATCTTGGTCTTCATTTTACTAGATTTTAATGATTAATTGGTCAGACGTAGCATACCTAACTACCTCGTACCGTCCATCAAATCATACCTCCCACTAAGCTTATCTCTCAAAAACTTATTCACCAAATCAACAAAAAAATAACAACACGTCAATAATTGCTTCACCAAAATGACGACGCAAGCAGTTATAGCGCTATATTTACACGCATTCTATACCTACTCGTACACAAAACACAGTTCGTCTGGCTGTCGTAGAAAAAACGACCAAAACCATTTTTCATGAGGAATGTCACACACACCCATTAAATTAATGAGTTTAAAACGTCGACGGTGTCGTAGACAGACTCTCGTAAAAAGTTAACGTCGAACCTACGTTATTTCGTTTAAGTACGAGTACCTACTTCACTTACTTACTTATAAATTATAGGATTACGTTTTATTTAATTTTCAGCCATAGTCTTTACGTTTGTAGCTATGAATTATTTGAGAACACCTTCGTATAAATTGAAGAATGCTTTTTCATATTGAGTTCTTTGACGTTTGTGGGGATTCAATCCAACACCTCCATTCCACGCTTCGAGCAAGACAATTTGGGCATTTTTAATATCTATATTTTCCTACTTTAGGCTTAGAACGCACTGCGATTAAACGCCTGCGTTTTACCGTAGGTCTGAAACCGCAAAAAAATGCAACACATGTAGCTTTTTATACAAGCCCACGCATTAGCGTTTTTTTAAATGACTGATTTTGATTGTTGATACGCGGTTCTGCGTTTTCAGCTATTCGTAAACCGCTTGCTTTTAATCGCAGTGCGTTCTAAGCTTTAATGCTTTTTAGGGTTCCAACGGGACCCCATTACCAAGACTCCGCTGTCTGTCTGTCTGTCCGTTCATCTGTCTGTCATCAGCCTGTATCTTATGAACCGTGATAGCCAGCTTCACAGACGATGTGTTTTTGTAGCCGCTATAACAACAAATACAAAAGAAAGAAAGAAAAACAATAAACGTGATTTTTAATTTAAAACACAACGTAATCGCGATTTATTTTTACCACTGCACCATGTAGTGACGTCAATTGTAAAAATAAATGCTAACGTTGTCGTGGCTTTTTTGTAAAAATAATAATACGGAATCCATCGTGCACGAGTCTCACCCGCACTTCGCCAATTTTTAATTTGAGCACTACTTACTTTAAAAGATAAAAATTAAAATTAGATTAAAATTATCCATACGAACGTAGATTAGTTGTAATAAATCTGTCTTAAAAATTGATATTTCCTTTTAAGGGAAACCCTATACGAGAAAACGATAAAAAATACCACAGAACAATAACCAAAACTCCTTCTACCAAAATATAAGTAGATCGTTTTAAATTCAAAAACTTCTAAGTCGTGGACTTATTCCGAACCCCCTTAAAATCTCTGGCCTCAATTTCAATTCCGTCCCAATTTACTTTTCCACCAAAATTTCCATTTATGCCTTTAAAGCATTCAACTTTCAGACTGTAAGGCCGAAAAACTTTAGAAGCTTCAGGGACGGTGTAAATGCCTCATTAAGGTGTTAAGATGGAAGTCGAAAAATAATTTGAGTGGCTGTATCAGCAGTTCTCAAACTATGTCAATGACGGAACCCTTATGGAACGCCAAATATTTGACAGAAGACTAAAATATAAATAAATACTGCATGACGTTGCACACAGCGCAATCTAGCCCCAAACTAAGCACTAGACTTGTACTATGGTTACCATTAGGTATAGACAACGGATATACTAAATATTAAACTAAAAATATAGTTTGCAATAAACTATCCCCTTATATTATTTTTAACTTGATTTACCTAGATTCTTCTTCTGTTTTCGCGATGTTGTATTGAAATTAAAGACATTCATCCTGAAGAAGAGACCTGGAAAGGTCTCGAAACGTTGAGCGTTGTAACAATGCTAAAAGTAATAAAAACCACGCGATTCAAACCGAAAAATGTCTTTAATTTGATTTACCTATTTAACTTAATTTTTAACTTCTTTTTTGACTGCGCGACGCAAAGGATTTTCATTGATTTGTGCTGGTACTGCCGCGGAGGAACCCTGGGGATCTGCAAAGCCTATGTAGGGGATAGGCTTTGCAGATCCCCAGGGCTCCTCGGAGCACACTTTGAGTATGGCTGTGCTATATAATTAAGTGTTTTGACAAAGGCAACCGTGTTCTATCTTTGCAAGAAAATATATTTAACTTCAAAATTATGCTTGTTAGCTCACAACCCTTTAATTAGATACTTGGGTCGGTTTTAACAGTATACATTGATGGAATGAATGAAACACATAAATTCACATAATTGAGAGCGTAAACTGGTAGAAGTTGTTTCTAAAGGAATTCGGCTTTTAGAGCAATTTTATCTTATTTTCTTATTAGAGATTCTATAACTTTCACAACCAGGTGTTGTAAACATTGGCTTGCATGTTACTTATCTATATCTATACCAACTTCTAATACTTTATACTAAGTGAGTGTGACTCTGACGAGGTAAAACTGGCTGATTATTGCTCCGTCTATCAGGCCGAGATGATCGCCATATTGGAGGCTGTCAATTGGGATATTGAAAAAAAAAATATTGATTTGTTTTAAATATTTTAAAACTTTATTATTAATTACATTGATATTTAATGTAAAAAACCAAAAAAAAAAATGTTTTTTGAATGAATTATAAGCAATTAAAAATTAATAAAATTTGAAAAAAGATCACGTGACTATGAACGCGCCACAATTGGTCACTATACTTGTGACGTCATAATGTTAAAGCAATTTCATAACTGTACGATGTTTACGGCTAATACACGTAATTTGACAAAAATATTGCAAATTTACTGCTATTTATTGTTAAAGTTAATTCCGATTAGCTATGTGTGATACAGGATTTATAAAGGCCAATTCTGATAATATTTCTGATGTTGACATATTTATGATAAACAATTTTTCAAAAAATGACGTTCGGTTCAATTCTGCTGAGGTTGGAGGTGCCAAAGCATCAAGGTAAGTCTATTAAAAAATAATATAAATCAAAATATCCAAGTATTAATTCTCTATTGAATATAATTATTTTTTCATTACTTTACGTTTTCATCGTTTTTGTAGTATTTGTACATAATGGTACAAAACAAGATGTAGTGGACATTTGGTTAAGCCAAAGAATAGTGTCATTTGGTCAAGCCTATAGTTACCGCAAATGAAAGTGTTATTTCGTCAAGCCGTGAAAAAGTGTCATTTGGTCAAGTCCTTGAAGAGTGTCAACTGGTCAAGTCCTTTTTTTTTAATACAACAAAAGACGATCGGAGTAGAAACAAAAGACGATCGAAACGAAAACAAAAGACGAACGTTACGAAAACAAAAGTCGATCGAAATGGAAACAAAAGACGATCGAAATGAAAAAAAAGTCTATCAACATGAAAAAAAGGCGATCGAAATGGTAACAAAAGACGATCAAAATGGAAACAAAAGACGATCGAAATGGAAAAAAAAGACGATCGAAATGGAAAAAAAGACGATCGAAATGGAAACAAAAGACGATAAAAACGAAAACAAAAGACGGTCGAAACTAAAAAAAGAAAATCAGAGTAGAAACAAAAGATGGTCGAAACAGAAAACAAAATAGGGTCGAAGCAGAAAACAAAAGACGGTCGAAGCAGAAAACAAAAGACGATCGACTATGAAAAAAGACGGTCGTAACTAAAAAAAGATAATCAGTGTAGAAACAACAGACGGTTGGAACGAAAACAAAAGAGGGTCGAAACAGAAAATAAAAAATGGTCGACGATGAAAAAAGACGGTCGAAACAAAAAAAAGACAGTCAAAACTGAAACAATAAGTTCTAAGCTATAAGTTCCTTTTTGATATAAATAAAACACATATTTAGCAAAAAAAATGACGGTGCTCATATAGAAAATTATGGGAGTATAAATTATTATAGAACTTATTGTTTCAGTTTCGACAGTCTTTTTTAATTTTTACCATCTTTTTTTGTTTCGACCGTCTTTTATTTTCTGTTTCAACCCTCTTTTGTTTTCTGCTTCGACCCTATTTTGTTTTCTGTTTCGACCATCTTTTGTTTCTACTCTGATTATCTTTTTTAGTTTCGACCGTCTTTTGTTTTCGTTTCTATCGTCTTTTTTTCATTTCGATCGTCTTTTTTTTTATTTCGATCGTCTTGTTTTTTCATTTCGATCGTCTTTTGTTTCCATTTCGATCGTCTTTTTTTTCATTTCGATCGTCTTTTGTTTTCGTTTCGATCGTTTTTTGTTTCTACTCCGATCGTCTTTTGTTTCTACTCCGATCGTCTTTTGTTGTATTAAAAAAAAAGGACTTGACCAGTTGACACTCTTCGAAGACTTGACCAATTGACACTTTTTCACGGCTTGACGAAATAACACTTTCATTTGCGGTAACTATAGGCTTGACCAAATTACATTATTTTTTGGCTTGACCAAATGTCCACTACATCCAAAACAAGAGCGATAACTTTTAAGATTCGACATTTTCGATATATTTTTGAGTATTTAACAATAGCAAAAATGACAACAGAATTAAATTTATCAATAGCCAAAACACTGTAGGTGCTTTACTTATTATCTGTAAACTGCAATGAGTGAAAACTAACATTATGACGTCACACGCGTTCGGGCGCTGTCGGCGACTGTTTGGTACTAGATTCAAAATTTAAATTTTTATTTTGAAATAACTTTTTAATTATAGCGAAATTAAAAAAAATTAAATTGGTTTGTTATAAAATTCATATATGATCTTTCCATTTTTCACAAAAAAATAATAATTCAAAAGCCCAATTATCTCCGGCTCCTAGACCCGCCTTGTGGGAATATAATTAGTGACTCGCGGTCGGCGTTGGAGTCATTGGCGGATCCTAGTCCGGATCATCCCCTTGTGTTGGAGATTCATCAGGCTTTGGCAGAGCTCATGAGGTTGAGAAGCATGATGGGGTTCTACTGGGTTAAGGCTCATGTGGGTATTGTTGGAAATGAGCGTGCAGATGAATTGGCGAAGGCTGCGGCAGTCGGTACTTGCGCTGCCCCTGGTTATAATGCGGTTCCTCTTTCTTATGTTAGGAAAATTTTTAGGCAGGATACGGTTAGGAGGTGGCAGTAGCGTTTTAGTGCTGCAATAACTGGGGCAGTAACAAAATTGTTTTTCCCGGTGGTGTTGGAGGCCTATAAGATATTGAGCAGGATGGGTATTTCGGCATTAAGGACGCAGCTTTTCAGTGGTCACTGCGGTATTAGGGCCTACCTTTGTAGGTTCAAGCTCATAGATGATCCATTCTGCACTTGCGATGACTCCACTGAGGAGACAATCGAATCAAGTCAATCATAGAATAATCTTGATAAATTTTACAAGGAGAAATGCATCATCAAAAATTATCCAGTGACAGGATTCGAACTTGTGCCCCTTGCTTGCCGGGCGAGTGCGCTAACCACTGCTCCGGCGTGCAACGGGCACAGCTTCGGTTCAAAACCCTTCACGGGAGAATTTTCTCCTTGTAAAATATAGATTTTTCTTCTGTTTTCGTAAAAAAATCTATATAAAAAAACTATACCTATACTCAACGCGATTAGAACCGAAAAACTGTCTTTAATTTCTTGTAAAATATGTCTAGTAAAAATGCCTTGAGCAAAAGAAAATACTTAGAAAAATCTTATTAAAATCAAATGGAAACTATGGTCTAAGTAAAGCTTGAACCGTTTAAAACCGAGGACGCGGGAAAACGTTTTGCTACACGTTTCCTTAATGAAATCAGGGAAATTAAATATCCATGCAGTCTGCCTGCTGCTCTCAGCTAACTAACGTCTGTTAATGCATTCGTTCTTGTTCTAATTATACCGCATTTTGATTAAAACTGGTTTAAATAAAAATGTAAAAAAAACCAGTCAAGTGCAAGTTGCACTCGCGCACGAAGGGTTCTGTACCAGTATCACAATTGGAAATGGAACCCTAAAATGAACTGGAAACAGACTTTTTATGAACTACTCCACTACCAAACTCTTTGAGATATTGTAGATGATTTTTGACTGATGTTCGGTGATCTTCTTTTTTGAAAGGAGTTGTCTTTGAGTTGTCTAAAATTGCGAAGATTATAGTATGTACGTGTATTGTTATTTTGTCCGATATTATTGTAATTTGTGAATAAATAGCGTGGCGAAACCTTATTTCTGCTTTGATTGTAGCATTTCTGAGCCGTAGCTTTACAGAACACTAGACCAACCAATACTTGAATGCAACGCGAACGTTAAGTCTATCACTCCATCAGTAGATATCGCTAGAATGGTAACCCTAATATGTGCAAGCCTACACGATAATCTTAGTATTTTCATTACCAAAACACCTAGATCTCATGCCTGCTGTAACAATCGTGTCTCAATACAGTCTCGATAGCAATAAATTTACATATTTTTGACGTGCATTTGACACGATCATGAGATCACATTTGTCAAATATGACAATTACTATTCTATCAACACTCTATTTAGACACGATTGTAAGAGCAGTTTATTTCTTTATTCTTATTTGCATCTGAGCGATGAACCCCAAATTATTTGTGGTCGGCGCAGTGGTCATCATTGACCATACCTTCTGCAATTAAATTTGGCAATATTTGTAAGGCCGACCGCCTGTCTGACACCAACCCTCTTAAGGACCAAGCATTTCACCCGCCACCAAGCCGCAGCGAGATCTTAAGGTATGCTGAAGATCTCTCAGACCCCTTAGTCGCCTTTTACGACACCCATGGGAAGAGATGGGGTAACCCTATTCTATGCCGAGGCTACAAAGCTACACGGCTTTATTACACCCTCTTTATTTGTGTACATTTCCATCATGACTGAATGGTTGTAATCATTTCACATCAGCTCAAAATGCCTATTTTGCACAAAAGCGTTCTGTTCACATACAAATCCCTAAAGACGAAAAGCAAATTATACAATTATTTACATTTATATGCAAATACGCAAACAAGGAAAATCGACGTGTGTTGTGTATCCGTGCCTAGGAAAATACAAGCGTGACGTGAAATATTCTACGTTCATTGCATTGCAACTAATTAGTAGAAGTGTAGAAATAATATAAACAATGGTGTTAATTTTCTTTGCATTTTTAGGTACATTAGGTACATATAGTACGTACCTATATTTAATATTAGTTTCAAAACGAAATTGTTTAAGTACAAAATAACAAAGCATACATGTATAACCACTGCAGTCGGGCGACTGCCCGGCTGCAATGCGTTGCGGGTTCGATTAATCAGTAAAAATTTGCAAAAATGTCTAATCTACCGAGTTGTACATGGTCCTTCGAGCCGGATGTCAACCGCGAACCGCGCGAAATCCGCGTCTTCGTGAACTTGGCGGGCAGTGGATCGCTGTCAACGCAAGTTACAGGAGTCGGCCGGAGCTAAGTGCTGCATCGGTCAAATTCAGACCGATGCAGAATCATCATCGGAAGAAGACGCTGGTCAGGTCATGGTGGACGGCACCAGATCATCATCAGCAAGCAGCTTCTGCAGTGCTGAAGCATCACCTAGTCCTGAGGTGGAAGGGGAGTCAGGGCTCTTCCCTCTCTTGAGTGTATCGTCGTACGAGTGTGTGGGTGTTTTAGTGTTACCAAATGTAAAATGTGGGAGTAAACCAGATCGTGGAAAACTGTAAGTACTTTCAACCTTATTTGGTAGAAGAAAATAACAAGTTGGGACCTAGAATAAAATGTGCTAGTTTTAACTTAGTCATATTTAGCGTTAATAAGGAATCCAAGCCCGTTTTCTATCGGAGTTTATTTGCATTTTCAAACACTTGGAAATTTTTTGAAATTTCCAAAAGACTTAGTAAAAACAGAAATTTTATTTATCTTACTTTTGTTTGTATTATTCGTTAAGATGGATAACTTTATCAAAAGTAACAATTGACCAAGTGTTAGTGTCAAAAGAAACAATTAGTTTCGGTAGGTACGTATGTACCGAAACTATAATTTAATTTATTATTATTAATTATTAATTAATATAAATAAAATACAATATTTACAGGTTTGCTAGACATAACTAGAAGAACGTAATGATACCGCGATGTATCTTGTCTAGTTACGCCATCTCTTGGTATTTTTAGAACTAATATTCAATATGAGTCGGATACTCAACATAATGAAAACGCGATTTTCATACCGTTTTACGTCACCATATTTCTAACCCATACCTAGTCAAAATCTAGTTGAGCACCTGTTCATTACCGTGCCAGTTCAACGCTTTAACATAAATCCTGAATAATTTGCCAATCAGTTAATCACAGTCACTATCTAACAAGATCTAAGATGATGCTCCGTCGAAGTGAACGCCTACCCGAGCGATAGTAATCCGCTCTTTAATCAAGGTAAGTTGCTGCAATCAGCTTCATTATTTCAGTTCACTTCAAGCTTTAGATGTGGTCTATTTTGCGAGTGGTACACGACTAAATATAAATAGTTATAATGTAGAGACGTCTTCGGTTTGGGATAGGGAGTAGGTTCCCGTGGTGTTTTACTGTCTAACCCCTCTATGAGCAGCCCCTTGCCTTACAGTGGGACACATTAGCGAGTTACAACCATTAAGATATTATGTAGAATAGCGGGGGGCTAGTTGTAACAATTTTTAGTTTTTAGGATAGGGAAGTCAAACTATTATAAGTGTTTACATGTTTAAGTGAGAGATAATATATTCAGGTAACATCTAGAATGGTAAATGGGCTTAAATAACCAAGCCCCAAAAATATAAGTGCCCCTGCTCATAACCACTCGCTCGCCCGCCCCCGCCGCACTGGGCGGGTTTACGTCATAGGCTCCGTCATAAGGAGCAGATTAGGTATAAATTTAAAACAAAATATCAAGAACTTGCCGAGTAATTAAGCTGTTACTCCTTACCCCTGTTACAATTCGCCCCCCGCTCCCCGACTAGACTAGAGGTGATGTCTCAAACTTATTCCATGCTCATTTTACGCGAATTAAATATAAAAAACCGTGCTGCGCTGACAACAGAACAATATTCTTAAGTCTATCGTAAAAATGAAATGGCGATCGCTGCGGGTGTTAAGAAGATGAGGAATGCAATAGGGAACATTGCTCGGATTAGGAGGAATCATATATACATATAAAATTCAATGTCCTGACTTATTGATTGACTGTCTGAATCACTGAACTATATATCAACGTAGAGGCCGAACCGCTGGTCATAGAGGCCACTAAGAAGGGTTTTGAAAAATAAAAAAGATATAATAAATAAATTCTGTGAACAACACACCGCGCCATCTAGGCTCGTGGTAAGCTACTCAGCTTGTATTATATCCGTTGTCTAGACAAAATCTAACCAGCAACCTTCTGCATTGCAGTCGGGCATTCTCACGACGCGCCACAGAGGCTGTCATCCCGCGGGATCAGGACTTACGCGGGTGAAACTGCGGGACACAAAAAGCCTGTAAATAGAGCCTGTAGAGACATAGAATTTGAATCGAAGCCGTGCCCAATATGGAGAGTTTTTAAGAGCAATCAACCGTAGGGTTGTGACTGTGACATTTGCCAATCGACCGACCAATTTACGTAGCCGAATCGAACTGGAATTGCTTTGAATTTTTATCTTTCTTTGAGCATTTTGTAAAGCCCTTCAGATTAAACGATTGAACAGTGTTTCAGCGTACTTTTAACCTTTTAAATTTAATAAAAATAATTTAAGTAACGCCTGGTGCGGTAATTATTCGGATGGGTAACTGATAATTTGTGTGACAAGAAAGCTCCTCAGTACTTCGGAAGGCACGTTTTAAGCTTGGTTCTGCTTGCCTTCTCCGATAGGTCAGTTAGAGGCTTCAGGGGCGACCTAAAAACTCTAACATTAGATGAGCCACACTACTCTACGAAAAGAAGAAGAGTAACTAGTAAGGAAATCTCCAAAATGTCAAAAATGTGCTTTAGTTCCATTTAAGTACGTATCATAAAGTATTGTGGGAAAACGAACTGCAACTTGCACCACAACAAATCTGTACAGGACGAGATAACAAGTTTCATGTCAGGTTGTTACGCCTGACGTAACTGCGAATGTCGATGTGTTGTAACTTTGAGGCTTGTACTTTGGGTAACCCCTTAAATCTTTCTTTTATTTCCGTGTTCCGATGGGCTTTCATGACGCGTCGGATAAACCCCTGGCTGCGATGCAAAGGCTGTGGGTTCCATTTCCGCCCGCCGGGGGCGATATTTATGCTTAACAGAAATATTTGTTTCTGGTTCTGGGCATTTAGAAAAAAAGTATTAGGTATATGCAATACCTACTTACATCCCATAGTTTCACTCGCGTAATTCAAAAACCCGTAGAAATTTGGAAAAAATCTTTCTTAGTGGATACCTACACATCACAAAGAATACACCCTCCACATTTCATGTTTCTAAGACCAACGGTTTGGGCTGTGAGTTAATAATGTTAAAATACACATGTTATCCCAAATTACATTAGAAATATAACAAAGAGACAAGCTTAAAACTAATAGAAATTAACAAACAAAACAAACCAAATCATTAACAAAAAAAAACTAAAAAAAATACTGATACCCCAACATTTTCACGTGATCGTACAAAACTCCAGGCGTGTTATGTATGAGTGCCTCTCTCTTTAACACTGAGTGAAGAATATTATCCAATGAGAACGACCCAAAACCAAATGGTCGAAAGTACAAAATCCTCTTTGATAAAACGGAAACACGTTCCGTCCGAAACAAACCAAATCATTAACAACAAAAAAAATACTGTTACCCCAATTTTTCACGTGATCGAGAAATATTCACCTCAAAAAGCTAGGCGCTGCTAGTAGAAAACAGAAAAAAATGGAAATATAATATGGAAATGTTCGTTACAATATTCAAGTAATTACCTACTACTTAAGTGCGAGACAAGCTGGATGACACTTCTTCTGTTACAATTATATTAACTAATTACACTAATTAATTATAAGGAAAGGAACACTCGCTACGTCTTCTATTTAAGGACCTTGTAACTAAAAACGGAGCGCTCTGTTATTACCTACGGGAACTATTAGTTTTTTCTATTTAAAAATAGTTTTTTAAAAGAATTTTAAATTCTTTGTGTGTTTTGTAATAGCTTCAAAAAAAATGCCTGTCGATTCTGTACCTATACACATACCCCGGCCTTCTGACGGCGGATTCCGCGGTGAGTTTCATACATTTCATAAATAAATCGATTTCGCGCTATAGCATTGTTGTTTTCAATCGGTAGCAGAGTGCGAGTGAAGAAAAAAGGGACTGTGAAGTAATGTTCGAGTTCAGACACTAAATATACACTGACTAATATTAGTGTATATTTGTTTAGTGTCTGAACCGTAGTGTTATGTGTTGAAGACGATCGTGACTTGTGATTCGAGTTTTATAGAATAACATTGCCGTTCAGACACTAAAAATACACTATAGTCTCTTACAGCTTTCCAAAACAACTAATAAACAAGTCCCAGTAAACTACACTAAAGTAATTCGTAAACTTAACCTAAAAACTCGATACTATACAAAAACGAGAAGCATTAGGAATTTAAATTAACTAAGTTACGTACAAACTGAGAATCGTTAATTGAATACTAATGTAGAGAAAAATAGAACCGAAAATCAACGTAATAAAGCGATTAAACTTTAATCAATGAAATCAGTTTCAAACACATTTTCTACATTTACGAGCAGTGAGTGACACAGATCCAAAACATACCTACTTAAAACTTGTACCTACTAAACAGTCGACAAGAGATTAATAATGAATGAATTATTTTACTTTCTTTTAAATAACCTATAATTTTGTTAATTTGACGGCCTCTGTAACGCGTCGCAGAAGGTTGCGGGCTTGATTCCCACCGGGTGCAAGTATGTACTTATGCTTAAAAATAAATATTTAATAATCTGGTCTGGGGTGTCGCGATGGGCGGGATTTTCGTATTAAAAAAAAAACAATATTTTATTCAGTTAAAAGTGTTCAGGAACGTAATTGTAAGTGTGTTTTATAACCTATATCAGCCATGACCAATATCCCTACGTTTTTTTTTCCTATTCTAATTAGAAAATAAAAAACCAAAACGTATAGACATGGTCATGACAGATATAGGTTTTACGAGATAAACATATTCGCCCTTTATCCAGGGAGAAATCAGTCGACTAAGTGTGTATGGAGAAAGAGTATGTAGACTTTCCTCCTAAAACCGTGTCGCACAAAACGCTAGGCGTGTTAGATATGAGTGCCTCTCTCTTTAACACTGTGTGAGAATCCAATGAGAACGACCCAAAACCAAATGGTGGGAAGTACAAAATCCTCTTTGATAAAACGGAAACACATTCCGTTTGCAATTGTCCCGATGATGACGAACTTGAGTAAATTCAATCCAATTTTGTTCATTTGCTTTTCATTAATGTTTATGAAAACAAATATTTTCTTTGGATGGTATTTGTTTGCGATTTTAATTGGTAACGCGTATTTGAATAGGTTTTTAAAATTGCTGGATACAAATAAAAACTATGATAAAAAACTGTGTACGTAAACGTACTATCAAAGACAAAAGTGGGTATCTAATTACCCGAAAGATTCGTTTAAATATGGAATGGAATAAGCATATTATACACACATTGATATAGGTATATCTATAAATATCAAATGTGTAATAATTATTGTGTATCTAAATTTCAACTCCATAAGTAAGTGCCTGGTTAGCACATCGGTCTTTTTGCATTAATTTAATTTAAAAAGCAATTTACCTTGCAACCGAAATTAGACCTTCTGCTTTGTTGGAATGTTGGATTGACTAAAAAGCGAAAAATTAGTTTAATTTCGACCGAACATCGCAAGAACCAAAAAAAAAACCTATTCTCATAAACATTTTAAACTCTTAACACTTTGAATAGCGTCTATCATTAAAACCCCTGTAGATTAACAAAAGCTGTATTGATATGCAACGGGCAGCGTCGACCGATCCGATAATGAGCGTCCAGTTAATCCCGTCAAAGCCAAATTGACATTGGTAAGTACTGGTTCTGGCGGTTTACAGTTATTTATTCTATAAAAACCGGTTTTGTAACGTTTTGTATTTCGGTAATGGTATGTGTTTCAGTAAAGGTTTATATTTTGTATCCATTATTTTGAGAGATATAACTAGTCTTATTAAGTTTTTGCAGATGATTTTGAACATATGAAAGAAAAATGTACCTATAGGAGTATCTATCTTCTATCTACGAGTATATACATATGTAAATAAAATTCAATGTTCTGACTGACTTATACGAGACGGTGTGAATAACGATAGCAACATAACAAGATGTGAAAGTGCTAAAAGTAGACTTAAAATGTTGAGTACTATCGATGTTTACGACATGGAGATTGAAATCAAACACAATGATAAATTGAATACAATTGTTGAAGATCTGAGTACTTCAGTGTTTGAAGATACTCTAAAGTGCAACGCTTCTAAAAATGAAGCAAAAAAATTACCTGCTCAAAAATATCTATCGTAGTTTTATGAGACAACTGAGACTGAAAAAATAATTATTACTCTAAGTGATGATGACGCCATCAACGTACACGTTTGGGACGTGGACGACCTCGCCTCACATGGATAAGCACAATTCAGAATGACTTGAAAATGAACAACATTGACCTAAGGACGACCCAGAACCGACAACTCTGAAAAGACATTATTAGGAAAGCCGACCTCAATTAAAAATGGGAATGAGAACAGGCGAAGAAGAAGACTCTAAGTGAAGATAACAATGAATTTAAAAATCATGAAAACGTATACTACTTCCCAGCGTTTATTAATACCTTATCACGTTTGATTCCTTTATGGTCCAATGTGATGAAAAACCTGTACAAATCTAAAATAGACAGACCAACATCTTCAAATGTGAAATCTTATTTCAAAAACCCTAAAAAAACCTACTGTTCAAATCGAAACTAAGTCACATAGATTACACGTAGATGAATTTATTATCAAACAATTTGAGTTTTTGACTGGTTAATTGAAAATCGCAAATAGTAACTTAAATATTAAAAATGATAAAATCTTTAATACTAAAGAAACTAAAGAATCAAAAATGGTAGCTGAACAAAAAGAAAAAGTTAATAAAAAAAAGTTGTTGGAGTTTACTGATTATTCAATTTTCTCAGATCATCCAAGTCTGGTAGAGAATTGGAGAGGCCTATACCCAGGCCTCTGGGTCTGGGTTGAGTCGTTAATGGAAAAAACAGACGAGAAAATAAAAAAAAAGAAGGTGTTTCTGCTCTCGACTGGAGGCAAGTTCAAAACCAGCAAAGAAATTATAACTACAACAAAGACTTTGACACTAGATTCCGTCTGTCAAGCATTAGCTACAGCATATGCTGATGGATCTAGCATAAACTTAACAGGGAAGTGATAATTTGGTAACTCAGCTAATAAAAACAACGTCTGACACGGACAAGTGTAAAAATGAGATCATCTATTGCTGAAACATATTTCAAAAACGTTCAAAGAGGATATGTGACTGAAGTAGATTGTGAATGCGAAATTCTATTTTGATATAATTCTAATAGGATGCTGTGTTCGCGCCTGCGAATGAAGGAACCCTACGGGGACCGGCCGGGACGAGGAGAGGGAGGTCGCCGCCGCTGCGCCTGCGACCGACTCGACATTCAATTCCCTACATGCACCGTTACTGCGCGCACGCATCACGTCGCGCCATATATGTACTTATTTCTACTTCATTATAACCTCGTAAAACCAGTCTTTATATTATTCCTTCAAACCCTTAAAAACAAAGACCGTGCCTCAACAACCGGCGCGGTCATGCTGTCTTTGCAGTGCAGATGAAACAGCATCATGTACTAACTTGAACTGTAACTGAATAAGGAAACCAGGAAAGTATCTGAAGCAATATTCTGAGAAAAGATTCATTCAATTCATGAGCATGGTTAAGGGAGAGGGGGCATGATGTCCGTTCCGGAGCGTTCCTGCTGCAAAGGTTGTCCATTGCGGTTCAACGCGGGAATGCTGCTAGCATTTTGAGCAGCTTTGCATCGGGAACGCTTGGGGATGGTTTATTTTAGGTTAAGTGTATTTTATTTTATTTTATGTGTTTAGTTTGTTTAATTGTATCTTTTAATTGTGTTTTCTTTCAATGATAAATAAATTTCCTCTTCATTTATTCATGAGCATAAATTCAATGTAAAATACGCCTGGTGACTTTTTATCCTGACGAAACACTAATGTAGAAAGCTACATTAACGAGAAGTATCATAGGACACTTATGATCCCGATATTCCCACGGGATCGGGACTTACGGCGGTGAAACCACGAGACGAAGTTAGTTTTATTATAAAAGGAAATTGTACCCATATGAGAAATGTACGATATTTTTTAAAATAGTCATGAATTGTGATATGAATAATTATGTACGTACATAGTGTGGATGCCAGACCTGTTAAAGTATGTAAATAAAATGACAATTTATGCATTAAAATACGCGAATGAAATTCACCTCGTTACAACGGTCGCCAAATGAGTTAAAAAGCTGAAACTTATTAAAGTCTCGCCATTCCTTTTCTGAAAAATCATTTTCTTTTTGTGTAGCGCCAAATAGACATCAGACCGATGGTCATGGAGGATCTCCACAGGCCTCCTCACCCGAAAGCGTAATAAATTTTTATAAATTTTCCCAATTAAAATAAAACCTGTTTTAATTTTATTATGGACTAGCTGTGTCTTGCGGGTCCCCCGCGTAAGTCCCGGTCACATGGGAATTTCGAAAACCCATCCTATCGGATAAAGAACACACTCTCCAAATTTCAGCTCTCTACTATCAGCGGTTTAGTCTGTGCATTGACCCATCAGTCAGGACAAAGACTTCTGGCCGAACGGCGTGGTGTTCCGTCGCTTCCGCGGACAAATACCAGAAGTGTGCACTAAGACTAAGTAGTGTAGTATTAAGGAAGTGCTACTAACATAGTTTTAAGCTACTATTAATAACACATTTCTCTTTTATAAAATATGTATGTTAGTTTATAAGGTATGTATCTATGGGCCTTAGTAGCCTGAAATAAATGATTTATTATTATTATTATTTAAAGCATTTTATAGATAGATACGGTAGCCGAATTCGCATGATTAAAACCACAGGGCGCAACTAGTCCCAAAATTATACACAGCTCCCGATTAGAACTACCACGAAACAAACAATCGAACATCGAACAAGCTCCTCGTATAAATAACGGTTCTCAATACAAATAGAAGGCTTTCGACCGATTGCCTATGTTTACTTGCTTAGATAGAAATCCTGAATTAATTGTTGTTGATCTGATGGTTTCCAGGGAGATTGCAGTAGCAGAACTAATACCTACTTGTAGGTAATCTTTTTACCCAACTGCGCGACGCAAAGAAGTGTTATTGATAGATTTTATTCTGTTTTCGCGATGTTGGATGATGGGTTTACAGGTCTCTTGACTGTCAATCCTGAAGAAGAGACCTCGAAACTTTAAGCATTGAAACAATTGTCCCACATGGGGAAACGCAATGGAAATCCCTCTTATCCGTCGATAGAATTGATTCAGCTTGAAATCAATGTTAGAGGAATTAGGCAGTAAGACGCCATGGGAGCCTACTTTGGATTGGCGAATGTCCACTGCCTTCTAAATCGTATTAAGTCCTAGGACCTATCGGTTACCTCAAAATGTTTTCCTTCACCGTAACAGTGATGTTAAATGGCGCACATATTTTTTCTTAAAGAAAAAGATATTGGTGCGCGGTCAAACGGGATTCGAACCACAGGCCATCGGAATAAAAGTCGGGGTATCTACCACTAGACCAACACCGATCTGGATAAGAAGATAAATATAATAAGATACATTCAACTATTCATAAGTATTATCAAACTGCTGTATGCGCGGGATGCCGAAGATCGTGCGAAGTGGAGACGTAAAAGTAGGAAAGCGGACCCCGGGCTGAGAGAGGGATGCAACCGGGAACAACGCTCAGATGATGATGTATGAATGCAATAAGAATATTCAGCTTTCCATCGGGAACGCTTGGGGATGGGTTATTTTAGTTTTGGTGATTTTGTTTTTCTTTGTTTTGTTTAGTTTAGTTTTTTTTAAATGAATACCTATTTGAAAAGTTATTTTTTCTTGTGTATAAAATAAATACCTACATAACAAAAAAAAAAGAATTTAGAATAAGAATCATTTACTTATCCAACTGTGTAGGTACATTAGTCTTAAGAGGAGTATATACGCCAACGACCTTGAAACTGAAAATCCCTGTCGGGCTCATCGAATATTGTTGATTATTTCATGACGGAATGTCGTAGAACTTTTTTTTGTGCACAGATTGTAGGTGACATTGTTTCCTACATTTGGGTGTAGTTTTAAGACAAGAACCTCCTATTGGTGCAAAGCCTATCCAAATTTTAGACAAAAAATGACTGATTTGGCTAAAATGTCGATAGGCTTCAATACGTTTAGACATATTTGTATGGAAACTGCACTAAAATATCGGAAACAATGTCGCCTACAATCTGTACACAAAAAAAGTTCTACGACATTCCGTCATGAAATAATCAAAAATTTTCGATGCGCCCGACATGGATTTTCAGTTTTTACCCTTAAACATGTAGGTATTGTATTAGTGCACAGCTACTCGTTTCAAGTAAATATATAAATATAAAATTATATGAATACTTAAGCGCAGACCAGTGAGCAGCGAACATCAAGAAAACCACCTACTACAAATTATTGTCAATTAATGAAACAACCAAACAATTTTATGCAAAGAAAAGTTGAGGGTTCCCCACATCCTTAGCGGCACGCCTCGTAAATTCCTTTACATTATTACCTTTGTTCAGGGACGTAATAAAGTAGTTTCGCGGGGTAAGCGAGAAAAGGGTCCCCATTTTTACAGCTTAAACAACATTTTACGTTATATTTCATTGTTTAAAAAAATCGCCAAGTGCATGTTTGACTCGCGCACGAAGGGTTCCTTACCGTTATTACCAAAAATCACGTTTGTTGTATGAGAGCCCCACTTAAAAATATTTATTTTATTCAGTATTGTTAGACGTCTTATAAGTATTGTTAGACGTCGCTCACAGCGCAATCTAGCCCCAAATAAGCTAGGCTAGGCTTGAGCTAGAGGTACTATTAAACGATTATACTACCTACATATTTGATATACCTAATACTTTTATTTTTGTCAATAAATAAATTTGTTGGATAGAAATTAAACTCATTTTTCGGTTTTAATCGCGTGGTGATTATTACTTTTAGCATTGTTTCAATGCTCAACGTTTCGAGACCTTTACAGGTCTCTTCTTGAAGATTATCTGAATCAATCAGGTCAGACCTATAAAGGTCTCGAGGCTTGTAATAAACACCACGCGATTAAAACCGAAGGAGTTTAATTTCTACATGCATAATGGTAATGATACAAATAGAAAACACCTAGAACCAGAAACATGCATTGTAATTGATCAAAATAGCCCCTTTAAAGTACACCTCTGTTTAGTGATTTACTTTTCAGGATTAAAGGCATTCAGTAGAATGAATTTACCGTGGTTTCCTACCTTCCTAATGCGGTGATTTGTGCTGCGGTTACTGTATTGGAATCTGAAGGTTGTTGGATGTTTTTCGAATCTAGTTTCGACACGAGCGAACTGTGAACGTTCGTCTTTGCTTAGTACACACACTGTATAGACAGACAGATAGGTAATTAAAATAGTTTACAAGGAGAAATGCATCATCAAAAATCAAACATTTGGATTTTGGGTACCTAGGTGAATTTTTCTTAGCTTTCTAAATTAATTTACATCAGTTTTTTTTAATTAGATTTTAGACATTAAGTTTAAAAAAAGATAGAAGAAGTTACATTTTGAAGAAAATTTGGGTAGTAAAATGAACTTTGCAATATTTAACAATTTTCCAATGATAACATTATGATTAGATTGAACCGAAATCGAATTAGACAAATTCTTTTGGATTACATTTTGCCTGCAGTCAATATTTTGGACAACCCCAGTTTTTTTTACAAAAACTCAATAGATAATTTTAAGGTCATTTTAAATTTTAAACAACAATTAAAAATACTCATCCAATAATTTATGACTTGAAACACAAATTATAAGCAAACTGCAAGTCCCAAGTACTAAGTTCAAAGTTATTACATTGCCTAGGACCCTTCTTAAATTTATGTCTTCTAAAAGCTGACAGTTAACTAGTACTGCTCGTTAAGCCTGACCTTATCTAGGTCTAAAGTTTGGTCAAACGAATTTAATTGAGAAAATCATTAAGATAGTGAAAACATGTTTTGAATGGCAAGTTTAAGTTAAGCTAAGTTTGTAGAACTCTAGTGAAATTTGATGACTTTTACATAAATTGTCATTAAACACATTTTTCGGTTTCAATCGCGTGGTGTTTATTTAGCATTGTTTCAATGCTCAACTTTTTACCAACCATCGCGAAAACAGAAGAAAATTCTATTTATACAAATTGTTTTTAACCGACTTCAAAAAAGGAGGACGCTCTCAATTTCACCCGTATATTATTTGTATGTATGTGGGTATGTTAACGCCGTACGCCGGCATATGGTATTAATTAGGTAGGTATAACATTTTTGATTTCGTTATGCTGAAGTCTGAGAAAATTAGTGACAAAAGCAAATTAGAAACGTGTCAAAGAATCATTATAAATGAGGGTCGAGTGTCAGGACTACAAACCTGGCGACCTTTGTTCCGTCATAAAAAAAAAACACCCTTTATCTGTCTCCTAGTTCTAAGCTACCTCCCTATTAATTTTCAGCCAAATCGGTTTAGCCGGTCTTGAGTTATAAATACTAAAACTAACACGACTTTCTTTTAAATATATAGATAGATTCGTAGAATGTGCTACGAAGCTTCGTAGCTCGTAGCAATATCAGTTGTAGCTACGAAGTCATTTGAAAATTTTTATTCGAGATTTTAGTAGTGGCAGATTTTATGCTCTCAGCTCCGGCAATGCCTTTGTGTATTAAATACACTAGTTAATCAAGCTATATATTTGCTACTAGCAACGCCCCGCAGTTTCACCTGCGTAAGTCCCGATCACGCGGAAATATCGATATAAAACGTAGCCTATGTTTTATTCAAGGCATTCAACTATCAAAAAACATAGTTTCATTGCAATCGGTTTATCAGCGATAGCGCAACAATCACATTCCACATAAAAGCACACTCACAAACTTTCACTTATAGGTAGGTAGATATTTTAACCCTTCGTTAGTTGGTTGTAACAGATGTGGCAAATGGTTCAAATGGATGTAGCAAATGTGTGCCTGAAACTAGGTGCATCTGCAGATTATGCCAAATCGATGCAACTGCCATTAAAGAAAATTGAAATGTTCCAAGTTCAAATGGTTTGGTAAATCGATTTAAAAATCTGTTTTTCTGAAGTCAGTATCAATGACACTGTTTCGATTTTGTAAAGGAATTTAATAAAAAAAAAGTTTCAATCCACGAAAAAATGCAGTTCTTGATTTCATCTCGATCGGATAGGCACCTCTGGTGCAGCTATAGGACGCATTACAACGAATTTGTAAAG
Organism: Idaea biselata; assembly: GCA_958496205.1. Lineage (NCBI taxonomy): Eukaryota > Metazoa > Arthropoda > Insecta > Lepidoptera > Geometridae > Idaea > Idaea biselata. Next base: position 19,125,457 of record OY292402.1, read on the forward strand.
GTTGTAGGTTCAAGTCCTGTCGGGTACAGAGTTTTGGAAAAATTGTTCCCAGTAAATTAAGGCCGGTTGCCAAAAAGTAAACGATGCAAATCACCCATCACTAAACTTCCAAGTAACATAACTCGATACATCAATACGAAGCCTCCACTGTGTGTTTCACTGTGCAAAATTACACCACTTCTTCAGTCTTCCTTCAGTGTGAGTTTAGCCTCCGAGCTGAACGGTCGTATTAGAGGGGAAGATCATTTTTCCCAACAAAACTTTCGTGTTTCGAACGCGTCGGTATTTGAAATAGTTTTTTTTTTCATTTGTGATGTGGTAGACTGTTTAAAATGAGTGATGGGTAACCAAGTTTTGAATATTCTTGTTTTTGGTGCTTTGGAGGTGTTTACAAAATTAGGTAAACTATAGAATAGTAATTATAAAAACTGTATTTTTTTGTTTTAAGGGTTAATTATGTAGGTCAATTATTATTGTAAGACTGATTTTAAGAAAACAAGACTGCTCACTTTTATATTGACTACTTAGCCCGGCAGGACTTCGTATCGCTTAAAAAAAAAACTTGCCCGCAATGCCCGACGCTCATTGCATAATGGAAAAAAACTTTTAGATGCCCGGTTTTTATATTATGTTAAAAACATAGCCACAACCAAATTGAGGACCTCCTTCTTCTTTGAAGTCGGTTTATAAATGGGACCCTGTTCGTTTGGTTCAAATATTTGACACAGTTATTTTTCCGACATTTTCAACAACTATCGGCATATTTTAACCATTTTACACAAAACCTTGACAGATTATATACCTAAACCTTCCTCTTGAATCAATCTATATATAAGTGATATAATAAATTATTATCTATTATAAAAAATCACTTTAAAAAAATAAAAACGAAAGAGTTTTGTATCGATTACAATATTCTTGAACAATTAAGCTACTGAAAAAAATATTTATCATGTATATCTATTGACAATAATATAGCAGTCGTTACTATAAAATCCCTAAGCGCCGCTTGTATGTTATACCTACTAGCTGACGCGGCGAACTTTGTTCCGCCCTAGAGGCAAAAAAAATCGAAGAAAAAAGTATCTGACTCTAAGCTACCTCCCCACCAATTTTTAGCGAAATCGGTTCAGCCGTTCTTGAGTTATAAATAGTGTAACTAGCACGACTTTCTTTTATATATATAATAGATTTTGGACACCTAATTTTTACAAATATTATCAGGGTATACATCGGGGTATTTACCATGTTTAAACTTGTTTTTTCACGGAGCTCGATATATCGCCAGTAATTTCTACCGACTTGTTCACGAGACACGTGAACTCGTCTCGTGAACAGCCAGTTGATATTACTAATTATTAATATTTGTAGTGAAAACAACCATGTAAGTTTAAAACCTAATTTTTACTGCATATTTTTGTTTCAATTGCTCTCCGCAGATTTACTAACAACATTTTTAAAGAAAAAATCCACTCAAACTCACTTCATTTCATTCTTCGCCGCGAGTGAATTTTTGAAGTTGAATTATTATTCCTTTAAACATATTTCTAGCACCTAAGCTATGCTGACACGATGTTAAATACATTATTATAGTTTACTTAGTTTAAAAAGTTACGATTGCCCATTTTAGCATATTATGATAGGGGGTACCGACTTACTATGATTTTTAGTATGAAAATCAGATTACAGTTTTTTGTTCTGCCGACAGCTCGGCGTATTAAATTGTATATTTCCATTTCAAACTTAAAAAACAGATAAATAAATAAAGGTAATTAACAGTTAAAAAAAAACAGATACATAGATAAATAGATTAACGCGTTATTGTACCATAAACACAATTTCAACTTATACAAAGAAAGACTTAAAACCAAAGTGGCATAATGGGCGGTCTTATCACCTATGGGCGATCTCTTCCAGGCAACACATATAGGCAGGTAATCTACTAGTAATAATAAAAAAAAAGTGTGGCACTCGGGAAATGCCGCGGTAAAGCTATTGCATTTTTTTCTAAGGCTACATGGTAGGCGGATAAAACCTAACACCCACCGGTGTTAGGTTTTATTTTCGTTACGGAATTTCTTGATTCAGTCGCCGCGCTCAAAGCCCGCGATAAAAGCTATGCAATTGCTTAAAAACGAACAAAAATATAGGGAATTTTGCGTAAGCAAGGTACATCTTATTAAAAATTCTTCCCAAATCCTATCGTTAGGTATACGTAATAGGGATCATAGGACCTTAGTATTCAATACGAGTATAAATTTCAACTCTTTATCTCTATCCTTTGCCGAGGAAAACGGAACGGAACGACCTTGACAAACAGACAGAACAATTGAGTTATCTTATAAGGAATTAGGTATACTTTTTTAAATTTGAAATACAATATCTTAAAAAAGTCTTAAAATTACACTTTAAAAATAATAATAATTTTCTTTTATAACAACCAATAGAAAACTAAAACAAATAGGTAAGTAATAATAATTAAAAAAATCAATAACTATATAATAATAAAAATATATTAAAATTACTTCAAATTTAAGTTTTTCTTCTGTTTTCGCGATGTTATGTTGGATTGAAATTAAATTCAACTCTTCTTTAGGCTCAACGTTTTGAGACCTTTACAGGTCGCTTTTAATTAGTATGGCATAAACATATTTGCTCTAAAGTCGACTACGTTTGTATGGAGAACGAGTAGGTAGACTTTCCTCCTAAGGTCTAATCTTTTAATACCCATATTATAGATGAATATTGTAACTACATAAGAATATTATTTTTATCACGTACCTACCGAATTGTTTGCCATCTATTTCCTTAATATCACCGTCCTAAATAAATATGGCGAATTGTTTTAGACCTTATGGAGAGGTCTATACTCGGGCAAATATTTGAAAACAATCTTCGAAGTAGAGACAATACTATCGCGTGGTAGATTGGTATCGGACAAGACGACAAAGGCAAAAAACTATTGATATTAGTCAGTGAAATGTTTTACAAATCAGCAGCTTTAGATACGCGTTCTTTAATTTTTGATGGCTACAAGAAGTCAGGGTAATTTCCATACAAATTATCTAACTTGAGCTTGAAGCAAGAGAGAGGTGTACTTATGTATATTTAAGTAAGAGCTTAAATACGGCCGTCAAACTAATTTCAAAGTTTCTCAATGTTTAGTTACAACAAAGTTTTTCTATAGAAAATAGATAGAAAAGACATTACAACTAAAGTAACAGAAGTCTAATGATACTTCTTCTGTGATACTTGTGTTTCTTCTATCTTGTTGTGTGTTCTTCTGTTACTTCAATTCTGTCTTTATTAGTAAATTTTAAAGACAAATAAATAAACAATACATAAGTGAATAGAAATTATTATTTCATAGATAAAAGACAGACAATTTGAAACATACACGTTTTTACATGATTGGGTAACAAACACACACACACACACATACCTACATACTCACAAACAGTATGTATGTGTGTATGTGTTTTCGCAATGTTGGATTGAAATTAAACTCATTTTTCGGTTTTACAAGGTTTCGAGACCTGTGCTAAGCAATGCTAAAAATAATAAAATACCACGCGATTAAAACCGATTTTTATGTTTGTGTGTGTCTCTGTTGTAGGTTTTTGTTTTATTATAATTTGGAAAAATAAAGCATTTACTCTATCTACCTAGAAACTTATATTAGTTTAAAAACATCAACATTAAAAATACAATAATAACAGTTATTACACCAACATTTACCCCAAGCTTTATTAAGCAAACATGTAAGCAGAAATTACAATTCACGGAGAAACCCCCCAAAGGCCAGAATATTTTAATAAACACTGAATTATGGAATAAATTTCACATTTGTTTATCCTAAATGCCGGGCATGAGTTTTGGGCGGTCGTAAAACTTAACTTTATTGAACCTATCGCCTGAAAAGTCCTTGATATGAAGCCTGAAAATGCTGAATTCTTCGGATCGAGGGAATTACGGAAAACCTAAACATTATTCGACTACGCATTTTCAGTCATTGGGTTCCGATCTGAGCTGTACATAATACACAAATACCTACTGTTTATTTATTGTTATTATATGTAGAGAGCTGTTCGAAATGAAACGTTTTTATGTGAAATAGTTTTTATAGTACTTACTTAAGAGTTAACTTTTAAATTAACACAATTTGTTACCGTAGTTTCATTTTACTTAACTGTTATGTATTAGTATTTTTTTTTATCTCGACGTTTCGACTATGTTACAATAGTCTTGGTCGCGAGGAGACTAACAGTCAAAATGTAATCAATTTACTTAAAATTAAATGAATGCTAGTTTTTTTGCTGTTTTACCGAAACAGTATAGCCAGTATAGTGTTAATAAGGTAACCACAATATGTATTTTGAGGTTAAATTATTTGTATTCAAATTATTTGATCATATTGTTTTTATTAATACTTATTACATTATGAATACCTTATATATTAAATACATCTAGCATTCGGTGAAACGAACCATAGGGCAAATGAAAAATCCGGGAAATAACTATTCAGTAAAGTAATCAAACGGTCAATTGTCATCGGGGAAACATCTTTAGAAGGATAGTCTTTCGAAATAGCGTCTAAACTACGCTACTAACCCCATTGCTACATGGTTAGCGTATCTCTTCCCGTGGGTGTCGCAAAAGGCGATTAAGAGCCGTGTGGGAGGCTAGCGAACCTGGAGTTCTATAGAACCCACGCGGTGGCGGATAACTACTTGATCTCAAAGAGAGTCGATGTGAGGCAGGTCGCCGGCCGTATTAAAATATTACCTATATTTGCAGTAGGTGTGGTCAATGATGACTTTAGACCTATTGTGCCGACCTCAATAATTTGGGGTTTTACTACTAAACCCCTTGGATGTTGAACCAATTGCTGCTTTAAGAGCTGCGTTTCTCTTTTAGAAGCTTTTGCATTAACATGAGCGGTGTTGGTTTAGTGGTAGATACCTCGACTTTCATTCCGAAGGTCATGCGGTCGAATTCCGGTCGACCGTGCACCAATGTCTTTTTCTTTGCGGAAAAGTTATGTGCGTTATTAACAGCGCTCTTACGGCGAAGGAAAACATCGTGAGGAAACCCACAACTTATTAACTCCACAACTTATTAACTCCACGACGTATTGACCTGTTCTTTTCTCTGGGTTGGGTAAGACTACTCCACCTAACAATGTCCCTGGCACTACAGCGCCATAAAAAGCACGGAATAAAAGTTGCTTGCGCTGTATAAATCATCTAAAAATTAGATGAAAAGGCCAATTATTACATTAACATACCAGTAAAACATGATTCACTTACCCCACCCTACCTTATAGAATACAAATTAAAACAGAAAATTAATACATTTTAAGTAGGTACGCTACTTTTAATAATCTCATTTGTTATACAACGTGGAAACAACGTCGATAAATCCAGATAAGTACAGATTACAAAATATTACGTGTTTTTAAAACCGGTCGCGTACTTTAAAATCAGAATGAACGAGCTTTATTTGTTTCTGATGGATGGTCTCTATAAACGAAAACTTCATTGGACTGGCGACTTCATATCGGCTGATATTTGAAAAAAAAAGAATATAGGTACGTTAAAATACTTTCATTCAGGCCGTTTTCATGTCATTTTTAGATGATTTATATTAAATTCAATTCAATTCAATCCTTTATTCATAATATTGGTATAATATACAGATGGTAGTAGGTCAACCATAGGTTAGATAAGTTCCTCTATATTGGCCAGTTCGGCATATGAAATCATATAGGTTCTGAAAACAAATTAGGTACTTACATGTCAATATAGCGGAAGCAAATTTTAACCCATGCTATTTATGGCGCTGTAGTACCAGGGTAGGTAAAATGTAAATAATAAATGTAATGCACAGTAAATAATCACATTATTTAGCATCAGGTATAGCTTTATGACGAGATACCTATTTGAACCTACACTAATTCTGTTGTACGTGACTTTCTTGGTAAAAAAAAAACATTAGATTTTCTGGACGTTTACACTTTTCCTATGTGAGCAGTAAGAAGGTAACATTTTGAGAAATGGGCTCATAGGAGCACTTTAGCGGTTGACCGATAGAAAATTCTGTAATCCATTTTCAAATTAAAACGTTGCCGGAACCAAGTAGGACCCTCGTATAATCCCATTTGTATCTGATATACAATCGGGAACCGACTGCGGCGAAAAGGTCAATGTATTTGGGTAAATATTAGCGTAATGTTATTAAAGGACCCTACTGACTTTTAAATTGAATGAGGATGTTATTAATATGTACACCTACTCTTATCTCAACATATAAAATTCAAAGTTCTCTAACTGATTAACTACTAAACTAATATAACGTTATAACGCACGGCGAACGAGCGTCCTAGAAAATAAATTTGGAGGGGTTTTTTAAAATTCCCACGGGATTTTGAATTGCGCAGGTGAATCCGTGTGTCGTTACTAGTCATGTATAAAGAATTAACATTGCGTACATTAAACATTATTTATACTTATGTCGTCAATGAAAGGATGTTTTTAGTGAAACATCGACAATCATTAAGATATTATATTTTAAGAGGTACCTACCTATATAATATGAGCTAAACGTCCATTAACAAAATTCATGTCGGGTTCAGCGAAAATTGTTCATTATTTCATGAGGGGATGTTTAGGTTTTTTTCTGATTATAGGTGACATTGTTTCCTACATTTTAGTGCAGTTTCCAGACAGATAATATTATGTCGAAAGGTATTAAAGCCTATCCACATTTAGACAAAAAATGACTATTTTGTTTAAACATTCACAAAAAAAAAATCAACAACATTCCGTCATCAAATTTTAATAATCAACAATTTTAGATGAACCCGACAGGGATTTTGAGTTGACTTTCGATTTTGTTATTTATATTTACGAACCTACGTGTAAAAATAAGGAAACCCGTAGCGGTAAACTAAAAAACAGAAGCAACGAGTTTTTTTACAAGAACAGGTACCTACTAAAACTCACAGGGCAAATTATTTTACCCACTCACGTTTCAAGGTAAAACCTTAAGATGAAGACACGAGACAGTAAGTAAGCACCTACCTACTTATTTTGAAGCTTCCACTTACTTTAAAGCTGTGCCTGTTTCTATTAAACTTAGGGGTTCCTGTCACGATCACAATCTCAAGTCTCAATAATAAAATTGCTGTAATCGGCTGCTGCAAACAAATAAATAATTATAGGAGAAGCCATAGTTATTGAGTTAATTTTCTTTGGTTTTCGCAAATTATACTCTACTAGCTACGCCCCGCGGTTTCAACCGCGTCAGTCCTGATCCCGCGGGATTATCGAGATCCTATGCAACTATCCATAATTTAATTTGGATAGTTGATTTTCATCCAAATCGGTCGAGCCGTTTGACCGTGAGGACAAACTTTTGGATTTAAAATATTAGTGTGATGTGATTAAGGCAGGCTTAAAATGGTCAACAAAATAGTCCATACCAATTGATGATTTTGAAAAGCCTGCCTTAAAAAATGAAAAAAAAGCGAAAACCCAAGAAAATGAACTAAAAAAATAGAGCTGCTAGATATATTTATTTTATTTCATTTTATTATTCTATGGTTACAATTGTCTAACATTAACACCAATTTCCTATTTGTAATTAACTTGAGCTGGACAGTAACGCTTGCCCGTGCCCTCGACGTTTAGGCTCGAATCAGCAATATCACGAAACGTGCCACCACTGGTTCATTCTTTTAAACAATGGATTCTACAGAAGATCTTTTGACAAAGAACAATGAGCTTCATGAAAAGAGTTCAAAATTTCACGTTGTTTTCTATTCTGTGTTAATTGGAATTTTTGGCGAGTAATTAAAATCGCTGCGCTGCTGTAATCCAAAAACTTATCTATTATAATTTTTTTACAAGAAAAAATGCATCAACAAAAATTCTTCTGTGACAGGATTCGAACCTGTGTCCCTCGCTTGCCGGGCGAGGGCGCAAACCACTGCGTCACACAGGAACTCACGTGACACGGTGAACGAAAGATTATGCTTCCTTCCTGCTTTGTTTACCGACTAAGGCTCGGTTTGAACGTCAATCGTCCGTTTCATCTTTAATATACCGTGTGTGGGTTGTGGTAAGCGCACTCGCACTCGCCTATTACTAATAAAAATGCATTATGCAAAAAAAAGAAAAAATAAATATTAACTTAGGTATGTATCTGTTTTAAAAAAGTCGAAAAGCAGTTGCATGGTGCAAAAGGAGAAGATGAAATTCAATTAGGATCAAGGCTATTATTTTCATGTGGAATATCGAGCATCAGCTCAGGGTCTGGGGTTTAGATCAACACTCGGAGATATTCCTGGTCGAGAGATTGGATATAGCTATAAAGCGGGAGAATGCATTGTTTCAATGCTCAACGTTTTGAGACCTTTACAGGTCTCTTTTTCTTGTAAAGGCCTCGAAACGTTGAGCATTGAATCAATGCTAAAAGTAATACACACCATGCATTAAAACCGAAAAATGAGTTCAATTTCTATTTAACATCGCGAAAACCAGAAGAAAAATTGATTTTTTAAATGTTTAAATGTTTTAATAAAAATATAAAGATTTTCTAGTTCATAATCGCAAATTTTAAAACTGCTCCTCACATCGAGGATGTAATCAATCTTTATGAAACAAACATTTTACCACAGCGCTATCCGTTAGACCGTACCGTACCAATTTATTTAGGTAATTCTTTTGTCATTCGCAAACATCATGTTTATGAAAGTTTTGATTTTTAACATAATCATATTTTTGATACATTACACCTTCTTTCTAAACTCTGCCTACGATGTAGTGTGCTCGTCAAATTTATTTCCTAATTTAAAGCCAAACCTTTGTGAATGCGTAATAGTTGACAAACGTTATTATTTTTTATTAACCATCAAATTTCAAATCAAAAAGCTTTATTCCATCAAGCTTCAAATCATAAACCTTTATTATATCACGAACAGTCAGCCATTTATAAAATTACTAACAATATTCTGGACATCGATATCACATTTGATATATCACTATTTTCATACGCAATTGTACAACCATACCCATTAAAAACTCATAAACATTATTGAGTCGCCACAACCACTTAATATAGATATCAGTATCTGAAATCTCAATACCTCGAAACCCAAGTTACTTAGGTAATGGTATACTTTGACAGATCCATTTGTGTTTCGTAAAAGTTTAGATCTAGTTTAGAACTGTTGCTAGGTCCAACGGAAACGGGCTAAAGATAAATACAGTATAACCTCTTTGCTGGCGTCTCGATGGGTAAGAGACTCGGTTCTTGAATCTAGGTTAGTATTGGTTTACATAGTTGAAATGCCGTTGAATTTTTGTAGTCTTATTGTAGATCTTTTTAGTTTTTTTCTTCTCTTTGATCCAAATCTAAGAGAAGAAAAAAACTATAGTAAAAATGTAGGTAAAGTATTTTTACCGTCTAAAAAGCCAGAGGAGAGTATTTTTACTGTCTAAAAAACCAAAGGTGACAAGGTGTACTCTAAGTAATAAAATAATTAAAATGAATAAAACCAAAAATGTGTCCCTACGTTTGGTACCCAAAAAGCTGGTGGTAGGAATTGTCTCTTTGGAAAGCAATACCTTTTCTTTAGACAAAGTAGCAACTGTAAAGAATTTTGTCCTAAAGTAAATGAGATAAATACAGAAACATCTAATGAATTCAATTTTTCAGTTTTATTTTTTATTTAGTTGTTGTTTTTGTAATGTGTTTTGTAAATTTTTGGCGCAATAAAGTTTTTATCTATATATCTATGAATTTAATTATTGGTTCTAGATCTAAAAATAATATTATATTGGATTTTTTTTTAAATTTAATATCAGTTTATGAAATGCAGACTTTTCAAACATTGTTTAGAGTAGGTAATATGAAAACTAAAATATAAAAGTAAAAAGTCCGCAATGCTCGTGTTACAACCCAATTTATTAAGCAAATAAAAATACAAGAACATTGACGACACGACGTGTATTTCGATGTATAAAATGAGCTTTTGAATGTATTCTTGCCTTATCCTTTATTAGTTTATTACCAATTAAATTAATTTCGATATATGAAAATCCGAATTATTCTATTTATCTTTTAAAATATTTCCAATAAAAATGCCGAGACCAATTAAAAATGAAAATAGGATGTGTATTCTAGACTATATTGCCAAGTAGCCCGGCATAGAATAGGGCTACCCCACGAACAAGAAAGAAAAACAGATTTTCTTTTTTGTTCGTGACAAGCTGAAGTTCTCCCCGCGCTGTGGCAGGTAAACTGCTTAGTCCAAAGAAGGGTTGGTGGCAACATTGCTATATGTAGTATTTGCAGTAATGGTCAAACAGACTTACCTAGACTTAGGTACCATATGTCGGTTAAGCGGACCACTTGCTCCCGAGTGGGATGCAACCGGGATCATTGCCAGGCGAGGATTACGTTACATAAGAGTTTGACCTTTATTAAAACGTAACATGATAAAACACTTGATTTTTTAAATTAAACAAAACCACTTCACTCTCCCTAACTCCCAACTCACACAAAAACAAATATTTTCACAGTATAATAAATAATTTTGCGTATACATTAAAATACTTGAACATATTTTAAAACAACAAAAACACATTAGATTTTAGCGTGAAAGCGTTACGTAATAGCCGTGCGGGAGTACCACAGAGCGTACGCGAATAATGATTCTCATATATCTAGAGAGGTCTTTTGTTTTTTGTAGTTGCTCTAAAATAATGGTGTCGAGTGTTTCATTTATGTTCCATGATTTTCGTTTTGTCTGGAAATTATTGTTGTAGGTTACTGTTTTCTTGCGTATATTTTGGTCGCAGGTGTAGATTGGGTTTGTTTATTAAGCTAGCATAAACTTTAGTTAGTTTTTATTAACCATACATGCGTCCTGCGGTTGCACTCGCGTAAGTTCCGATCCCGTGAGAATATCGGAATTAGCCTTTGTTACTCAGGGTGAATGTAGCTTACTAATAGTGAAAGAATTTTTGGAAATCGGCACAGTAGTTTTTGAGTTAATTCATTACAAACCTACACACACACAAAAATACAAATATTTCCTCTTTATGATATTAGTGTAGATATATCAAATTTTCTTGAGCTCCCCCATGTTTCGAAAGGCACGTTTAACTCAACTCAACTCAAAAACTATTTATCCATTGAGAACAATGTATGAAAATACATGATCATTTTGAAATATCACCTTAAGGCTATGATTTTAGTGTGGTTTCAGAACGCGCTCTCTGATGAGAAAAAACCACAAGAAACTCTAGTAGTTTTTTCTTGTTTGTGATCATGTGTTACATTACAATCGTCATAACTTTATTTGAACAGTTGGTTTCGGTTGTTATCTCTGATATCAGTCGTTAGGTCAAGTGAGAGGCCTTAGGGCGACCTGAAAACTCTAACATTAAGTGAGCCACACCACTACATGAAAAGAGGAAGATTAACCATAGATTTAGAGACAGTTTGACACACATTCTGGTATTTTTGTGATTGCTTGATTGATTAACGCTTTACTGTACCAAAACACAAATACCAATTTTATACAGATAATCTTCTATACATATAATAAAATCGTAACTCAGCGGTGTCTGTTTTTGAAAGATATGAAAAAAATATAAATTGGAGGGATACCTACTAACGCAGTAGAACCCATTTCTCTGTTTTTCTGGTTGTCTGTTTGTCTGTTTGTCCGTTTGTCTGTTTGTCTGTGTGCCCGCTAATCTCAGAAACGGCTTAACCGATTTTGACTATATTTGGAATGCAGATAGCTTTAAACCCCGATTGACATATAGGCTTTTTTTTATCCGGATATTTAGTCCGGTTATCCGGATAAAGTGTTTTTTTGCTATTACTTAATTAGTTTGAATGTTGTATTGAATAAATATATGGGGTGGAATCAACACATGATTAACCGGATATCCGGTCGAAAATAAAAAACCGGATATCCGTTTTTTTTTCAGGAAATTCCTCAAATACCGTATACCTATGTCTGTCCATATATCCGGATCCTTTGGACATACGGAAATTCTTTATAATGGCTGTTTTTAACCGACTTTAAAAAAAAGAGGAGCTGCTCAATTCTACCCGCATATTATTTGTATGTGAATATGTTCACGCCGTACTCCGGCATATAAAGTCCGATTTCGATCATTCTTTTTTAATTTGGAAAGTGAGAGTCCCGAGTTGGTCCCATAATTTGTTGGTGAAGATCTGATGAGAACCTTCGGAATGATGAGCAGAATAGCATCTCACAACGATGTTAATTACTAATTTTTGGACTTCCATCAATAGAATCGGCTTATAAAGAACTAGGTACAAATTGATGAACCACCTGAAACCACCTTCTCAAAAATTCCTCAGTGATTAAAGTTACGGTTACAATCTTGAAAATGGAACAAAATGGATTAAAAAAATATATCTGTAATCGGGCAGTTTTACTGGGTAGATGCAGATTGCATGTAGTTTACGTGGCACAATGGCAGCTATGGATTCCGAGTCGAGGGTTTCCGCGTTCGAATCACAGACCGGTGCATTCCCTTTTTAAGGAACGGTGGCCTACCGAGCCGAGTGATCAGGGTTCCCAACTTAGCACTTTCGGTGCTAGATTTGGCACTATTTTCGCAATTCCAGCACTGTAATTTAACATTCAGCACCTAGCACTTAATCTAGCACTATACAGCCATCATTCTGATTTTTTTCTGGTCACTGTAGAAGCGAACTGCGAATGTTTTTAGTTGTGAATTTATCAATTTAGTGTTTCGTGAACTATAAAACCTACTAAAATGGATATTCCTTTAAGCAAAAGTGAGTTCAAGTTCAAAATTACAGAAAAGAGTGGGAGAACGATCCAAAATACAAAAAGTAGCTTAGACATGTGCTTGGAGATAGATTGAAAGCAATGTGTGTATTTTGCAAAACATAATTTAATGCGAGAATATTTGAAATTTAGCGGCATTCGGAATCAAAAAAACACAGAAAAAAAATAAGGCTAAAAATAGCACTATTTTTTTTAAATCAATCTAGCACTATTTTTTATTTTTTTTATCAATCTAGCACTATTTGAGATGTCATTTAGCACCTATCTAAGATAATGAGTTGGTAACCCTGCGAGTGATGGCTTCCGATTCGACGGCTGCGCGTTCGAGTCACGAGTCCCGGACACGACGTTACGTTTTACCCTCCAGATGGTCGTCCACCTTGCCGTTGTGAGGGGACTCAGTAGATAGATAGATAGATAGATAGATAGATAGATAGATAGATAGATAGATAGATAGATAGATAGATAGATAGATAGATAGATAGATAGATAGATAGATAGATAGATAGATAGATAGATAGATAGATAGATAGATAGATAGATAGATAGATAGATAGATAGATAGATAGATAGATAGATAGATAGATAGATAGATAGATAGATAGATAGATAGATAGATAGATAGATAGATAGATAGATAGATAGATAGATAGATAGATAGATAGATAGATAGATAGATAGATAGATAGATAGATAGATAGATAGATAGATAGATAGATAGATAGATAGATAGATAGATAGATAGATAGATAGATAGATAGATAGATAGATAGATAGATAGATAGATAGATAGATAGATAGATAGATAGATAGATAGATAGATAGATAGATAGATAGATAGATAGATAGATAGATAGATAGATAGATAGATAGATAGATAGATAGATAGATAGATAGATAGATAGATAGATAGATAGATAGATAGATAGATAGATAGATAGATAGATAGATAGATAGATAGATAGATAGATAGATAGATAGATAGATAGATAGATAGATAGATAGATAGATAGATAGATAGATAGATAGATAGATAGATAGATAGATAGATAGATAGATAGATAGATAGATAGATAGATAGATAGATAGATAGATAGATAGATAGATAGATAGATAGATAGATAGATAGATAGATAGATAGATAGATAGATAGATAGATAGATAGATAGATAGATAGATAGATAGATAGATAGATAGATAGATAGATAGATAGATAGATAGATAGATAGATAGATAGATAGATAGATAGATAGATAGATAGATAGATAGATAGATAGATAGATAGATAGATAGATAGATAGATAGATAGATAGATAGATAGATAGATAGATAGATAGATAGATAGATAGATAGATAGATAGATAGATAGATAGATAGATAGATAGATAGATAGATAGATAGATAGATAGATAGATAGATAGATAGATAGATAGATAGATAGATAGATAGATAGATAGATAGATAGATAGATAGATAGATAGATAGATAGATAGATAGATAGATAGATAGATAGATAGATAGATAGATAGATAGATAGATAGATAGATAGATAGATAGATAGATAGATAGATAGATAGATAGATAGATAGATAGATAGATAGATAGATAGATAGATAGATAGATAGATAGATAGATAGATAGATAGATAGATAGATAGATAGATAGATAGATAGATAGATAGATAGATAGATAGATAGATAGATAGATAGATAGATAGATAGATAGATAGATAGATAGATAGATAGATAGATAGATAGATAGATAGATAGATAGATAGATAGATAGATAGATAGATAGATAGATAGATAGATAGATAGATAGATAGATAGATAGATAGATAGATAGATAGATAGATAGATAGATAGATAGATAGATAGATAGATAGATAGATAGATAGATAGATAGATAGATAGATAGATAGATAGATAGATAGATAGATAGATAGATAGATAGATAGATAGATAGATAGATAGATAGATAGATAGATAGATAGATAGATAGATAGATAGATAGATAGATAGATAGATAGATAGATAGATAGATAGATAGATAGATAGATAGATAGATAGATAGATAGATAGATAGATAGATAGATAGATAGATAGATAGATAGATAGATAGATAGATAGATAGATAGATAGATAGATAGATAGATAGATAGATAGATAGATAGATAGATAGATAGATAGATAGATAGATAGATAGATAGATAGATAGATAGATAGATAGATAGATAGATAGATAGATAGATAGATAGATAGATAGATAGATAGATAGATAGATAGATAGATAGATAGATAGATAGATAGATAGATAGATAGATAGATAGATAGATAGATAGATAGATAGATAGATAGATAGATAGATAGATAGATAGATAGATAGATAGATAGATAGATAGATAGATAAACACTTTATTGCACCAAAAACACATACTTAATACTAATTATACAAAGAATAACTTAAAACTATAGTGGTACAATGGGCGGCCTTATCGCCTATGGGCGATCTCTTCCAGGCAACCAATGAATAGACAAGACTTAAGGAAGGGGATGGGTAATGTGTTTTGGGAAATATTCGTCAAGGATAAAATATATATACCTAAATACGAGTATACGTACATATAATACACACTACAAATAAATATGCAATAACTAAATAAACATAAATAAATACTCTACCTATACAACTGTCTTGCTTCCGCGAGAGCGAGATAGTGTCTGTAGACGTGCGACTTGAAAACTGCCAGTGACTTGGACTGGCGTACAGAGGAGGGCAGAGCGTTCCAGAGCTCCACACCGCGAGCGGTAAAAGAGTTCCCATAGAAGCTAGAGGAACGGTCAGGGACAGCGAGAAGAAGAGCTTTACAAGAACGGACAGGTTCGGACAGAGGGTGAAGAAATTTGAAACGGGATTTTAAATAGACTGGAGAGTTAGGTAAAAACAGAATTCTGTACAAAAGAGAAAGAATATGGGAATCCCTACGCAGACGAATAGGTAGCCATTTTAGCCGACTACGGTATTCCGAAACATGATCAAACTTGCGCAGACCGAAAACAAAGCGAATAGCAAGATTTTGCAGCCGCTCAAGCTTGTCAAGCTGGACCTCAGCGAGGTCAAGGAAGCATTCGTCTGCGTAGTCGAGTAGGGAAAGCATGAGAGTCTGTGCCAGCATAATTTTGGTGGCAATCGGCAAGAAATTCCGCAGCCTTCGGAGCGATGCATTGGACGCGAACATCCTCTGGCTCAACCCAGAAAGATGCGGATCCCAAGTAAGATTACAGTCAATAGTGATACCAAGGTTTTTGACTGCAGCACTGTAAGGTACCACAGTTCCGTCAAAAATTAACTGAGGCAGCTGGGCGCTACGAATTTTGCTGGTTAATCTGGAACTGCCTATGATGATAGCCTGAGTTTTAGAAGGATTGACCTTTATGCCAAAGGCCTTGCTCCAGTTACATATCCTAGCTAGGTCAGCATTGATTACCCCAATCGCAGAGTCTAATTGTAGAAGTGGTGCTTGCGAGTAAATTTGCAAATCATCTGCATACAGGTGATAGGAAGAACAGAGATTAGAAGAAATTGAGTTAATATACATAGCAAAGAGGAGAGGAGATAATACGCCGCCCTGAGGAACACCGGCAGATATTGGATTCCAAGAAGAGCAATTATCTTCAATCTGAATACGTTGCCGGCGTCCAAACAGGTAACTGTGAAACCAGTCAATCGCCGACGGACATATGTTAAGAGAGCGAAGGATACCCAAAAGGATGTCAAAGTCGACATTATTGAAAGCATTACTAAAATCTAGGAGAGTAAGCACAGTAAGTTTCCGATCATCCATGCCATGTCGAACATCATCTAAAATATTCACCAGCGCTGTAGTAGTACTGTGCCCCGGGCGGAAGCCAGACTGGAACTGGTTCATCAGAGAATTATTGGAGAGGTAGATGCTTAACTCTTTATGTACAAGACGTTCCAGTACCTTGGACAAGAAAGGGAGGATGGATATAGGGCGATACTCGGAAAAGGACGAAGGATTAGGTTTTTTAGGGAGAGGGATTATCTGGGCTTCCTTCCACAGCACAGGGAAGGTGCTCATGGAGATTGACGTGTTAAAGATGAAGCGGACGATATGTACAATTTCATCGACAATCGGCATAATCATGTTACGGCTGATGCAATCATTACCTACTGCGCTTGAAGAAATAGAGTTAATGCTTCTCTTAATGTCAACATCGGAAAATTGAGAGAAAGAAAACGGAGAAATGTTAGAAAGTTGTTTAGAGGAAAGATTCGTAAGCGTGTCAGATTTAGTTAGGTAATCGAGATTAGAGGAACAAGAAAAGTGTTTATTGAGATCATTAATGTTAAGATCTTTAGATACTTGAGATTTAGAACGTAATTTACCAACTCCCAATGACCTGAGAAATTTCCAGACTTTAGAAGGGTTTTCATTTTCAACAGACTCAAAAATATGTCGGCGTAGCGCGTCTCTACACACTCGGTTGCAGTGATTGCGTAGCTGAGTAGCTGAAAGCTAAGAGGCGCACGAGGTGGGAAACCGGGCTTGCCTGGCTTCTCACCCGTAATCCCGCGTCAGCGGGCTCGGGGGTCCTTTCCGCAAGAAAGGGCCCGCGTGGTAGACAACCACTATAAAAATCACCTCAGCCTCTGGTGGTGAATGGGGGGGGGGGGGGGGGAGGTTATCACCGGCTTTGGGGACCTCGAGACGGTGGCGTGTCCGTGCCGAGGGAGGGGAGACGGAGAGGGGTTGTCTATCGGGCAGATGCAGAGATGAGGCTTGGAAAGGCCGTCGTTGTCGGGATGTAGTCCATGAGGAATTTCCACTGGCTTTGACACTTGTGGAGCGAGGGACACCATGGGGGTTTACATTATAAGCCTATGGTAGGGAGCCCAACGAGATTGGCCTGACGGTGACGGACATTAGCCACGTAAAAAAAAGATATCATGTAGTTAAGCTGCCCGACTTCAGCTTACATAACAGATAAGTCGGTTGCACTGTATTTAGGAGAGCTCAATATTATTGTTTTGTCCTTTTGTTCGAAGTCGGGTTTCGATTTTTTTATTTTTTCGATAAAGGCTTCTTCTTATAAGCATGCAACACGTTACCTACCGCTGCGCTCTGCTAAATCTACACTTAAATAGACTCTGCCATGATTATCTTCTGCTCAGCAACATACTTCCCTGGTCGTCCGTTCAAGCACAGCGATGGGTAGGTAGTCCGAAAAACGCTGACGAAGTCGCGGGCACAGCTAGTCTTAAAATAAGGTGGCACATTAGGTCGTTAAGTCAAGTTTGAGGCTTAAGGACGACTTGAAAACTCTTAACACTAGGTGAGCCACGCCTACATGATTTTGCATGATCGACACCCAAACAACTGAACAGACAAACATCTTAACGTTCACATTTTAAATAAAGAAAGAAAGAAAACTTGTGTATTTAACAACTAACACAAATTGTTTAATATGTGTAAGTACGTGTAAAATACATGTCATTATTCATGTACCTACATTCATAAAATACATTATTCTAATTTACAACTGGGCTGTCTTCGGTTACGCCTTGAAACATTTTGTAGACTAATTAATATTTGAGTAGGTAGGTACATAATTAAAAAAAAGTTGTCGTTCAGCCAAAGTATGTTACGTAAGTTTGGTCCTCGAGACACCGTCTCTAAAGAGTATTTTTATCGGAGATAATAATATTAGTGAGATGGCTTTAGATTTATTTTATTTGTACTTAATCTATTCAGTTATAGTTTATGTACAAACTTGTAAATTATTAAAATCATTTGGCGCAATAGTCAACATGAATAAATTATGTTAACAAAGTGTGAGCGCAAACAATCTATAAATTTCAAATTGCTACAAATTGATAGCGCATAAAATTTCATACCTAGTAAATTTATTCGACTTCTAGACGCACCTTATTGGAAAAAGAAATTTGAGGCATTCTCTTTGCATTTATTCAAACTTTTCAATCCCCTGGCATCTGACTTCGAAATCGAATGAATAAAATATTTCAGCTCAACTAAACGAGTATAAACGAAACAAACTAAAGCTGGATACAGACCAGACGAGCAAGCGCAAGCGAATATACAGGGTGTCCGGAGACCAGTGGATATCCCTGAACGGGCGGCTTGCGTGGAAGGGTTGGCTGCCCAGAATAGGTATTTTTTTTTCTATCTCAAACGGTTCGAGCTGTACGTCACTTTTTAGTAAAACTTGAAACATGCCCACTTTTTTGCACATTTCGGGGCATCACGTCCACAGATTAAGCGATAGCATTGTTTTTTTTTCGCCATGTGTTCACTAATATTACTTTCACGTTACGTTCACTAATATGCCGTGCGAGTGAGAAACTATTTAAATGAAAGTTATTCAAGAAGATGGATTGGCCGATTAGGTCCAATATTGTGGCCTCCACGTTCGCCTGATCTGAATCCACTTGATTTTTTTTACTAGGGGTGTTTAAAAGAACAAGTATACAAAAAAAACATAACCACAATTGAAGACCTGCGTCTACGCGTCCACGAAGCGGCACAACAAATAGGAGATAAAAATTTATAATCGTGTCCTTAAGAGATCGTTTATAAAAGGGCCTGTATAAGGGCAAGAGGAGGACAATTTGAGCATTTGCTGTAACATTATGACATATTAAATCTTAATAAGTGTCATTTTTTGTACAATACTTGTTTTAACTTTTTCATGTAAGATAGTACCTTCGGTGCATTCATAGCACTAGCTTAGTAACTTATGACAAAAAGTTATTAGTATAATACTGTTTTAGAATCCTTACGAAATAGGCAATTTTTTACAATAGTCGGTCAGACAGGTTTTATACATTTTTTTTACACCACAGATGCTCAAACTTTGCCGAAAGTAAAGTTTATAAAAATAAATTTATCTTTGGGGACATCCTGTAAGTTACTGCCTATAGTAATAAAAAAAATTTCAACGTGATTTACAAACATCAATATTAGTGAACACATGGCGAAAAAAAAAAACAATGCTATCGCTTAATCTGTGGACGTGATGCCCCGAAATGTGCAAAAAAGTAGCCATTTTTCAAGTTTTACTAAAAAGTGACGTACAGCTCGAACCGTTTGAGATAGAAAAAACTCTTCCCCGCAAGCCGCCCGTGCAGGGATATCCACTGGTCTCCGGACACCCTGTATATTCGCTTATTTGTATATTCGCTTGCGCTCGCTCGGGCAGCGTCGATCGGTGATGAAGCACGCTAGCTCGTTCAATTCTGGTGGTAGAAAAATTTAAGTACCTACCTTTTGTTGAACAAAAAGAGATCTTGGCTAACTACGATAATACATTTTCCTAGTAATGCCACCTTCGTCAAGTGACAATGTATACAGTGTAATTAGTTCAGAACTAGGCTGTAAATTTTCAGCCAAAACTATAATATAACATCTGTCGTTAAAAATAAATTACATTCTAAAAAGTAATAGATAGTTTACCCATATAGTAGGTACGGAAGAGGAATTGGCATTCGCTAACGAACTTGATGAGACTATTTTTGGTATGCATGGGAAAAAATCAAACCGTTGTAAAATACATCAAGAAGAACTTGCGACATTGACGTATCACAGAACTTATATAGCCTTATTAATAAACGTGGAATAAGGTCGGAGCAGTGAAAACATGCTTTGTCTTTTCCGTGACAGGAACTTTCATAGATGACAAGCAGAAACGAAAAGTTGTAAAATTACTGCGACCTTTCTCCACGTTTATTAATAAGGCTAACAGAGTCTGTCTTTATGTTATGGAATTTGTAAAAATTGTTTGCTGCAAATTTATAACTACAAATCTTAAGACTATTTATTATTTTAAGCCTACGTTCCCAAAGAAACAATTGAATTATCCCCAATAGAACGTGGTTTATATTCGTACCTTCTAGCTAGGGCCTCACGAATAACATGATAAACGCCAAACAGACTCGTCCATGTTCCGATTCGTATACCAGTGCAGCCACTAAAGCGCACACTTCCCAGCAAGAAAATGGGGTCGGATCTAATTTTGTACCACTGCCGTCTTTCTTCTTCTAGCTAGATGATCATGTTACATCTTGCACCATATCTTGACATACTATGTTCGCAAATATTACGAACATAGTACGTCATACATCTGTGAAATTTGAACAGTACAAGGGCCAATCTGTTCTTTTTTATGACAAAAGTGACCCAAGAGTGCTGTAGTGTTTCGGAAGCGGATTGAATTTCCGCGGCTCTGTCGCCAATTGAATTGTTTCCAAGCTATATTTTCTGAGCTGTACGCGGCAACAATGGGTAACTGGATAGAATAGTGATGTGCTGTATCCGGAATTCTATATGTGTATCCGGGACAATGCAGTGGTAAAGCGACTTCAATTTATGTAATTGTGATTTATGGTGCTGGTGATGTTTAAATACCTTTTTTAAAATCACGACATAAAACTTTTAGCTTACAATTTGTTGCTAAGCTAAGCTAACCTAAGCTGTGCTCAAATATATTTCTTAGATCTTTATCTTAGCAATTTCGCTCATCCAAAATACTAAAAAAATTAAGTTTAAGCACTTTTGTGAGAGTTTTGGGTGAGTGAAAAATTTAATAAATCCTGAAATATTTTATTTGACCGTCACAGAACAAACGATGAACTGGAATACATATTTTTTTAGTAGGAGGCGTCGAATGTATCACCCACCGGCCTAAGTCGGAATGCAAAGCGGACTCGTCCGTGTGGCGATACGTGGACCGGAGCAGCCATTAAGGAAGACGGGACGAATCTTATACTACTATTTTCTTCCTTCTTCTAGATGTATGTGCTACAGCAGATTATATTAGACCGAGACTTTACAGGTGAAATAGTAGTCAAATGCTCAATGACAAGATGGCAAGATGTATATGTCGGAGTGTGGACTGCAAAGCTAATCAAACTCCTTACTAGAAGAATCGGATCGCTAGTGTTCTTTGTGACACTGACAGAGTCTACAGCAGCGACGTGATGACTTGTTGGTTTCCAAGCAACGGATATTATTCTTCTGGGGACGGTCGTGATGGCTTGTAGAAACTGTCTCGCGTTCCGTATTCTTTCTATGTGAATAAATTGTTACCTACCTTATGTTTTGAACGTTGATTATACCCAGTACCTCATCTTATTTGTTTTCATTGAGCCGACATCTACCCAAGTACGCCCACTAGAAGCCCAAGTATGCCCACTAGGAGATATAAGATAGCAAATACAGAAGTAAAGCACCCTCCTGACGACATCATCATACCTCCCTACGACATATATATCTAAATCTTTAATACATAAAAACATTAAAAAAACATCAGCATCAATTGACAAATTGATAAAAATCCAAAAGGCGTGTTGATAAAACACAACCCTTAAAATACCTAAGAAAACATACTTAAGCCCTCTTTATTCAAACCCACACCTAATACGACGAAATGATAGAACAACTTGATATGATAACGTAACGCGATACGGAAAAAGAAAAATATGGTTTTCTTCGCCTTGAGAATTGTTATCTTATCTTTTAGATAAAATATGTTTGTAAAGGCTCTCATGCACGAAGGCGAAACTGAACAGACAAATCTGTTCAGTCTATATGGGCTATATACCTACTTGAATCTGGGGGCACGGTAGTACCCCCGCCAAGTCGAGCAACAAAGCGGCACGGCCGTACCATTCTTTTCTCGAAGCAACTCAGGCCATTTTCGACCTCTTATAACTTCGTTGTGAATAAAACTGGAAACCTGAAAAATCTTGTAACCAAGCAGGCATTGTATAAAGGACGGCACATTTCGATTTTCATTCAATTTGAACCAGTAGTTTAAAAATTATAACTAGTCAAAGTTTCTTAATTTTGTTAATTTTGTCACTCACTGACTGACCGATCATCAAAATTCAAAAGGCACTTCTAGCAGACATAGAAGCTTCTTATTCAGAATACAATTAGTGTTTAGGGAAAATTATAAAACAAAAAAAATCGGTCCCATTTTCCCGAAAAACACAAACTTCCTAAATAACTTTGTAATCCCATATATATTGTATAGGATTACAAAGTTATATTTGCAGTGTCGTTCTATTTTATTAATACTTAAGGATACCTACCTGTTCAAGTATTAATAAAATTGAAAAATAGTTGTCGATAGGTATATTTAGAGATGTTGGGATTCAAGAACTAAAACAAAAAGAAATGAGATCCCATCAAAAACATGCTTGTAAAAAAAGCAAGTCTCGCAACTCAGTTCTTCTACCGTAAAAAGTTGTGAGATCCATGTATGTTATTCCAAGTCGGGGACATTCTGTCTTAAGTTATTATTACGTAATTAGCTAATCTAACAACATCTTATAGAGACCATAATAACAATATTTAGAAAAAGTTATGTTTTAAATAAATTGATTAACTTGGCAATCGCATGAATACCTACACAATTTGTCTCACAAGTAATACATATTATATTAAATTAGACTGTTTAGTGCGATTGCCAAGTTAATCTATTTACTTAAAACATAACTTTTTCTAAATATTGTTATTATGGTCTCTATAAGATGTTGTTAGATTAGCTAATTACGTAATAATAACTTAAGACAGAATGTCCCCGACTTGGAATAACATACATGGATCTCACAATTTTTTACGGTAGAAGAACTGAGTTGCGAGACTTGCTTTTTTTACAAGCATGTTTTTGATGGGTTGAATATACTTCAGGCCCCAGGACCGTTTCATCCATAATACTCGACACAAATTTATGAAACTGAAGGTCAAATAAATGTAATATTAGGGCCAAAATACTTTTTCTATTCGAATTTTGACGCCTATAAGAATATTCTATTCGTAGTTTGATACTTTAAATAAATAATTTGATAAGTTTATGTCTATACTAATATTATAAAGAGGTAACGTTGGTAACATGTATATATGTATGTATGTATGTTTATTGGGGGTAATCTCCAAAACTAATGGACCGATTTCAAAAATTCTTTCATATTTGATAAATTTCTCGACAAATGGTAGGTATTGATGCGATCTATTGGCAGTAAGTATGGGTGTCTTTTTCCTTGCGGAAAGGTTATGTCAGTTATTGACATCGCTCTTACGGTGAAGCAAAACATCGTGAGGAAACCCACACAGTTATCTCCAGACGTATAGACCTGTTATTTCCTCTAGACTAGGCTGGGAGGATAGTATAGGTGCTGGATAGCCTTCTCCACTTAACCATGTCCCTGGCACTACAGCGCCATAAAAGCATAGATTAAAAATTGCTTGCGCTATTCATATCTTCTATAAATTATATGAAAGGTATAGTTAACAATGACTTACCTACTGTGTCCTACCCTCTAATAATTTTGGGTACTAATAAGCGAACCCTAAGAAGGGTGAAAACGGGAAATTCACTCAGGTGAGTTAATGCTAATGATATAATTTAAAATATAGAACGTAAGCTTGATAAATAGGTAATTGATTCCTAAATTATAAATCTAGTTCATTCTACACTAGATTTCATGTCATACAAGTAAATACCCTAATTTGTATTTCAGTATCAAAGCATAATTGAAACGAAGCTTTCTAAATTGGTTAGGAATCCTTTAACAACAGTGATTTTCTAACTAATTCCCTTTGTATTGTTACATAAATTGTTTTGGCAATATTTTATTCAAAGAGAAATATTTTCAAAGTTATTCCTTTAGAAAACTGCAGTAGTCAGGAAGGCAATCTGTGTTTGCCCTATTTCGTTCAAAGCCTTTGACTTTGATTTAAGAATCCCATTTATTTATACTTAAACGTTAAATAGCGGGAAATTAGTAAATTAATGATTTCTAAAGGTTTCTTGATGTATAAAATATTATTTGTAAAGGCGAGACGAAGCATTGACAGATTAATTTATGAGTTAGTTAGTTAGGTTTATTTGGTGAGAAGAATCTACCTTGTTTCACCACCATCGTCCATGTTCGTAACTGAAATCACGTAACCAGTAACAATAGAAGAATTTTTTTTCGCTGTATGGTAACTAGATTCACCTCTACTTACCATACAGTGAAAAAAAAACTTGTCATATAATATTTTTGTGAAAATAATTATTATTCCAATTTGGTAACTTTACTTTTGTTAGTTATAAAAGTCTAGTTTTCTTTCGCTTTTTGATAATTAGTTGTAAGAGAAGAATTTTCTACTTTCATAGATCAAATTATTTCCAATTTTGTAATCCTATAACATTAGTTCATAAAAAAACAGAACCGTCTTTAAAAACTGAAAACAAAAAAATTATCGACGGATCTATTTGATCAGTCAACGATCAGTGAGTGCACAAATAATCATCTCCTGGTTTCTTATCTCTCATCTATCATCATCTAGATGTGAGATGAGAAGTTTTTGAGAAGTTTTTTTGGTAACTAGTTACCTATTGGTAGGTAACTAGCGAATACCAAATAATACCAATAGGGACTAAAAATACTTCTCTTGTAACTGGTTACGTTCAGTTACGTACATGGATTAAGGCTTTACACAGCCCTACCGGCCTAAGTACTATGTCCCAGCAGACTGATCCGGATTCCGATACCTAGACCAGGGCAGCCACTGGGAAAAATAGATCGAAACATTTTCCACTACCGTCTTCTTACTCACAGGTATTCTCGAAATGAGCGTGCTTGCGAGATTGTTGTCAAATGCTAACCTATAAATAAAGTCGACCAGCTAATTTGAAATATTGTAAATATCTACCAATTTCTAACGAACTGTCTGCAAAAAAATATATTCTCAACAGAAAACAACGAAATTTCCAAGAAATGGCGTTCATAATAATAGCACTTAGAATTCAAGATGAGTTCATCAAAATGGATTTAGTCAAAATGTAATTTCGTACAGGCGAACTTACCGTAGTATTTTGTATATTTACGTGATCCGAATCGTTCATGAGATGGTGTCGTTGAAATTTTGTGGTTATTTATTTTTCCTTTTTGTGAGATGCCTCCCTTGAAAATTGAAGATGTATGAAGATATAATAGCAAAGTATTCGGAGGAAAGCGGATCTGCTTTTGCCTCAAAAATGAATTATGTTATATTCGTTTCTTTTCGCCACTTTTTTGCAGGTAGAAAGTACATGATATACGTAAAGTTTTAAATATATTTACAAAAATAGGAAGTCGCTTTATATGTTATTCTAAAAGAAAAATAGGTTTGTGTATTATTTCATTCGGTAGGTATTCTGTAGGCAAAAGAGTTAAAAAGCGAATTCGCAAAATTTACCAATTAAGGCCTGTTGAGTAAGCACTGAAGTTTGGAATACGCGCTACTTTGGTACACAGCCTCTATACCTACTAATATTTTAAAGGGGAAATATTTGTTAGTTTGAAATGAATAAGCTTCGACACTATTCGTTTGAAATGAATGAGCTTAGACCGATTACAAAAAACAAGCTATAATGTAGCTTTCTATATCAACATTAGAAAGTTACATTATCGAGGAGTCGAATTGAACCCGCATCCTTCTGTCTGTCGGTCTGTCAGTCTATAGACGTAACTACTATAGAGGTCGTCAAAATATGTAACTACTAGCAGTTCCCCGCGGTTTTACCCGCATAATCAAAAAGTAAAAAGTCAAAAAGATCAAAAGTAGCCTATAGCCTTCCTCAATAAATGGACTATTCAACACCGAAAGAATTTTTCAAATCGTGGTTCCTGAGATTAGCGCGTTCAAACAAACAAACAAAAAAACAAACTCTTCCGCTTTATAATCTTCTAATATATAAAATTTCCATGTCACAGTGTTAGTTACCGTACTCCTCCGAAACGGCTTGACCGATTTTTATGAGATTTTGTATACGTATTCAGTAGGTCTGAGAATCGGCTACTATCTATAATTTATAAGGCAAAACAACGTTGGCCGGGTCAGCTAGTATTAGTATAGATATATGGGCTTTCGCATAGTCATATAGATTAGTCATTCGCATAGTCAGTCGCACAGAGATTATTAGTCATATCGACGACGAAACCTATATATTTCTATAGAGAAGACCTAAATAAACAGACAATATTCTATCAAACGATATCCTAAACTGACACGTTCCGAAGACATGGATCAATGAAGTTTTGAAAATAAATTGTTTGAAAGTTATATAAAACGGCACGTTGAGGATGAATTCGTTCGTACACTAATCGACGAAAGTGACTTTCTGAGAAAGTAACGTTTTGTGAAAGTGACGTTACGTGAAAGTGACAAAATTTTCACGGAGACACTTTTGGGAAAGTGGCTTCTGCGTCACGATCGAATAAAGTATGATAAGAAGACAAGTTGATTAGTATACGTTTTAAGTATTCGAAACCTTTACGAACATCTTAAACACATAAGAATTCAATTTCTGTTTCTAGACAGCTAAAAGTAACACCAAATAAAAAGCTAATTAGTGACAAACTTTAATATCCTTTTGGGATTCAACTGAAAGGAACGAACAAAGAATTCTAAAAAAATCTAATACCTAGGTATTCTTTTGCTATCTGAAAAGGGGTTATAACATCTTTTTCACAAAATAAGTTTTTAAATAAGATTGTCTCTCAGACTTGTTGTAGGTAAATAGGTATTTTTATACTTTCATTCTTATTATAACCAAGGTAATCTTGTTTTAGGTTTATGTATTAGCAAGATACGAACACTTTAAAGCTGTTAGATTTTCCACGAATATTTTTTTTTTGTGTTCCTAGGTACAAAATGAATTTGTATAAGATTATAGAGTGTTATTTGTGTATTCTGCCAAAATAAAATACATTTTCTTTCTTTCCATATCTTTATCTTAAACGAAACTCGTATCCGGGTTCGAATCGCGTTCAAACAATTTGTTGAAATGTATTTCTGTAAAGTTACTTTTTAGGGTTCCGAACACAAAGCGTAAAAACGGGACCCTATATTACTGAGACTTCGCTGTCTGTCCGTCTGTCACCAGGCTGTATCTCATGAACCGTACTAGCTAGACGGTTGCCATTTTCACAGATGATGTATTTCTGTAGCCGCAATAGCAACAAGTATATACCTACTAAAAACAAAATAAAACAAATATTTAAGAGGGGCTCCCATACAACAAACGTAATATTTATGGACAGAAAAACGCAACGATACCGCGATGTATTTTTACTACAAGCGCCATTTAGTGATGGAGTGATAGACTTAACGTTCACGTTGCGTTCACGGATTGGTTTCTTTAGGATTCCGTACCCAATTGTGATAGTGGTACGAAACCCTTCGTGCGCGAGTTCAACTCTCACTTGGCCAGCTTTTTTCAATCTCAGCATAGCATTTCGAGACCGCAAAACTAGAATTAAAAACTCATTAACCCATATTTAAACTGCATCTTTCATCCGCAACTGATTTTCTTATAATTTTGTTTCGTAAAATTAAGAATTTCGTTAAAGAGAATTCTCGTTAAAGTTTTTGCTTTCGTTTTGTCGGACAAGCGTAATCCTATTTGGTCCGGGATTTAAGGATTTCCTGATCACATCGGAAGGTAATTAACTCGATGAAAACGACATTCAACGAGAAATTACGGCGCTGTATTTTCAAATTATAATTTTGTTAAAAACAGAACTCGTTTCGTGTAATTTTACTTTCCAATTTTAAGCTTTCGGCGATATCGTATTTGAAATAACTTTTTGTAAGCTTGGTTTATTATTACAATTTAGATATTTGATTCGTTTTTTTCCCCTTTTTTTAACTTACTAGCTGCGTCCCGCGGTTTCACCCGCGTAAGTCCCGATTCCGTGGGAATATCGGAATTAAAAGTAACCTATGTTACTCAGGGTAAATGTTGCCTTCTAATGGTGAAAGAATTTTTGAAATCGGCCAAGTAGTTTTTGAGTTTATTCATAACAAACATACACACACACAAAAATACAAATCTTTCGTCTGTTTTACCCGCGTAAGTCTCGATTCCACGGAATTTTACAAAAACCCTTTCTTAGTGGATTCCTACACACCCCAAAGAACACACTTACCAAATGTCATGTCCCTAGGACCAGAAGCTCTGCGTTGATATATAGTTGAGTCGAATCAGTCACAAAGTTGAATTTTATATAATCCTATAGATAGGCTACTATAACACCTGGTGATAAGTGTTGATGTGGTCTAAGATGAAGCACTCTGACCTAGAATCTTTTACCTGTTCACCTGTTCTCTTGCTATTTGAATACCTTATATTTGAATAATATTATCGGGCGAGTACAATTTGGGAGTCAAATTGTCAGAAAATACAGACTCAAGCAACAGATTCCAATGTGTAGCAGTGCGAGTAAGAATTGACGAAGCGAAACTTTTAGTGCCAGTCTAGGTTCTCTCAAACCCGTATCGCATGTTAATTAAAACGTGTTAAGTAAATCGATAATTAAACAATGCTTTAAAAATGCTTCGAACAACGTTAGTAGTTAGTAGGTACCTGGCGGAACTCGAACCCGCGACTACCGGTATTCCGGTCCGGCGCGATAACCGCTACGCTACGCAAGCCGCCGATAACCGTAAACGGAAAATTACAAGCAGAGTCGAACTGCAAAGTTCGCCGATAGATATAACTACGAGACCTTACTCGCAAGAACACGAGGTTTTTTTTTTCAAAAAGCATTATTTCCTAAGTGTGATAAACACTAAGAACTTGCCTCGACGTTTCGGCAAACGGGTTATACCGGCCGTGGTCCCAAAAAAACTCAATAATAATGATGATGGACGGAAATCGTGTTAGTTTAAAACAACAAAGAAATAACGCTTAAATTAAACAAAAAAAAAAGATTAATTCACTGAAAACGATCAAAACTGAAAAAGAAGTCGGTGAAGCTACTACATTAAAAGTGAACTTAATAACCCTATTTCATAAATATTCTACCTACCTTCACGTTACACGAAAGTTCAAAATAGGCTGATCTACAAAAGAAGGTTTACCTGTAAAGAATAATCACATTTCGCAACCGGTAGAGGGGTAGGAAGGTATAACAAAATTGCCTCAGAGGATACCTACAGCCCCAGTGCCATTCGAGCCGACCAAGACGATGTGAACGGAAGACGTGATTCGTGTTAGAAATTAAAGTTTCCTACCATTAAGTTTAACGAGATCGTTTAATAGCGATTAAAGAGAAAATAGGTATTTTAAAGACTTACCTAATGAGCTTTCTCGATTTTTATAGAAAAAGTTTAGGTAGAAACCTAGATGTTAAGTCTACAGTTTATTTTTTTTACTGCAATAAACTGGGTAATTTACCTTAGGTTGTTTTTTTATTCCTTACTTTGAGTCCTATTTTGAAGCGTTGTCGAAATTTATTTAAGTTGCAAATACTAAGAAATAATGTTCAGAAATTTATATATTTTTAAAGAACAGAAATGTTATTTTTATATGAAAATAAGTAAATAATCATTAGAAAACATTTAAAAAATACCTCGCAGTCTAAATAAAATATATTACAGTAAATAAAAAATACATGCTCTACATCAAAGGCAGTTTCTATTTTAAAAGAGAACGCATATTTATTTATCATTACAACAACATCAAAAACACCAATAGGATCAAAATAATAAAAAGGCTGCTTGTATGCGAGACTTCTTTTATGTTACGGACTCCATAGCCTATTCAAGACAATTTTTTGTCGCTTTTTCCTAATCGCTACGGCAAAGTTTCACGAATTTTTATTAGACGCTATGTGGCCAAAATAAAGTGTGTCAATAGGATCAAAATAATAAAAAGGCTGCTTGTATGCGAGACTTCTTTTATGTTACGGACTCCATAGCCTATTCAAGACAATTTTTTGTCGCTTTTTCCTAATCGCTACGGCAAAGTTTCACGAATTTTTATTAGACGCTATGTGGCCAAAATAAAGTGTGTCGTTATAACTTATAATGACTTGCCGGTCTCGTTTTCCCTATGCCAATAAATGTTATAATAGACCAATTAAAACCTCATAAATATACACCGGTAAAATTATTCGTCTTAATTTCAAATATAATTGTTAATAGAAACAAAGTTGATATATTCAAACATGCGATAAAACTACTTATCACTCTATTATTTTATATTAACAACACTATTTTTACACATACCTTGCAATTAAATACTAACCTACTAGGAACATTTATCCACAATAATTATATACTTTTTGGGCTTCTGATAATATCTTCAGCAGCAGCGAGTTTATATTTCCTTTCAAATAAAATGACGATAGAAACAGTACAGTCCTGGCCATTGAATTAGGTCACGAAATAAGAGAAACTCTACAGTTATATGTTTTAATTCAGTACACCTAGTTGAATTTTAAAGTCTGAGCTCTCAGTTTTTTTTGGTATTGAAGGTATTACCATAGAGTAGGAGTATCATTTTGTCTATGGTATATTGGTAAAGAAAATACTTTACTAAAAAATAAAGTTTTCTTTAAATTTGCATATTAGATTTTGACTATGTGTCATGTCACTTAAAAACGCCGCAAACATACCTACACAAATATTGATTTAAATAGAATCTCCTTTATTTTAAAGTCGGTTAAAATTACCTACTTCAACGTTGACAAACCCTCCGTCAGTCAGTTGACAGCATAAATGCCTCACAAGTAATGAAAATCAAAATGCTGCGCTCGATGCAGACGAGTTTATTTTTGATAGTTTCATAAACGAGCATGAGCGCTAGACTACATTTTCCAAAAGTTGTTTAAATGTAAACAAGTTTTACTTTGAACATATATTTTTCTTCTGTTTTCGCGATGTTGGATAGAAATAAACTCCTTTTTCGGTTTTAATCGCGTGGTGTTTACTTCTTTTAGCATTGTTTCAATGCTCAACGGTTCTAGACCTTTACAGATCTCTTCTTCAGGATAAACACCACGCGATTAAACCGAAAAATGAGTATAATTTTTATATAGACGTCACAAATCAGTCTGCTCGCAAGTACGCAACAAACACTAAAAGAGTTATTGTGTGTAAAAAAATATCGTCGTCGTCTCTTTCGAAGAACCCGAGATAAGAGAGCAGTCTATTTAATGCGATCATTTAAACGCAAGATATTTGTTTGGTTTTAGAGGTCCGTAGTCAACAAGAAACTTTTATAGTGTCGCATTGTTCCGTCCTTCTGTCTAGACGCCGGCTTAGCTCAGGTACTCTTACCTACACCCATATTTATAAACGGATCTGAGTGATTACTTTGGCTAAGCAATGTCTCGCTCTTTTTATTACCTCAGTGGCGCGTCGGGGGAAGGCCCGACTGCAATGCAGGAGGTTGCGGGTTCAATTCCCGTCGGGTGCAAGTATTTATGCTTAAAAAGAAAAAAATTTATCTGGTCTGGGTGTATTCTATGTATCATATGTATGTATTTACAAAAAAAAAGTATGATATGTAGTATATCCGTTGTTTAGTACCCATAGTACAAGCCTAGTGCTTAGTTTGGGGCTAGATTGCGCTGTGTGTAACGTCGTGTAATATTAAATGTAATATTAATATATTATTGGTGATTTTTAATGTTAACGAAATTGTGACAGACTTTACTTATAGGTAAACATTATTTCTTAGTGTTAAACCACACTTAGAAATTACTGCTTTAAAAATACTTTCAAAACATTAGTACCTACCCAGCGGGATTCGAACCTGCGATTTCTTCTAAAAAGCAGACATTACTTAGACAAGTGGCCAACCAATTTTACACCTTACATCAATTTTAGAGCTATACTAAGGATATTTATATTTTTAATCTATGCCAAATAGGATGTACGGGTGGTTGTACATAATGTTGAGTAAACTATTATTGTGCTTTCTCTTTTACTATTGTTGTTCAACTATCACACAATATCTTCATAAATACTAATAAACAGTGAACTGAACAGATAATCTCCGTATCACACCTCTGCCGCGAAACGAAATATGCGAATCGCATGAGATTCGCATAAGTTGTACCCAACAAGCAAAGTAGAAGCCACACGAAACTTCCTAACTATCAATTACAAAACTGACACTAATAATCATTAAAGACATTTTTCGGTTTGAATCGCGTGGTTTTTATTACTTTTAGCGTTGTAACAATGCTAAAAGTAATAAAAACCACGCGATTCAAACCGAAAAATGTCTTTAATTTCAATACAACATCGCGAAAACAGAAGAAGAATCTACTAATAATCATGTTACAATTTCCTTAGTGTCAGCTTAAATCATTCACGGTGAAACTGCCATTTGGTTGCAGTTCTGTGATTGTTTCGTTGTTGTGTTTTGTTGTCGACAAAATTATGAAGAAAAATATATCTACTGTTATTCATATTTAAATGTTATGTTTTGTACCTATATGTTTTCTCTTCCCGAAATCGACGATTGCTACAATTTGACTAACTCTCGTCAAACTAAGCATTCGCCGAAAAAATAGGTAAAGCTCTGCAATTAAACTAAATCTTCAAAAATCCCTAAATTCGATTTACGGAGATTCGATCTGCGATATCAAAAAAAATGCCTCGAACTGAATCTTCAACTCACGATCTCACCGTTCACCAATGCTCCTAATTTAAGCCACGCGAAAAACAAACGTTCGCTAGGCGAAGTTTATCAGTTTCGCATTATAGTAGTTTCGCGGTAGAGGTGTGATACCGGGGTTGACAGTAAACAGAATAATTAAATTTAAGCCACCACGGGGTGTGGTGAAGGTGTGTTTTACAGTTATTGTCATAACACGCGATGTGTCAACCATTCGGGTTATCTACTACTTAAATGCATGTTTATCTTTTAGATAACTGTAGTAGGTAACAATTTATTATGTAAACTATCCAGCAAGTTTTGCAGAACTTCGTTTTTTAAGTTAATTTAGATATGGTCAGTGATAGAAGTCAGTGACATAGAATTTCGACCAAGACAGCGACTGGAAACATTGTTCTACAAAAAGCAAATACGGTGTAGATGCACAAATAGTAGAAAACACCCCTTAAGAGGAAAGTCTACCTACTCTTTCTCCATACAAACGTGGTCGATTGTTTCCTCTTCTGGATAAATAAAGACATTAGAGCAAATATGTTTACGCCATAAAACCTATATCTGCCATGACCGTGCAGATCCTACGTTTTGTTTTTTTTTTTTCATTTTCAAATTAGAATAGAAATAAAATTTAGAAAAATTAGGACATGAAAAAAATCTCAACGTAGCGTAAAGGTCATAGCTGATATAGGTATTATGGCATAAATATATTTCCTCTAATGTCTTAATTATCCAGGGAGGAAACAGTCAACTACGTTTGTAAAGTTTGTATGCAGAAAAGTGTAGGTGATTTTCCGGTTAAACATGGCTGCTTGAGCCAACTACGCAAACCTATTAACGAGTAGGCACTGACGTAGGTTTGTTAGAAAAATACTTTGCTAAACAACGAAAATTGCTTTTAGACTAGAAACCTAATGAAATATTAATTTGAACTAGATTTACCTATGTATAAAGTTCCCCAGCTTGTATAAAGTTGTATATGTATAAAGTTCCCCAGCTTTACGGGCCGTGGGACCGCTCCCGCAGCCCGTGTTTTATCAGGCCAGACTGCACCAGACCAGACCGCGTCAGACCAGAAGAACAGGCCGTGGAAAACTTGTCGCCGCGCCAAACGCAATCAGTCGCACAGGCCTCGACAGGCGTGGCGCGGCCTGGTCTGGCCTATGATAAAACGGTGATTCACAATAATCTTTTATTGTGAAATGCATTGCAAGGCAGCTAATGTTTATTTGCCTATTTTAACCCACCTGATTAATTTACAGGTGCTTATTGCTTTGGCATTTCATACCAAGCACTAGTGGATCTGGCAGCATTTACCAATGCATCGCAATCCACTGTATCAAGAGCAGTACCAGAGGTGACCGGTGTATTGAATCATATTTATGACCATTATATCCAATGGCCAATACAAGTTTAGTTCAAGAAAGAATTAATGCGATTAAGGCCAAGTGGGAATCACTTTTGTACGATGCTATTTAAGTTGTAAGTACACATTTAAGGTAATTTCATAATATCATGTTCTACATTTTACAATCGATTTCATATCCCGAGCGTATTAGGGTGTATTGATGGGACCCATGTGGCCATCTTTAGACCTACTGCACATGAAGAGAGGTACGACAATTGAAAAGGGTACCATTGTCTCAATGTCATGATTGTGAGTACATAAGTATTGTAACGATTTGTTAGGATAACAATAAGATAGACTTAATATTTTGTGTGTTGATGCGAGCACCCCAAGGTCAGCACATAACTCTATGGTGTGGGAAGGTCATCCATTGAGCAGACACCTAGTCCAATCCAATGCGGGGGAACATACGTTTCTTTAAGGTTCTTATTCCATAATTTAATATCCATATAGAGGTATTTTACAATTATGTAATGCAGCCGCGCCACGCCTGTCGAAGCCTGTGCGACTGATTGCGTCTCGCGCGACGACAGGCTTCATCGGACGCTACGGTTCCCACGGCCTGTCCTTCTGGTCTGGCGCGGTCAGGCTTGATAAAACACGGGCCGTGGGACCCCAGCTTTAGCCAGTTACTGCTTTTAGTATCAATAAGTTAACAATATTACTAAATGAAAAGAGAAATAAAAAAGGGTCTCCAATAAAACTATTACAAAACGAAATAAAACAGGTAACATCTGCGGCATATAAACAACAAATACAACATTTTTTACCGTCACAAATATTTTCCACAGATGCGTAGGTGCCATTCTCTATCCCTGAAATATTTATTATTGAAGTAATATCCTATTATCCTTTTTAGTATACTTTAATATTTGTGGTGACATCTACAATACAAGCATGCTTCATCCTAGATCACTTCTTTTCTTCGGAATCAGAATCGTTTATTTGCTTTTAATCGTTTAAAACAAGGTACTTATAGTAGTGTTACGAAATAGGATACAGTTTCTTCATATATACAGCTATAAATTTGCAAATAAATATTTAGAAAGATAAATAATTGTCATTTAGGGCGGCCTGCATAAGAACATTTAGAAATCATTTAGCTAAATAAATTTAAAAATAATTTAAGGGCAATCGAACATTGAACTCTATTTCCATAGGTAGAATATTACTATTATTGTGTGAGACTTTGATAATTTCTGGTACTGTGACAGTTCTTATTCACGTTTAAAAGTCTGAACGTGTTGAGGAATCGTTATGCAGGCTGTTCGTAAACTCTTACGACTCTCTCTTTTCTTTTGACTCTCTCTCTCTCTTCTCTCTTATTTTGACTATCTCTTTTTAGTAGATACCAAAAAATGGTCATCGCTAGCGAAAGGTACGCACTTTTGTTCCCAATTGTACTTACGTACGGAATATCTCAAAATACCAAAGCCTAACCGTAACAAAAACATTTCCTTTTCAATATGTATACGTAGAAACGGATGTCATGTAAAACGAAGTACATATTCCCGAAGGTTTATCGTGTTCCGTTCCAGATAAATAAAGTTAAAAGGGTAGGTCTACCTTAGGGACTCGAACTTGGTTTAGGTACTCCGTCAAATATCGTGAAATTTTTATAGAAAAATTAAAGTAGCAAAATAAATTAATCTATATCTATACTAAACTTTAAAGAGGAAATATTTATTTGTCTATTTGTTTGTAGCGAATAGGCTCCGGAACTACTGGACCAATTTGAAAAAAAAAAGCACTAATAGGAAGTTACCTACATTATCGAGTAGTAACATAGGCTGCTTTTGATCCCGAGATTATTACGAGATCGGGATGCTTTCACTCGCATAAGTCCCGATCCCGTGGGATTTTCTAAAAACATTCACAAAGAACACACCCTCCAAATTTTAGTTCTAACTAACAGCGGTTTAGGCTGCGCGTTGATCAGTCAGTTACTCAGGATAAAGCATTTTATAGATATAGATTAAAAAGTTATCTTGGTTGACCTAGTAGAAAACCTAGCCATTACCGATACCTATATAGGTAGGTACAATCATAAAAAGTGTCGTTATAAAATTTCTAAACTACGTCACAGCTCAATGAGTAGTACTAAACAAAATTTTTAAATAAAGCGTTTCACCTTTGTAATAGTAGGTAGTTAGCCTATTTACCAGACTATTCATTGCTAAAATTAAACTCAAAAGGCGACTGAGACCGCCCCGTACAAACCCAATACAGCCCACTCTTTCCACATAACTTCCACAAAAAAAGCTTGTCATAATTCCAAGAAAACGTTTTGTGACAAAAAACCGGTAATACCTACCTACTTTGAATGAAGAGAAAATTTGGTGAGAGTATAAAGTAAATAAAGAACAATAAAATTGTAGGCTTCCTTTTTAAAATGTTACCTTTTTCAACCTTTTTATTGAACGTGTTCTGAATTTACTTTTTTTTAGTACGCGTTTTAGCTTTGGGTACTAGGTAGGTAGCTAGCGGCGAATGTGGCATAATATTTTTGCATCTTTAATCCTGTTTTGATAACATAGTCTCTGAGATAAATATGGATAAACGAACTGAGCTTACCTTTCAAACAGCGGGCATTTTGATATCACGTTTTTAGGTATTTTATTATAGAGTGAGAGAATTTTCGACCAAAGAATTTTTAAATAAAAAATTTGATATTATCCTCTAATGATAGACCAATAAAATTAATAGGGTAGATAGCTAATAAAGTAAGGAAGTTTTAGAAGTAGGTTTAAAAAAAAAAATAGGCGATTTTTTCTTTTAATTGCTCTTTAAAGTGTTTATGGCGTTTTGTCTACGCTCTCTTTTTGAAATACTTTTTTATTTGTAACAGTTTGGTTAGTGTTACGCCTTTTTTTGAAACAGGTGACATGAACCTATTATTCAGCTCCACATTTGAAAAGAAATCAGCCAATTATCTTAATTATTGCAGTTAGTATGAGTAAATAGGTTTTGGGGGCACGAGTGTGTACCTCCAAAGGGAAGGTCTTCCACCGGGCAGCTGGTTTTGCCCGGTAAGCCGCGGCCCGACGTTCTCTCATCGGGAGTTGTATATGAGCTTATCTCGGAAATAATGTTGATAGCGCGATTCAGGATTTCATACTAGTAACGCCATCTAGTTGATTCTGTGGGCGTCCGCCACAAGGTCTCAGTGGTCGCATTTTAGTAGAAAAATGAGAAAAAAGGCCATAACTCCTAAACTACGAAAAATCGCGGAACGTACATGGGGTGATTCG
This sequence comes from Idaea biselata, assembly GCA_958496205.1. NCBI lineage: Eukaryota > Metazoa > Arthropoda > Insecta > Lepidoptera > Geometridae > Idaea > Idaea biselata. The sequence goes on from OY292402.1 coordinate 19,163,464, forward strand.
GGTACCCCTTAAGATCCTCTACCTCTGGACTTTCGCTTGACATTCGTTTCTGGGACACCCTGTATATCTATATTAGCTGCGGCCCGCGGTTAAACCTTCGCAGGTCCCAATCCCACCAGATTTTCCAAAAAAAACATTCTTAGTGGATGGTTACTCATCACAAAGAATACACTCTTCAAATTTCAAGTCTCTAGGGCCAGCGGTTTAGGCTCTGCATTGTTCAGTCAGGACTTTAAATTTTATGTATATATGTTACCGGAAATGTATGTAATCCGTCATTATATAGAATTCCTAGGAAATGTGTACATTGCCTAAAATCCACAGGAAAAGTGTAAAATAATTTATATTATACACATTTCCTAGGAATTCTATATATTACCTAAGCAGCAATCGGAAATGTGTTAAATTCAGAATGTTGGTCGGTAGCAGGGGGTTTGGGGGGGTACGTATTCGAATAGGTATCTAATATTAAAATATTTATAGTTAAAATCCCGATGCTCTCTAACTATCTAAAGCACGGAAAAACTAAACGGAGCACCCCGACTTGGTTAGGTTAGGTTAATGTTAGAACATGATTTCACGCAGCGCTTTGGCGAGCGAGCGAAGCGAGCGTGCCGCGGCAGCGGTCGCCAAAGCGCCGTTTAAGTACCGTACGGGAGAAACGTGCGAGGTTTGACATCATTACATACAATTTATTTCTAAAATGCGACAAGTACGGCGCGTGCGTCGCGTACGATGCTGATAAATGGGCGATCACCTTAAGTTGTTCAATTCTGGTTTAGTTAAAAATAATATGGTAGATTTACATTTTAAAATACTCTACGTGGGGACGATTTTTGAACCCGGACTGTACGTAAGGTTCTAAGTTACTCATTAATTTAAATTTTAAAGGGCTTTGTTTCAATAATTATAGTTTCGAGTAATATGTAATATCTTCTAAGAAGATCTATGAAATGCTTTGTCCTGACTGAATGATCAACGCATAGCCTAAGCTTTTCCTAAGGAAATTCTTAATGTATACGAATATGAAATCGTTTCAATATATAATTCAAATATCAAACAAAATAATTTAGGCATTTAACCCTTTTCAAGAACTTCTTTGAACCTACAAACGAATTATGTTATAAAATATTCTTGAAAGTCGAATATCATTTGGATAAAGCTTTCCTATCGATTAATATTTGGTACGGCTAAAATATTTAGAAAGTTCGTAGTTTATAACATAAATCGATACTTTTATGTCTTCGATTGCTCGTGAAAATGGACATAATTGTCATTGAAATCATAAAAAAACTAGACACAGCAAAATTCTAATTCATCATTTGAGGAATTAATGAAAAAAAACCCAGCTTCAAAAAATGGACAAAATAACCCTGTAAGATTGTATTTAGATTTTGTCCTTTTTTGAAGTCGGGTTTTGAATAAATAAAATAAATATTGCACGACGTTACACACAGCGCAATCTAGCCCCAAACTAAGCACTAGGCTTGTACTATGGGTACTAGACAACGGATATACTACATATCATACTTTTTTTTTGTAAATACATACATATGATACATAGAATACACCCAGACCAGATACAAATTTTATTTTTAAGCATAAATACTTGAATATTTTATTTTACTCTTTTTAGTGTATTTTCACTGTCACTAAAATTATCAAAACTGTTACCGTAACTTAAAAGAGTAAACGAGTCGAATTGAGAACCTCCGTCTTTTTTGAAGTCGGTTAAAAGCTCCATGAAAAACGCCATTCAAACCACCGACTGTCGGTACCGCGTGGGCCAATCAAAGAAAGCCTTCCCGACCCTGTAAAAGGGACCAAAAACACGGACCTTTTGTACAAGTGAGAAACACATTAGTCTAATAACCTTTGGGATTGCCTCACCTAATGTAACGTGACAAAACGCCAAATGAAACATTCAATTACATAAATGAAAATGAATGACGGATAATTAATGGCACCATTCTGTTTTTTTTTTAATTGAATAGCGAGCAGAAATAAATGTAGAGACGTAGAACTGATCTAGTATCTATTAGATAGAGACTAGAAGGAGGAAGATTGCCTGGTAGCAATCCATTTCAAACTAGTCTCTGACGGACGAGCTTCACCAGCTCTAAAGTCAAATTGTTCAGGAAATTACTCACACACCTTTTTAAAATAGATGGACCAAAATTCGAAAGTTATTGTTGGAATACCCACCATCTAGGTAATCAAAGCTTACAGGCTTGGTTGCACCGTTTTTTATCTGAATAACCAGACCACTAAGCTGAAGGAAGTTTATGTTTGGGTAAGCCTATTACTACAAATAACATAAATTGTGATTTTCTTAAGCGCTTTAGAATAGCTGTGTCTCGCGGTTTCACCCGAGTTCCAATCCCGTGAGAGTTTTGAAATAGCGTTTTTATAGGATGCCTAAATCATTAAAATAAAACCATAAATCATTTATTTGACTGTAAGTCTAGGCTTAAGTAACATTAGATATTGTGCTGTATAATAAACACTCCAAATTTCAGCACTCTACCATCTGTTGTGAAGGCTATGCGCTAAAAAGGCTCTGTCCTGACTGAGACTGATTAGTCAGTCAGAAAAAGCCTTCTACAGATATAGATGGCTGTGTCCCGCGGTTGCATTCGCTTAAGTAGCAATCCCGTGTTTCAAAGAATTTTCAAAATTTTTCTATGCTTACATCATATTTTTCTAAAGAACACACTCTTCAAGTTTCAGCACTCTACTATTAGCGGTTTAGGCTGTACGCTGATCCATCAGTCAGACAGGACAGAGCCGTTTGTAGATATAAATTAAATATGTAGTATCTTGAACGTAAATATACAGTAAGCGTCTAGATTAAGATTATAATTAATTATATTCCTAGAATCGAAGCGAATTAAAAATCTGTACAAACACGAAGTTTTAATTTGAACGAAAAGTTTCATGTTTTCAAGTGATACAAAATTCGTAATTAATTCATTAATAATGTATTAAGGTTTCCAAAACATTTTTTCGTAAAAACATATTCAAGTTTGAACAGTATTTAAATTTTAAATGAGTACTTGATGAGCTTCGAGATAGCTATGAAACTTTGTACTCAAAATTTACCTCCGTAATAACTACTAAACCAGCAAGTTTTTGCGAGGATATTTTACTTACAGGAACTCATTATGAAACATGAAATAATGGTATATGTAGGTAGGTGTTTAAACTTTAAAACAGCAGTCACTCTATTTTTTACTACGTAAAGTTATTTAACAAAACCTAAAGTTTGAAACATTGTAGGTACCTCACAGGCCAGGCCAGACCGTGCTAGGCCTGACGAGGACTGTACGACTGATTGCGTCTCGCGCGACGACAGGCTTTATTGGACGCTATGGTTCCCACGGCCTGTTTGTCAGGTCTGGTGCGGTCTGATCTGATAAAACACCGGCCGTGGAACCCCAGCTTAACACAGAATGTTTTACACACAGGCTTCTTGGTGCTACCTATGTTATAGTCTTTATTCTTTCATCTTCATTGACATCAATATTTTTATTACGATCTTTACCTTGTTTTTACATGTTTATAATAATATATTCTAGTGCAAAGTTGTTAAAAGAAGTAGGCAGCAGGTTTCCAGCTCAGCAACAGAATGTTTAAACAATTTTGTAATTATTTTCGAGCATTATGTTTTAACACGTTTTCTATTGTGTAGGCGCCATAAGAACTCGGCGCAAATTCAGCGAATAATACTCAGAAGTGTTAGAAACTTTCTTTCTCTTAGGCCTTATTCGTTCGTTAATTGTGTTGACGTTTCCCCATTCTGTATCGAATGTTTTCCTTGTTACAATAACCTGCAAATAATGAAGCTTTCATCGACAGAGAACGTTGAACCTTGAGGTTGTAATGTCAATTACAATAGAATAGAAATAAAGGACTAAAGGAGAATACCATTTAAATATTTACTTATAAACAATTTCACTCGCATAAGTCCCGATCCCGTAGGAATATCGGAATTAAAAGTAGTCTATGTTACTCAGGGTGAATGTAGCTTTCTAATTGTGAAAGAATTTTTGAAATCGGTTTAGTAGTTTTTGAGTTTATTCATAACAAACATACATACACACACACACACACACACACACACACAAATACAAATCTTTCCTGTTTATAATATTAGTATACCTAGATATAGAATTATGCATGGACAAAGGTCTACCTACTCTTTTCTCCATACAAATTTTACAAACGTAGTCGACTGTTTTCTTTTAAGATAGGGAACCGTCAAAAGTATTTTTACGAAGCTACTACGAGACTTAGAAATATTTAAAAGGTAAAAAAGGCTTTGGCTAAGTCATTGCTCCAGGATTCAGTATTCGAACCCGTTGTTGGTTCGAATCCCGCCCAACGAATACTACGAGACTTGTTTCTAAAAATATTTTTGTATAAGTCATTAAGTAGCTGTTTTACGAGCAAGTTAACAAACCTGCTCAATGCTAACACATCAATGTTAGTGATAGATTATTATTCAGCAATTTACTGGGAGGAGACGTGAATTCGGTTTCCGTTCTTGGAAAGTTAAGCGTTTACTTGAGAACTGCTTGTAGTACTTGTACCATGTAACTATAGCGTTTAGTTAAGTTTACCTACAGTCTACTAAGGTAACTCTGTTAGTTTGTGTGTTTAGTTTCTAGAAAATAATATTGGATGATTTTTATGTAGAGGTACCTAGACAAGAAGAGGTAAGATATAGGTATATACCTACCTTACCTAACAAAAAATGTAACGCTGATTTGACATAGAATCATTGTAGATTTAGCAAATAATTATCTATCGAATGCAATGCATACCTTACCAGTAGATAATAAAATTACATCAGAAGCAAGACAGTTCTAAACAGCCATTAACGTTACCACAAACTCAATGATATTTTTGTCATTTTACCACACGCGAATTGGGCCTAAGGCGGGTTGCCTTAGGCCCAATTCGCTACTACGCGGTGAGAACATCAGGTCCGCTAGTGTCTCCCCAGATCCCTCATACGGCACCCACAGGAAGAGATAGGGTAATCATATTCTATGCCAGGCCTACTACATGGCATATTTTTTAAGATCCCTTATACGGCACCCACAAGAAGAGATAGGGTAATCATATTCTATGCCAGGCCTAACTACATGGTTATTTCTAAACTGACCTAATTTGAAATTAAAGACATTTTTCGGTTTGAATCGCGTCTGACCTAATTTTTTAAAATTTGAAATTATTTAAACATGATGCTTAAATTTTCCATTAGGTATCCAGGGTAATCTACCCTTATGATTTATTAACTAAAACTTCTTATTTATTAATGTACAACTTTATTGGAACAGAGGCGTGATCAAAATGTGTTCCTTTGGGATTATAACATCGAGGTTTCAATGCACGCAACTCTAATTAGAGAGTGTATATACAAACAACGGTAAATGTGTTATATTGTACCTATTAAATTTAATTTAGTAGCAAACAAAGATAACAAACGTGGTGCAGAAAGGACACTTCGATTTCAACTAGACATTAACGGTAAATGGGTTATATTCAACCTATTAAATTTAATTTTGAAACAAACAAAAACAATAGACGTCGTGCAGAAAGGACACTAGACATCATAAGGTTCGTTGATGCGAGATATTGTCTTTTATTGACAAAATTATTACAAATTAGGTACCTTCATGAGAAGGTACTTCGACAAATGTGTTATATTGTGCCTTTTACATTTAATTTTGTAGCAAACAATGACAACAAACGTGGCGCAGAAAGGACACTTCGATTTAAACTAAATTTTAACGTTAAGTGTGTTATTTTACACCAATTAATTTTAATTTTGAAGCAAACAAAGACAATAAACGTCGTGCAAAAAGAACACTAGACATTAGGTTCGTTGATGCGTGATATTGTCTTTTATTGTCAAAATTATTACAAATTAGGTACCTACTGTATAGGAAATCGACAAATGAGAAATAACAATTGGTTAGCAGTTGTGGCGCGTAATCAGTTTTAGAAATAGACATCTATTTGTTTTTCTTTACACATTTTCCACGATCTTATACCTACAGATCCAGTAGTTTCAAAACTACTATCAAGAAAAACAGACGGTACCAAAGTCAGTTTATAAACCTTGAAATATTTTGAAAGATCTGTTTTGAAACATTATTAAATTAAAACCAGTGTTCGTGTACATATTTACCAAGTTCTTATTCAGGTCAAGTAGTTTTAAAACCACTATTATGAGAAACAGACGAGACGGTAGCAAAGACACGTTCATGAATCCTGTAAATCTGTTTAACTTATTATATTAACAATATCAAACTAAAACCTGGTTTTTTAAATTAAAAACTGAAAATTCACGGTGTTCCCGTTAGATTTGTAGCAGTTTGTAGTTGTTTCTTCGAGCTCACGCAAAGATCACTCAAATATATCTTGTTTTTGGTGTTATTATTGCTGTCACATATTCTTAGATAAAAGTTCGCAAGTAATCGACCGAGACGTAGGTACGTTAATATGTGTTATCTCAGAAACATTATACGGAGTGTCGGCTTGTTGGCATGTGCTTCCTCTAGGTTATTAATATCAATTTACTCGAGTTTGGGATGATACAATTTCGTTATTCCTGGTGAAGTATGAGCAATTATTTTTCTTTGATTAAACTTTGTGGTTTGTTTAGGGGAATAATTCAAAATTATGATACCTCGGTGACTAGAATATTAAAAAGAGAGACAACTTTCCATTCTACTATAATGATATTCCTTCTTCTTCGTTTTGATAGCACAAAACAATGTCGGGAAATGTGGTTACACCCGCTCACTCCAGTATATTGCGAGATCTTGGGCGTTTTTATTGGCTGACGTCAGATCAGTCGACGTACAGCTATTAGGGCTGGAGGGGCATACAGGGAGATGCTGCGTATTTTGTTCGGGAGCACCACAGCTGCACCGTGCCCTGGCCAGTGTGGAAGTAGCCTGATAGACTACGAAATGGGGTTGGGAAACCTAGGAAGATGGGGTTGTTTCGAACCGGACTAGTGCGACTGTGGAGCTCCCTCCCAGGTTACTTAAATAACGCTAACAACAAACAGTAAAGCAGTCAATCAAACTCTGAAACCAACCATTTTTAACGAGGAAGATTATCCAGCCTTCTGCTTTTCGGACTTATCGGAACAACAAAGACAAGGCATTTATGCCAGCGAACCAATTGATCTGTCCAACTAAATGCTTCATTACGTTCAAAAATGTTTTCTTACATCCCGTAACTCTCTTTCATCTAAATAAGCCTCTTAAAAATAAAAACCCATATCATTAAACCAAGGATAAAAAGCTTTACCTTGCCGTATACCTACGAAACCGTCCATTTGACGAACGCAAGGTTGGGTCAATTCAATTTGACCAAACAAGATCGTTGTAATAGAGGTTGCGTATCTAAAAGTAGGCACGCAAAAAGGCCGTACACAGGTCCCTTTTTATTATCGAAAAATAGTTTTTATTTAACTACGGTCGTAGGTATTACAGCGACCTAGCTACAAACTAAGTAGGTAATTAGGTCTGTGCTATAATATATACTAGACTAGACTATTTCATTTGTTTCTGCATTTATTTCATGTATTTTAATTCTTTTGTAGGTTTATTTTGGTACAATAAAGCGTTATCTAATCTAATCTAGACAACGAATAGACAACATTTATTTTATACGTAGGTATTTATAAAATGCTTTGTCTTGACTGACTGATCTACCCACAGCCTAAACCGCTGATAGTAGAGGGCTGAAATTTGGAGTCCTTTATATGATTTAGATATCCGATAAATAAGGGTTTTTCAAAATCCCCACGGGATCGGAAACCACGGGATCCGGGTAGTATATTGTAAATACATACAATGATAAGTATTAGAAAACACCTAGAACCAGAAAAAATCTTTTATGCCCAACGTAAATACTTGTCCGCGGCGGAAATAGAACCTGCAACCTTCTATGTTGCAGCCGGGGGGTTCGTCTTTGATAATGGCTAATTGGTAAATGCAATGGAATAACAAACATACAGACAAACACACACACACACACACACAAATACAAATCTGTCTTCTTTATAATATTAGTACAGATCTATATCTATCACAAACTCATACCTATATATGAGTTTGTGTAGAATTGGATGCATGCTGAATAATATAAGTTCTAAAAATACCAAGAGATGGCGTAACTAGACAAGATACATCGCGGTGGTACCATTACGTTCTTACGGTTATGTCTACCAAACCTGTAAATTTGAAAATACAATAATTACCTACCGAAACTAATTGTTTCCTTTGACTCCCCTTGGGTACCTTTGTACGAGTTGTACAGTTTGTTTTAAATACAAATCCTAAAGAAGAAAAAAAACTTACAAATAGCAAAAAAGCTATAAACGACTTAGACACAGCGCCAATCGTGACCTAGTCTATAAAGAACCACAAACTGGGAATAAAATACGCAGAGCTGACTTCTCTATTTTCAACTCTCAAGAGGTATATCGATACTGAAAAGTTCCTAGATGCTTCTCTATCGAATGGATTCTTCAGTTGTGATTTCGTTTTCAAGAGAAAATTGAATGTTTATATGGAAAATACTGCTTCTGTGTGTAGTGGAAGGTTACGATTTGATAGAGTATTTCTTGTAGTTTATTTATTTAACTTAATATTTACGATAATAGTATAGATAATGAAGTTTATAGGAAAATTAACACAGCTGAGCATTATTTTAAAATTTGCGAGTAAACTGAAAAAATTAAAGAAAAGTAAAATTTCGAACAAAATCCGTTGAATATTACATAATAGGTAGATAAGGTGGTTTTTGTAATGACTTTTCTAAACAGAAACCCCTGTTATTTTATGGAAACTACAAAACTCAGTATAGAGTTTTGTAGTTTCGTGGCCTGACAAGTCACGCACTTGCAATTTTCTTTATTTTAAGGTCATATTTATAGGTAACTATAGCAGAATCCCACAGTTACACCTATATACGGGAAGGTTTGTGGTACCGATATAAAATACCTGTTTAAAGAAATTAAGGTCAAAAACTACTCTAAATTTCAACAAACAAACAAAACCATCTACACTTTCACATATTAGTGGGGTTTTGGCGATTATTTGGTTGCACCTCTACATAAAAAAATAACGCTTCCCAAATTGGGATGGGAAAAAGAGAAAACAAAAACAAGCTTCCCCGCTAAAGCGATGTGAGTTCCCATCGCTTTAGCGGCGCATTAACTGAGAAACACAGTAATTTCAAGTCAGTGATACGGTCCTACGGTAAAACCAAGGAATTGTTTCAAATCCTACCAAGTTTTCGTTCGCCCACCATACTACGTATCAATACCTACAGTTAACGAGGGATGTATGATAAGAACCCGTGTCTACCGACTGAGGGCACCACCGACGCAAAATAAAACGACAATTTTTATTTGCAATCAAGGAGAAAGAACAATATCGATCATTTGCAATCGCAAATAAACACGCACTTGATAACTTTCAACAGCTGTGAAAACTAAACTACTCGAGCAATCTATCGGAAGTTTTGACTGTAATCGGTATAAAATAAAGATGACGCTACATGATTATATTTTTATTTTGCGTTGGTGGTGCCTTCAGTCGGTAAACACGGATACTTATCATACAAGCCCAATTGGCATGTTGACAAGCCGAACTGAAGCCTCCCATTAAATAAAAAACACAGCTGCAATGGATACAAAAACCCCTAGGTATTTAACTTTTGTTATAAAACATCGGAATTTACTGTTATCTCTGTGACTTTAGAATAGCATTTGCATCTCCTAGATGACTATGTAACTCTGATGCTAACAAATTTCTAATGAAACTATTGAAATTGCTGATGTTTGCGTTTACGGATATGCAGTCACTAGGTTTCATTGCAATGTTAATTAGTTAGCAGCTAAATGATGTGAAAAATGACATGTTATCAACAATTTCAATCGAAATTTGTTAGCAACACAGTTAACTAATCAGGGGCCTGATATTTTTTCCGTACAAAGTGCACAACTCTGGTGAAAACGATATCCACACTCGATTGGGTTCCAGATAAGACCGGATGTGCGGTAAATATGAGCTGAAGCATTGAGTTTATTACAGTCAAGACCAATGAATTTGTATCCACAGTAATTACGAGGGAGTTTTAATGAACTTAAAGTACAAATTAACAGTTGCATTGGTACTGCGGCGTCAATTATTTTATTTCAGAAAAGTCTTGCGATTTTCTGAATCGGAAGCAGTATTTACTTTTTTTTCTTACCTTTCAATTTGAACAAGTTCTTAATTCACGTTCTAAAATGAATTAAGTTACAAAACAATTCTGCAATATCATTTAAAGCCAATGCGCGCTTAAACAAAAGTTTCAAATAAAATGAAATGGAATGGTTTAATTTTAGACTTTGAGTTGTGATCTTATTACCATACGCAATACGCATACGAATGACGCAAATATTTTTTTACAAATACGGTTAAGTTATGCATTAGATTGCAGAATTTCATAAAAACTTATGTCGTAGAAACTAGACATTATTTTGGATAAGAATTTTATCAAATTTCGAAATAAAATTAAAAACTACAATAATATCATTTACTGGGGTATTTACTATGTTTTAAAATCGTATAGAATTGTATCTATACTAATTTTATAAAAAATAATGTATACGTATATTAATATGAATGAAAAGAAAAGTCTTAACCACCCATATTTGTAAAAACATGAAACATTCCGAATATTTTGTATGTAACTATCTAAGGTATTCGTTCATTGCTTCAGGCTAAACAACACCAAACGTTATAAACACGGTCCGGGCGACCCCGACGCTACAAAAAGTTGAACACCAACTTGTTCACCTTTTTGCATCAACCCAATTTTTTTGTCCCCAACTGCACAAAGTTATTTACTATCCCTTGGTAGCTATTTGCCGTCGCCAGTAGAATTATCCTGAGGCTTTTCCCTATAAAGATAAGTTGATCTGTCATTGACATTATTTTTTATCAACGCCCCAATGTTGATTGGGTGAAAATTGATACTTCCCTCTAGGCAATTGGTTTCATTACATAAATTCATGGCATGAGTAATATGAAGCCGATATTGCAGCTCCTCTTAATTGAAAATAGTGATGTTTCTTTCTTTTGTTACGATTATTAATTTAATTTTTAATCGTTACAAGCTTAGGCTTCATAGCCCATAGCCAATACTGGCCTTGTGAAAAAAGACTTTTTGTCTGAAGCGACATGTGCAGTATTGTGCAGACAATGCGACACTAAAATGCTTTTGGTGTCTAAATTTATATTTTAATAAAATTAAACAGTAAAAAAATCTTACAGCCAATAAAAGATTTAGAATACAAAGCATTACCAGCTTGGCAGTTCTGCCAGCATTTTGGGCTCACTGTAAATTACCGTAGACTTCTAGGTTTAATTTAATTAAGTTTTGTTTTAAATAAGTTAGTTTTAATGTTCTTCTTGTTTTTATGTTATGTTGCACAGTTTTAGAAATTTAGATGTTATAATATTGAATAGTATAATTATAGTTTTTATTGCTACATCTAAAAGTGCAGACAGAGATAATCGCCGGCTTGGTGTCCACTTCATTCATAGTTAGCGATTTAAATAGTTATTGAAAAGGGCCTCTACGTGTTGATGCTCAACGTATCGTCTCTCCTTCTTCTTCTTCAGCAGAATATATTTGCCCACTGCAGGGCATATGCCTCTCCAACATCTCTCCACATTTTCCTATCAGCGGTTTTTCTGGACCACGCTGCACCGGCATGAGGTATTACGTCGTCAGACCATCTAGCAGGTGGTCTACCCACACTCCTCCTTCTTGCCTACTCTCGGTCCCCACTCCAGAACATCTGGACGTTAACTGGACGTATAACCTTAGATGAAAACAAAAAACAGCAGATACGTCACCTAGTCTCGGAAAATGAGACGATAAAACTGCGTCTAGCTGACGCACTAGCCTCAGTTGTATGCCGAACCGTTGTCGCGTGAGCACGTGCTGTCACACTGCGATTTTCTTTTTAAAATCCATCAGAATGCCTTTTTGTTCATTTTATAAATGCCTGAATCATTTTTAAGAGGATAGTCTCCATTCTCTTTCTCCATACAAACGTAGTTTAAATTTTCCTCCCTGGATAAAGACATTAGAGCAAATATGAACTCTTCTACCCCCATTGCTAAATCTCTTTTCAAATAAATACTCTTCTACCCCCATTGCTAAATCTCTTATAGAAGCAAATGTACCTGAATGTAGTAAAGCGTTTCAATTCAAATATGTTAAAAAACATGATATTTTAGTAATTTTTAAACAAATCAATGTAAAGAAAACTAAAGACTTATGGGGGATTTCTGTTCCTATTGTTAAATCCTTGATAGAAGTTATTGTACCTGAGCTTGTTATTATATTCAATAGGTGCATAGATTGTGGCGTGTTTCCTGATCAAATGAAATTTAGTAAAGTAATTCCATTATTTAAATCCGGTAGTACATCGGACCCCTCTAATTTTAGACCCATATCAGTACTACCTACATTAAGCAAAATGTTTGGAAAAAATTATATTGAACCAGCTACTAAAGCATTTTGATGACAACAATATTTTACACAATAAGCAGTTCGGTTTTAGTAAGGGTCGCGCGACTACTGATGCGGGCATTGCATTAATTGAAAACATATTTGATGCTTGGGAGGAGTCGCATAATGCATATGGCGTATTCTGTGACCTCTCCAAAGCGTTCGATTGTGTTCGACATGATACTTTGATCATGAAGCTACGACACTACGGTATCGGGGACGGCGCATTGGATCTTCTTTCTTCTTACCTGAGTGATAGGATCCAGTGTGTCGACATTAACGGTAAACGTTCCCCTGGATCACCTGTAACTTTAGGAGTTCCTCAAGGATCCATATTGGGACCTTTTTTATTTCTAGTATATATTAACGACTTACCTTTCCTCGTGAAGGAAAATCATGGGATAGTATTGTCCGCAGATGATACCTCATTGGTATTTAAAGTAAAAAGACGACAATCTAATATTGACGACGTGAACAATGCTCTATCTAGATTAGTATATTGGTTTAATGTTAATAATATGCTACTAAATGGATCTAAAACTAAATGTATTCGATTCACACTACCAAATGTAAAACAAGTTAAAACTTCTGTAAAAATTGATAATGAGGAGATCGAAATAGTCGATAAAGCTGTCTTTCTGGGTATAACTTTAGACGCTAAGCTTCAATGGGGCCCACACGTGGAAGCTCTGTCAAAAAGGCTTAGTTCCGCAGCTTACGCAGTTAAGAAAATCCGGGAATACACAGATGTTGAAACGGCCCGCCTAGTCTACTTCAGTTACTTTCACAGCATCATGTCATATGGTATCCTGCTGTGGGGGTGTGCTGCTGACATAGAAACCATTTTTGTTTTGCAAAAGAGAGCGGTGCGAGCTATCTACAAAATGGGCCCCAGGGAATCGCTTGAAGAAAAGTTTAAAGAGATAAACATTTTAACTGTTTACTTTCAATACATTTATGAAAATCTGCTATACGTACGAAGAATAAATCAAGTAAATTTCACAAATACAGTGATGTCCGTCAGGTTAATTTGAGATACAAGGATGATCTGACTGTGCCCTATAGTAGGCTCCAGAAAATAAGTAAGTCGTTCTGTAGCACTAGTGTACTTTATTATAATAAACTACCTGAAGACGTATTTGACATGTCCATTACAAGATTCAAAAAATATATTAAACTTAAATTGTGTAATAAGGCGAACTATAGCACGTCGAAATATTTTGATGAGAAGAATCCATGGACATGATTGTTAACTGCTCCTGTTCAGATTAAAGATCTGTATTATGACGATTGTAATATGAAACATGATAAAAAAAAATAAGTAATTGAAAAAAAAACCCCATGAGTTTCTTGTGGTTTCTTCTCATCGGAGGGCGCGTTCCGAAACCTCGGTAAATTAAAATCTCGACGTTTCAAAACGTACGTATGTGTGTATAATATACGTTCTAAATGAATAAAAAATTTTGAGTTTTGGTATTTGAGTTATGTTTATGTAAACATTATTTCTTAGTGTTAATCCACACTTAGGAATACTGCTTTTTGAAAAAATGCTTTCAAAAACTTTAGTACTCGGCGGGATTCGAACCCGCGACTATTGGTAATCAAAACCAACGCGTTAAACCGCTTCGCCACGGGTCCAGCCGGGTCGAATTTAAGAAAAAAAAAATGAAAAAAAATTTTTTTTTCAAAAAGCAGTAATATGTTTATGCCATAAAACTTATATCTGTCATAACTATGCATCTACCTTTTTATTTTTTTCATTTTATTATTATTTAAATTAGAAAATAAGAAAAAATAAAAAGGTTGATGCATTGCCATGATAGATATAGGTTTTATGGCATAAACATATTTGCTCTAATGTCTTTATCCAGGGAGGAAAATTTAAACTACGTTTGTATGGAGAAAGGGAATGGAGACGATCCTCTTAAAGACAAATGTTTTTAAATTACAATAATTTTATGAAAATGCATGTAGGTGTTTCTAGCTCATTTTTCGAATACACAATGTATATAAATATACTGTATCTACCATTTTTGTTTTCATCTAAGCGTATAACTGACAATCAATAACAATGTAATTTCGTTCGTTCCAGAGAGCCTGCTTGGCGGGTAGGATGCGGCGGCATGCACCGCTTCGTGCTGCTGATGGCGGTGCTCACGCCGACCATCACGCCTCACTCTACGCCGAAAGGTTGCTATTTATTTTCATACTAGCTGCATCGGTTTCACCCGCGTAAGTCCCGATCCCGTGGGAATATCGGGATCAAAAGTAGCCTATAGCCTTCTTCAATAAATGGACTATCCAACACTAAAAGAATTTTTCAAATCGGACCAGCGGTTCCTGAGATTAGCGCGTTCAAACTAACAAACTCTTCTGCTTTATAATATTATAAAGTATGGATGGGAATTTGCAATTGAAAATAATTGTGTTTATTCCCTTGCCCAAATATTTTATTTTTCGTCAAACGGTGCCAGAATATTGAGCCGGGAATTAAATACTGGGGCGGCGCTTTTGCTTTTTTAGCTGTTCAATGTTATATTCTCATTAGCTTTGAACAAATATACTGGTTACTAGCAGAGACCGGCAAGCTGCCGGTCTCTGCTAGTAACCAGTATACCCGCGTAAGCCCCTATCTCGCGGGATTTTTCAACAACCCTTTCTAAATGGTTACCTAGACACCACAAAGAATACACTCTCCAAATTTCATGGCTCTACGACCAGCGGTTTGGGCTCTGCGTTCATAATATGGTTGAGTCAATCGGTCATTGATTTTTAAATAACAGATTATGTAAAGTTGTTATAATTTCGTCTTCTATTTCAGCACCTCAAAACGCTGAAGCATCATCGGTACAAACGTCAACAATGACAGTACCACCGACAGTCTTCCGAAACCTTCGCGTGACGTCACGTCCTCGACGGCCGTATATGAAACAGGGGAAATCAGATTCACCGATGCTCAACTATATTTTCGATTCATATGCCACGAGCAACAAACATTTTCACGATAAGTAAGTATTCATAGAACGTAAAAAATCATTGGGATGGAAAATAAGTTTGTTTCCCTTTGTCCCTTGCGTAGGCAAAATTAGTTGGTGACGTCGGGGGCTTAACTAATTCAATTCAAATGGTAAATATCGTGTTAAATAAATATTTTAGAAGAAAAAATAAATAAATAAATAAATAAATAAATTCTGCGAACAACACACAGCGCCATCTAGCCCCGTGGTAAGCGACTAAGCTTGTGTTACGGTGACTACACAACGGATATAATACTTATATTTATTTTTCTTTTGTAAATACATACATATTAACAGTAGGGTGAAAGAGAATTCACGTAAATAATCCTTTTTAATAAAATTAAAAACCATATTGTCAACATAATAAATTAAAGAATAAGAGTTGCCATAGTCCCCAACCACATTTTGATTATTTTAGAATCTCTTGGCGCACAACGGGACCTATATATTTGGCACGTATTGACAATCAAAAAATATGTGTGACATAATGTCCTAATTACTTAAGAAAATTAAAATCTTCATAAGTCAATCATTCATTCATTCATACATTGTTCAATTTTTGAAAGATGCTGTCCAAAATTCGGCTGCGGGTTGTCACCACCCACATTCTAGCATACATTGTATGTCACTATAAGGCGAGATAGTAGTTCAACTTAACGCTCAGCTCTACTGAAAAAAAAGACACAAATCATTCCCTAATAAAGATTTCTGTGTTATCTCACAAAATTTGGCTGTAGTACATTGTCACAAAAAAGTATTTTAGAGGTTTTTTTAGAAAGAAACGGCTACTTTATGGACCTGGTAAATAATAGCGATTGCCGGCTAATGCCGACCCACAGAGAGGGCGATAAGACTCAGCCCCTCATTAAACGAGAGCGCTAAGTTCGGGATATTCGAGGATATTTTGCGAACCAAAATTAGTTGTGACACATTTCTTTTTTTTGAAGTAGGTAGCAGATTTAGCAAAATTACTATTTAATTCGATTTAAACTTTACTATTTAATTCGATTTAAACTTATAAATAATAAATTGATTATAATTAAATTACCTACTGATAAAAAAGCTGTCAACCGAGACACATATTTTTCGTAATTTTTAATATTTTATTTGCAATATACCTACTTACAATTACAAAAACTACAATTACGAAAAATACAGATAAACCACATCCAGTAATTATATTACAACAATATTATGTATATCTTTGTAAAAAATCATGTCGGGCTGTTGTAATCATTACATTAGTTATATGTATAGAAAAGAAAGAATTAATAAAATGAATCCCTGGGACTAACATCGATATCCATGGGAAGCAGGTTAAGCTGTAGGGCAGGGAAATTGGTAGTTGTTTTACATCTACCAATTTACTTAGTGTGTTTTCGGAACGCGACCTCCAATGTCAAAAAAACACAAGAAACGTATGGGGTCATGACTAGTCAAATGTACCTGCAAATAACTCTACGCCTTTATTCCGTCTAGGCTCAGAATGTCATTTTCTCGAAATGTCCTTTTCTCACAATGTCCTTTTCTCGAAATGTCCTTTCTCAAATTAAACAACTTTTCTAAACAACTTTTCATAAGTTACAAGATTTATCCCAATCCCAAACAAAGGGACATTTTGAGAAAGGAAATTAATTACATTTTGAGAAAAGGACATTCTGAACCTAGACGGTTAAACAGTCTAACGTACCGAATACTTGTACTCTATTTATGTATTCTGAGCCGAGACGTGAACGTCTCCTCTTATCGATAGGCCTAAATGAATTATTCATTATACGTATTTAAACCAAAATGAGCAATGTCCATCGATTTGTCTCAATAAATACCAACAATGACATCTAATCTATCACGCACATGTCGGTGAAACAAGAAAGTAATCGAGCGTGAGTATTAGCAGACGATATCTCATTTGCCGGTCTAATGAAGATCCTTTTCAGGACCACAGACCACGTTCCTACCGCGCCGTAACGTCTCATTTCTACATGTTAAAGAACAGGGGACCGATTCTGTGAGACGTCGATTAACGAAATTTAACTCATTTTTCGATTTTAATCGCGTGGTGTGTATTACTTTTAGTCTATGCTTCGGGATTGACTTCTCAATCGATCCTGAAGAAGAGACATTAGAAACCTGTAAAGGTCTGAAATTGGTTGCTAAACATTGCTAAAAGTAATAAACATCTATCCAACATCGCGAAAATAGAAGTCGATTAACGCTTATTTGAAAGGTTTCGTAGTCACAAACCTATAAAGTTTCGCCATGTTCGTCTGTCCGCGGCTTATCCATTATTTAATTACTATTAATACTTATAAACATTTCAAGGTGGTCATCGGCAATGGCCTCTTTACGCATGGTGTCCAAGAAGCTGGCTAACATTCCATTGTTGCTGGAGATCCAAATTGATATAAAAAAAAATACCCACCCCAACTCTAAATTCACTAATCTTCTGATACGGATAGTCCAATATACTAGTTATTTAATTATCACTACCAATTGAAATCGAATTATCAATGTTTAAACCGATAGAAGATGAATAAATATCTTTTCTTCGGTTTTCGCAATGATGATATAAACCCCGTAAACAAGACGCACTGTAAAGTTCTCGAAACGTCGGACGTTTCAACATATTTAACATAATAAAATTGAAATAAAAAAAATACCTTGATTTTATTTTTAAAGTGTGCGGCGTGTTGCGGGTTCAAGTCCTGTCGGGTGCAATTTTTGAAAAACATTTCTTCAATTAAATCAATAAAATAAAAATATTTTAATTTCATATCTTTTAAAGTATATTTACAACTGGCTTGATTTTAGTTACGTTCAGAATCGGGCTCCTTAACCTAGACATCATCTAAGTCGGTTACAAAGTTAAAATTATTCACCACGAGGCACTAGTTTCAGAGTTTCACCGCAGCCTTGTGATTTGTTGCCGCGAGGTAGTGTAGAGGAAAATTGTATTGAGTTCATAATTTCAGCTTTACATACATGATATATTGTGACAGGTGAAAATTCAACTCTTTTATGAAATTGTTATAAAATCTACGACCTGGGTTGGTTATATTTTTGAATCAGGGATTTTTCCATTAATTTTATATGAAATAATTAAATAAAATGAAAACTCGAAAGCAGACCACCACTCTCCGTAGAATCACTTTAATCTATACTAATATTATAAAGAGGTAACGTTGGTTTGTATGAATGTATGTATATTGGGGTAAACCTGAAACTACTGGACCGATTCCAAAAAATATTTTACCAATAGAAAGCTACATTATCGAGATGTAACATAGGCTACTTTTGATCCCGATATATTATTTACGATTATACGTATCCCGTGGGTAAAACCGCGGGACCGCAGCTAGTTTATGTCTAACACGTTTTCTTAAACGTGTTTAAACTTACACGATTTGTACAAAATGATAGTCTAGATAAAGAAGGTAGGTAGTCTAATAAAGTTCAAAATAGTCTAGACAAAAAAAAAGTATTTTCTTACACCAAGCTAAAAATAGCAACAAGAAAAATTGAAACAAATAGCTCTACCAACCGTCATATTCAGTTAGGTCTAGTTACGCAACAATAACGGTGTAACACAAGGCCGGGTTCGTATTCCAGTCACGTCAACAAGAGTTGCCAGTTTGAATAAAACTGCCCAACTTGGGGGTCACACATTTTCCTTCTGTGAAAAAAACATTGCCTCTCCCCTAACACATGTTTGAGATGTTCCTTTTGTAAATTAGACTCGGAATAATATCGTAACTTTGTTCCTTTATGTGTCCTATATCTTTGCATCTTCCTTTTATGACTGCTTAGTTTTGATATGGGAAGGAGATCTCTATCTTGTCCGTTTTATAAATTAGGTGGCCTTTCCGGGGTCAGTTGGGTTTGACTAGAATAATAATGGTGGATGTAAGCAGCCGACGGAAAGTGGCTCGATCTATCATCAGAACAAACATTTCTGTCAGGAATCAAATAAAAGGGGACATTTTATTTACCGTTTGCCGACCATACAGTCGCGGATTTGTCCGACGGACATATACTAGGATCTGCGGCTCGATTCTCGTAAATAATTTCATATCAGTTTGATAACATAGACAGCGCAGACCGATGACAGAGGCAGTGCAAACATAACGCGGACATAACACAACTGCAAAGAAAACTCAAAACATTATATTCGTATGGTAGTTGAGAGTGTATTTTGTGTTTTCTTTGCAATTTTGTTGTGTCTGCATTGTCTCTGTCATAGGTCTGCGCTGTCTCTGAACTGGTATGTAATTATTTACGAGAATCAAGCCGCTGATCCTTGGTTTGTCCTCAAACGTTTGCGAATACTAGCAGTGATCGATCATTAAACATGAACGGTCGTCTGTCGCTTCCGCAGCGACTATCAATAATAAAATGTGGTGGTTTTAGAAGCAATGAAAGAAAATAGAGAAGTTCTTGGATTAAGAAAGAGCCGAGCAAGACAATGAATCAGCTTAGAGAGTTGATGATGAAGGACTTCGAAGGCTTTATACATTTGTGTATTACGGGTTTTTGACTTGCGGGCATTGTTGATATGCCACCCGCCGTCAGAACATAAGCCGCCTACAGGTCCAATATCTGTGAGGTATACCTCTGAACTGCGCTGTCTTCTTAATTTTATTTATGGTTTAAAGGTAAATAAGTATTTGACCACTAGCTTATCACAAATAATATAGTATTAAAAACGGTATAGTCTAAGATGTGTCTCAAATTAAAGTCGACTGGGGGACAATATCCGACCCATCTTCCTTATTAGTTGCACCGGCTTACATATCGGAACACGGATTAAACCTTTCCCAGGGTTCACATTAATTTTCATCAAAAACAATTGATTTAGAACCTGACAATAAATTACAAATAACTTCAAAATTTTAATGAGCAGATACAATTTCTAAATTTATATCTTCCTTTCCAAGAATAAAATTAAACTTTGGGTATTACACCAGGTATCACTAAGAAAATGAGTAGTTTCTTGATTCTACTCGAAGAATTTATCATAAACTTCCTAAACTAAATTAATATCATCATTCAAAGTGTCTAAGAATAGTCTTCATTCGTTTCAAGTAACAACATTTTAATTAAGTGAATTTCTCGTGTTTCACGGGTGTCTTTATGAAGAAGGAACTAAGATCAACAAATAGTAAAGTAGTTGGCGATTCCTTTTAAATTCTTAAATTTTTCGTCTCATCAAGCTTTTAAATCTAAACTACGATTTTAAAATAGAAATATACAATATAAATAAAGTATTGTTTATTGTAAAGTATACAACTTACACTGTTTTTTTATTTGCTATTGCCAATGTTATAAAAATTATACTTGCAATACCTTATGTTTTAAAAAGTACATGCACATGTTGTAGGTGGTGTCTGGAGTCACAATTTTTTAGCTACAAAACTTTCTATAGGTATATTTACCTATTGTTGAAAATCAAAATTTAATAATAGACCTATTTAGTAGCTACTCTACGATTATTCTGTTTTCGTACTTGCTTGTCTTATGAATTATTGTCACATATTTTTTATCTTTCTTTGAATTAACAGTTTAGAATATAATTAAAATATCCTGAATTTTACTCATGCATTTTTCTTTTGTGTTAATTATTAGAATTATATAACTTATTAGAATTCTAATATTTATAAGCACTCGCATTCTTCTTTTGTAAGAATTTCACCAAATAGTGTCTTTAAAGATAAAATCTAGTAAAATGTGAACAATGTACAAAACCTCGCTACTTCAAAGGCGAAATGGGGCTAAAAATACATTTAGGCGAAATAGACAGGCAGAATTCAACATCATTAAGTAAAACAGCCTCTATTAACACATTCAACCTAAATTATGCTCAAAATTCACAACAACCCTTTTAGCTTGTTTCATCAGAGTATAAAAATAATATTTCCGTAATCAAAAGAATTCCTAGAGGAGCATGTATCACCGGAGCTAAATCTTTATCAGGAAAAATATTATGTAAAGCTATTGATGAAAAACCGACTTCCGCTTCAAAGCGGAGAAAAACAAAAACATAAACAAAAACGTCTGACGTCTGAAATTTTCCATAAATATATTTTATATACTTTACCTAAAACAGAATATCCTACTAGGTAATAATATTATAAACGCGAAAGTTTGTATGTCTCTATGTGACTTTGTTCACTCCTTCACGCAAAAACTACTGAACCGATTGCGATGAAATAACATAGCTGGAGACCTAGAATAACACATAGGCTACTTTTTATTACGATATTCCCGCGGGATCGGGACTTACGCGAGTGAAACCGCAAGGCGCAGCTAGTGTATAATATATGCTATAAATTGATAACCTCCTTTTTTTGGAAGTCGGTTAAAACTCATCTAAGGCTTGGAACGACCTATTCACTTTTAGTTATAAAGTTCCAGTGATTTACCTGTGCGAATAAATAGCTGGAAAGTGGTTCCTGTAGGTAGATTCCAACGAGCCTAAGCCGAAAAGAATAGCCAGGGAAACAAATTCTTAAATTCATTGTTCAAGTTGGGAACTTGCGTGGTGTAATGGTTTTTAACACCGTGCGGTACAGGTGTAGAGATGCGAGTTCGAGTCTCGTTGAGAGTGATTTTTTAAAGATGTATTTTTCCTCTTTCCTCAGATAGATGCCTAGCTAGAGCATTAAAAAATCAAATTACGAAATACTTGATTAGTTCGAACTCTCATTCGAACTACCTTCCTATCTATTTGGCACAAAAATGTTTCTTCGGCCATTCATAGGAGAAATGCAACCAGTATAATGGACACTTTTGGCTGTAAGGACTTAGTCAATAGACATTTTACTTTATATTGATTATGTTTACTTATAATAGATAGGAGAGTCCCGTGAGAATATCGGAATATTGGAATCAAAAGTAGCCTATGTTACTCAGGGTGAATGTAGCGAATGTAGTGAAATATTTTTTTGAAATCGGCACAGTAGTTTTTGAGTTTATTCATTACAAACATACATACACACATGCACACAAAAATACAAATCTTTCCTCTTTATAATATTAGTACAGACAGATATCTAATTTAATAACATTTATTAATTGGACATCTCGTAAAGAATTAGCCGCAATCACTCATCAGTTTCCATTCACTCATTTCCGCGTATAAGCAAGAGCCCATAGCAACAAACTGCCTCCGAAACTCTGAACGGAAAATGAACTCCGAAAACCTAATTGGGAAACTAGCGTTGAATTACTTAGTCACAGAAGAGGGCAGTTGATTTCAGTACTACTAATGAAAAAAGGTCAATGAATACTTATGATTCAGAGTGTAGCGGAGAAAATTAATCATGAAAGTAGATACTTCATTTAGGAGGCCTAATAATTGGGTATAGGAACTTGTCAAAACGTGACATTACTATTGAAGACGCGAAACGAGGTTGAACGTTGTATACAGAGCAAATAATTTAACGGTATACTTATTAAATAACATATTTTATATACCTACCATAGCGTTTGACCCCCGTCACACTTAATCGAAGGTGTTATTAAGGGCCCTTTACCCGCTAAACTCAAAATCCATGTCGGGTTCATCGAAAATTGTTGATTATTTCATGACGGAATGTTATTGAACTTTTTTTTGTGTATGGATTGTAATCGACATTGTTTCCGATATCTTAGTGCAGTTTCCATACAAATATGTCGAAACGCATTGAAGCCTGTCGACATATTAGCCAAAACAGACATTTTTTGTCTAAAATTTGGATAGGCTTTGCACCAATAGGAGATTCTTGTCTTAAAACTGCACCAAAATGTAGGAAACAATGTCACCTACAATCCATACACAAACAAAAGTTCTACGACTTTCCGTCATGAAATAATCAACAATTTTCAATGAGCCCGACAGGGATTTTCAGTTTAGCGGCTATAGGGCTCTTAATAGGGTTTTAGATAACCTAGAAAGGACCTGGTTCACTCTTGATTTAAAAGCTCCCTAATTTTGCACGTCAAATTATATAGATTTAGGCTCACATCATTATTCAACCTTCATGTTATTTATTTATTCAGTTTACAAAGCAGATTACAATCATTAACTATTTTTTCTTATCATCAAAGAAAAGTGAAAGTATTGAAAGTCTATAGGTATGTATAGGTATCAAATAACAAACGATTATGTAAATAATACCCCTTCTAAAAAAATAGTTGAATTTAGACTGCGCGGAGGTAGCCCAAAACCGCGACAAACGAAGGGAGATGGGAGACCTTTGCCCAGCAGTGGGACAGGTTAATTAAAAAAACGTTGTATTTACAGATATTTGAAGGTACTTCTACCTTATTATACTTATTGGAAAAAATGCCTTCATGTTACTTATAACAAAACAGACTATAACAAATCGTGTCTCAAATTGAGATCTCTGCTTGAGTCACATTCTAAATGCAGGCTTTAGACAACAAACAATAATAAAACTGCGAATAGGTACGATGAAATGATACAAACAATAGAAATAAAAGATTTAAGTTTCTGGAGAAGTATTGACAATATTAATAAAATCAAAAGTCACCGAGTGTATAATCAAACACAAAAAGACGAACCAAATAACACTTCGTTAAACATAATTTGGCTGGAAAACTCCCCAGTAACATTAATAACACGAGGGAAAATTCAAAAGTTTGCGGAGCCATACAGATGGAATTTGGAATTTAGTAATCCTCATTAGGTACGATCAATATTTAATTACGACTTTATTGCATTGCAGTTGTTTGATTAATTTGGGTCCATATTGGCTCACATAAAATTTTAAGTCCTATTGTTTGTCTTACTACCGATTTGAATTCATAATAATCACTCTTCATAATTTCATCACTCATACTTTTTTTATTCAGACATTTTTATTACTACCATCGGAGCTCATAATAGTTAATGATCATAATTTTTTTATTAATACTGTTACTACCAAGAACAGTTTAAAATCATAATTTTTTTCTTCATAACATTTAATGATCATATTGCTTTAGTTTATAATTATTGTTACTAAGAACATATTTCAACTCATAATATCGTTGTTCAGAATAGCTTACTTTATAACAGACATTTATCATAATTTTTGTATTAATAACGGCAACTTTAACAAAACTTTTTATGAACTACCCCAATCAAACTCTTTGTGAAATTATAAATGGTTTTTGACTTGTGTTCTGGCGATCTTCTTTTTGAAACGGAGTTAACTCATAATGTAATTATATTTTCTATTCTATTATTATATTTCTTCTTAGAAATTACTCTTTAGTTAATAATGTTGTAATAAAAACACTTATGATTAAGATATATCAGGTTTTTTTTATTTATAGTAATTAGGCGCTTTGGCGACCGCTGCCGCGGCACGCTCGCTACGCTCGCTCGCCAAAGCGCTGCGCGTAATCATGTTCTTACATTAACCTAACCTATCCGAGTCGGTGTGCTCCGTATATTTTATTTCAAAATTCAAGTAAGATGACAATAGTAGGTGAAACAAATGTATGAATAAAGATATTATGATTTTCAATAATTATGCATAAAACACTTATGATTAAGAAATTTATAAAAATGAATATTAGAATAAAACACATGTATGAATATCAAAGTTATTTATTGGAATGATTATGAGTTTCGAGCATTATGATAAACAAATATATTAAAACAAATATTAGTAAAAGGAAGTGTATGAATAGTGATATTATGAATTTCAATTATTATATATTTTAATATTTAGTTTTTAAATTTTTTATGAAGAATGATCATTATGATTATAAATGGTATGTGAAACATTTTCGGACCTCCGATGATAGGAGTTAAAATTTTATGTAAGACGATCCGCCCCCGATTAATTTGGATGCTCGCGTTGTATGAGTTGTAACAGTTTATACTCAATTAAAACTTAAATAGCCAGATATCTATATACGAGTTTTGATGAGTTTTCCATAAGAGTTTTTATCATTCCATCGTGGTGGGTGGATATTCAAAGTAGCTAGATCTTTTTAAAAAATACAGAAAATACTGTCTTAGGAAACCAAATCTTATCAAATCAAATCAAATCTTTTTAGAGGAAAGGTTAACCAAGCGTAATCACGATTGACATATTTTTTTGATAACATTTTATATTTCTATTTACAGTTATTATAGTTAGGCTGTTAACTTTTCAATCGCCCCCCAGTACTTTCGTTTCAGAATACTTTGTCAAATAAAATTTTGACTTGAAAGTTACAGTTAAAAAGTTGGTCGTTTTTAACGCCCTTGGGATCTGAAAACGGGCAGTTATCAAATATTTTCAGCAAGAAAACACGGAACAAAAATTATTCTAAAAGTTTTAAGTTGCAGGGAACGTATAAATTGGTAGTATAATTTATATTCTCTAACAATTATAATATTTACCATTTATTTACTAGATGACAACAACAAAAATGTATTTTTAAATTCACACGATTTGTTAACATATTGTCACATTTTGTCGGGTGTTAATCGCGTATTATTATTTATTTTCTTACCTTAACATTTCAACCATGTTACAATGGTCTTGGTCGTGAGGTCTATATAAATGTAAATGTAATAGTCTAAGAGCCCAGAACACTCAACCTATAGTCTCATCAGATTACCGGATGAAATATATATAATTAGTTACATTATTAATGGGGGAACACGAAATGGCTATGCTGCAATGCAAAAAACCTGGCGGCCATAGTTAAAATTATTATTTAATTTTTAATTTTATTGAAACATTATTTAATTTTAACCTCCTAAGGACCAATAGCCTCGTATGAGTACATAATCACCATCACTGTTGCAATCCAAGCACTAAAAAGTTTTTAACTAAATTACCTACCACGGTCCTCATCCGATGACAAAATCGAAATTTTGAAAAAAAGTTCAAAAATACCGCGCTTTTTTCTCTGTGTTCACTGTATAATCTTATTGGCTGATTTGAACTATTAGGTTTGACAGCTGAATGGTTTATCCAATCACAGAGTTTTAAAATATTTTAGTGGAAGTTTTGAAAATGGCTGGTCGACGTAACAGAGGTAAGTTAAATCGTTTGTTATTACATTAATCTCTCACTTAATTTTTATTTGATATTAAAAAAATAATGACAGAAATAGTATAGCACCGTATGGTAATTAAATTTTACGAAAAATCTAATATTCAATGATTTAAAAGTTACAGTTAAATTTTATGTGATCATGTGAGAACATTGGTTGTTACTTACAATATTAGATTCATTTTTTTTGTACTCACAGGATGACATTGGTAGTCAATGACTATATAAAATACGAAATTCTTAAAAAACCGTTAAATAATTCATTTTGTTGTTTTACTAAAATATCGTTTCTCATTATGCTGTTTTATGACCAGTAGTGTATAGAAGTCAACGGGGATACTATTGCAATCATAATACATAGATTTCTTTCATATATTTTCAGTTATTCGAGACGACAACATCATCGATTTTTTAGCCGAGTCTGACGGCGATTTTATCCCCAGTGATGAGGACTTGGGAGATCCACCATTTGTTCCTGAATCAAACCACAATCCTACCGATTCTGAAGAGAATGCTGACAGTTCTGAAGAAGAGCTCATACTAAGTAACAGTGTTAGTCAGGTAACCCAACCGCAGGTGACCCGTGGAAACGTTCGAGGCAGAGGTGCAAGAGGAAGAATCCGAAGAGGACAGATATCTCGACAGAGTATACCTTCTACAAATGGTTCAACGGCTGAGTGGGTAATTAAAGATTTTGTTACAGTTGAAGACTTACTATCACAGCCATCTTACCTTCCAAATGTGGACGATGACTACAACATTTTCGACTTTTTTCAACAATACATTGACGTCCCATTTGTAGAAGTAATTGTAGACCGCACAAATCAGACTGCAGTAGCGAATACAGGACGTTCATTGAATTTAGTTGTTAAAGAATTTTTCACTTACATCGGTATCACATTTGTAATGGCCGCGATAAGTTATCCAGCTCTGAAGATGTATTGGGAAGCTAAGTGGCGAGTACCCGAAATAGCAAATCATATGTCTCGGAATCGGTTTACAGTTCTAAGAAACTCTCTGAAAGTGGTGTTCGATGGCGATATCACAGAAGAGATGAGGAGACTTGACAAATTGTGGAAGATGAGACCTCTCGTAAACCGAATTCAACAAGGCTGTAGACTACAAGAAAAGGAGCAACGAATGAGCATTGACGAAATGATCATACCATTTACAGGCTCATGTGGTATGAAACAGTATTGCCCTGGAAAGCCAAATCCCGTAGGGTTAAAAGCTTTTGTTTTGGCTAACCCTAACGGGATAGTCACTGACTTTGATGTATACCAAGGCAATACGACATATCCACAGTTACAGGACACTGATTTTGGCTTAGGAGAAAAAGCTGTGCTTTCACTAGCTGATTCTTTAGTACCGGGTCACATATTGTATTGTGACCGATATTTCACAACTGTTAAGCTTGCTAGAGAGCTGAAAAAAAGGGGTATCAGATGTACCGGTACCATACAAAAGAACAGAGTTCCAACTAATGCACGTTCTATATTAATTGATGACAAAGAATTGACAAAGCGTGGAAGAGGGGCCATGCAAACGATTGTTAGTGAAGATGATGCTATAGCGATCACAAAATGGAATGATAACAAGCCGGTCACAATGTTGTCCACCATAGAAGGACAAGAACCCATAGACTTTTGCCAAAGGTGGTGCAAACGCACAAAGCGATATGTTACCGTCGACAGACCTGCCGTTGTCCGTGAATATAACAAGAACATGGGAGGTGTTGATTTGGCGGATCGAATGTTATCGGTCTGCCCAAACAGATACCGAACTAAAAAATGGACACAGAGATTCTTCTCCCATATGATCGACTTAGCAGTCAGCAACTCTTGGCTGCAATTCAAAAAACGGGAATTAGCAAATGGAGTACCACTCAAAAAAATCCAACAACTTAGACATTTTAAATTGCATCTAGGAGAGTGCATTATAGATGCTAATACTATACAGGAAGAAGATAACTCAGACGACTCAGTCCCTGAAACTTCTACAAGAAAAAGAGGTAGACCAACAACAGAACTTCCATCTAAAAAACAAAGAACCACAGGAGCAAAACACATGCCTATGTTCGTCGATACTCAGTCCAGATGCCGACATTGTCACATCAATAAAAGTCGAACCAAGTGCTCCACTTGTAATATAAGTTTATGTCTTACTAAAGATAGAAATTGTTATGCTCTTTTCCACAATGATTAAAGCCTACTTTTATGTTTTTTTTTTCAAGACTGCTTCGCCGGAGAAGTACCTATGTTTTTGAGTTTTTAATATGGATAAGTGTAATGTTTTATTTTTCTAAACTATGAAGATCTCTTTTATTTTTTAATGTGTAGTTTTCAAGTTCCTATTTTATACTTATGAAGAAGAGCGACGTTTTTGTTTTTTTGTTGAGAAGTTCAGATGTTTTAGTTATTTTGTTATCTAGAAGTTTTATGTTATGTTTTCTAACCTTACAAATTTAAAACCTAAGAAAAACTGTTATTATTTCAATGTTTTTGTATTTAGCTCATAGATTTAATGGCATGATCTCATTTTTTCTGTATATCCTAATAAAAAAGTCAACAAAAAACATGATTTTAATTATTTGTATATAACCTACTGTACAAATTACTTGATTCATTTAGGTCTGATGTGATCATATGATCACAAAAAATAATATGTGTATTTTGCCACTATGACCCAATGTGATTACATGAGGACAAAATAAATCAAGGTTTTTTTTTCAGAAATGTATTCTCTATGCTACATTTTATACAGGAAAAAAAAAACAATGGTGAATTTTAACTCTAACCAAAAAAAAAATAAGGTATTGTCGTTGGGTGGGAGATATCTTGTATGTTTATGTACTCAGGTGAGAACAATGGGTGGTAGTTCAGCATAAGGATTTTTAAGCTTGGTCCTTAGGAGGTTAAGTATTACTAACTCAACTTATAAGGTTGTGTTTTTACTAACAGTTATGTATGGGCCACGAAGTCTGAAATAAATGATTTTTATTTTTAAAAATTAAAATGAAAAAAGTTAAAAATATCGGTTTCTAGTACGATAAGTTTCCCAAGATTCGTTTGTTCTCCTCCAAGCTCCAAGCTGTGCTGCAAGTCCTAAAGACCGGAACCAGGTGATGCTGACAAAACTGTATCGAAACGCCGAATGCAACTGCGCGGAGGGTGACCTTCATCGTCGTTGCAGCAACTACTTTCTCCACTGTTTGGAAAATGCCGCAGTGGTTTTTCTTACACAGAAATTGATTATCTTTCGAATGAACTTTGATTTTTTGTGAAGTTCAATGGTACTAGGTAGATAACTAGGTAACTACTAACCTTTTTCGACCTCCTATAACTTCGTTGTGAATATAACGGTGTATTTTAAATTTCATTCAATTTGAACGAGAAGTTTAAAAATTATTCGGTCCAGTTTTCTACAAACACAAACTTCATAAATAACTTTGTAATTCCATATAAATGTATAGGATTACAAAGTTAAATTTGCAGTTTTGCAGTACTTTCAATCGCTGCAGCAACCACTTTCGCCACTGTTTGATGCAAATGCAGCAGTGGTTTTTCTTACACAGAAATTGATGATCTTTCGAATGAACTTTGATTTTTTGAGAAGACCGATGGTACTAGATTCCTAGGTACGAGGGGTCGCTTCTTATCCTGCAGCACTGACAAGGCCAGTCTTTAGGACTTGCAGCACAGCTTTATCGTATACTCCGACCCCTCCCCTGCGTCGAGGAACAAACCGTTATTTTTAACTTTTTTCATTTTAATTTTTAACTATGGCCGCCGGTTTTTTTGCATTGCAGCATAGCCATTACGTGTTCCCCCATTAATAATGTAACTAATTATATATATTTCATCCGGTAATCTGATGAGACTTGGTTGAGTGTCACGGGCTCCTCTACTATAACTAAGAATGTATTTGTTTTCCATCAACGTACCTACATATATAAACTAATTCGACAACACCCTTCAAAAACGTCATCGAAGTTCCGATTCATAATGCTTTTAAGTGACATTAGGTAAAGATTGAACGTAATCTCTAATCTTTATTTCAGAATCAAACAATTTGTTTACCAGAATCCGTCGGATTTCCTTGTGGTTCCATTTTGTTAGGCTATCTAAGCTCACAGCCTTCTTAATCTGTTTGTAAAATGCTTTTACAGTATCATCAGCTTAGTTTAGAGTGTATCTTGGGTTTAACTGAGGCTTGACTTTAGTCGAGTCAGTATCGTCAACCGTTTTAGCGATATTGTAGTAGGTAGGTACGTATTTCACTTAGTTACGGAATAGTTTCAATATATTTTGTACTAGCTACGTCCCGCGGTTTCACCCGCGTAAGTTCCGATCCCGTGGGAATATCGGGATCAAAAGTAGCCTAGGTTACTCAGGGTGAATGTAGCTTCCTAATGGTTTTGAAATCGGTCTAGTAGTTTTTGAGTTTATTCATTACAAACATACAGACACACATACACACAAAAATACAAATCTTTCCTGTTTATATTATTAGTAGTAGGTATAGATATAGATTAATACTAATGGAATGCTTAGCATTTTTAACGCCATCTATCTATTTTATAAGAAAGTGTTTGACCGTTAAAAAACTCCAGAAACCGAGCATTAATGTTAATGAATAAAATATAATAATAATAAATAAATTCTGCGAACAACACACAGCGCCATCTAGCCCCGTGGTAAGCGACTAAGCTTGTGTTACGGTGACTAGACAACGGATATAATACTTATATTTATTTTTCTTTTGTAAATACATACATATTATACATAGAAGGACACCCAGACCAGACACAAATATTTATTTTTTAAGCATAAATACTTGCACCCGGCGGGAATCGAACCCGCAACCTCCTGCATTGCAGTCGCGCTCTCGCACGACGCGCCACAGAGGTCGTCAATATAATAGCAGGATGGAAAATCTATTTTTATATTCTTTATAAATTATTTTTTTAATTCTTCTAAATTTAAGCACATGGCATACCATGTGATGTGTGTGCATAAATCATTGACTTATTAAGTATTGATTTCTAGTGTTTTGTAGAATGTTGTCAAATGAAAAACATTTGCTTTGCACCTGGCGAAATCGATTTTAAGATGGTGCAAATAAGATTAGAGCAAGCGTAGCTCAGCAGTTCACGTAGTTGGGAGCCGCAGGCGACTTATACAAGCGAACCGGATCAGACACGTGTCGTCGTCCGTCGGTGTGCTCGGTCAGTTTTCTTCTCTGGAAGTAAAGGAGTGCAACACGTCAAATGCAATAAGCAAAGAAGAAGTCTTTGATATTGCTTCACATATAAAATTAATTCCATTTTTCAGTAAAAATAATAAAAGTAACGCGATCAAAAGCCGAAAAATGAGTTAGACTTTTACAATATCAAATTTAATTTGAAAATTAAAATACTTATTGTGGTTAAACGTATTTTGATAGCTTAGGCTTCGATAGGTCATAATTTTTTACGCCTTTCGGGTCATAGATTTTAAATTATAATGTAATGCAGTAATGAAACTCTACTAATATCACACTAATATGTATTAACAATTTTCTAAGAATTGTTGATTATTTTATTATCCGACAGGAATTTTCAGTTCAGCTGCTAATGCTCCTTCTATTAAAAATATATCCTTTTGTTTTAGATTTCGACCACCATCTTTCGAAGGCGATACAATTTCCGAAGATACTTTAATAAACGCTGATACAGGAGAAACCGTCTTATTCGAATGTAAAGTTACTGCACTCAGGGATAAAACGGTAAGATATGATATGACAAAAAGTTTCGAATGCATTCATAGACCAATTTTGACTATGTATTTAGAGAAGATGGAAAACGTTCAATTTACTATGAAACAGACTGTATTGACAATGACGACACCAAAGATGCAGATATTTCAAAAAAAAATCTGACCTGACTGATCTATATATTAACACAGAACCCAAACCGCTGGTTCTAGAGACATGAAATTTGAAGAGTGTGTTCTTTGTGGTGTGTTTGGATCCACTGAGAAAGAGATTTTGAAAAATCCAGCGGGATCGGGACTTACGCGGGCGAAACCGCGGGACTCTGCTATTTTATTTATTATCATCGAATAGCTATAACGCCATCTATCTATTCCTTCTAACCATAATGAATTTATTCACAGGTGTCATGGCTCCGCGTATTTGACACTGAAAATTTGGAACTGCTCACCGTAGACCTTGATACACATACTGCTGATAACAGGTAAGAACATAATTTAAGAGGAGTATATACGCCAACGACCTTGAAACTGAAAATCCCTGTCGGGCACATCGAAAATTGTTGATTATTTCATGACAAAAAAGCAAAAAGACATAAAACCTAAAGCAATAAGAAGTTGTCGGCACCGCCCTCCCGCGGCATGGTGCCCAAAACGCTGGCAGCGTTCCCACGCTGGATAGCTAGGCTAACCCGCTGGGACAAGAAATTACCAGCCCTGGGATCACCAGACGCCTCGACAAGACGCGCCGACAAGTCCCTACTTACTTTTAAACTTTTTAAATTGAGAAGATTTGTTAACATAGTTACAGTTTACTGGGTAACAGCCGAATACAGATACGCCATTGCGTTTATGTATTCGGTAGTTAGACCCGCGTGTTATTATTTATTTTCTTATAACACCTAATACATGATTAAGACCCGGTAAAATGTAATCACAGAGCGTATCAGACAGACGGACAAGCTATTGATCTTATAAGCTTCTTAGAACTTATTTTCTTAGAACCATATAAAACGGTTCAACAATTAAAATCAGTAAAAGTACAGAAAATTTGCCAGTAATAGTTTCCTACAAAATTACCAATAATTATTGAACCGTTTTCGAGGAAACACCAACAAAGATGACGCCTTTTTCAGACATTTTAGTCACACAATACGTGCGCTGGCCTTTGAGAAGTAAAGGTTCGAGTTAACAACGCGCGACGTGTCGCAGCGACACTACTGCTTCTATGTATTTCTATGAAATCTATCGACGACGCGTCGCTAGCTTCGTGTCGCTAACTATGTAGGGAATTTCATAGAAATACTTAGAAACCAGGAGGGTCGCTGCGACACGTCGCCCGATGCCAACTCGTACCTTAATTAT
Source organism: Idaea biselata (assembly GCA_958496205.1). Classification (NCBI taxonomy): domain Eukaryota; kingdom Metazoa; phylum Arthropoda; class Insecta; order Lepidoptera; family Geometridae; genus Idaea; species Idaea biselata. The sequence continues at coordinate 19,197,238 of OY292402.1, forward strand.
TTTTGGCGTTATCAGGTACAGAGTGGATCTGGCAGGGGAAAATTGGAAACTTGCACTAGCCGATGCCAAAGTTCAAGACTCCGGTGTATATTGCTGCCACGTATCCACACACCCGCCTATGCTGAGGAGATTCAAGCTTATCGTGCATCGTAAGTAATTTGTTTACAGCATTCTAATTTCTTCTGCAACTCCTTAGGTATATATTTCAATCCGAATTGTCACCTGAAGCTGTAGTAAAACGCAAAAATCGCCGAAAAAAGTGTTTTTGAGAGATATTTGTGTCTTGCTCTACACTGAGTGGAGTATAGGTATCTGCTACTCTCTGCTAATTTCAAATATGAAAACCGTGTCTTACGCACAAAGGGTCGGGTACCACTATCACAAAAAATCACGTTAATTATATGGGACTTGGATGTATACCACTTAAATATTTATTTCATTCCGTTTTTGTATTTGTTGTTATAGCGGAAACAGAAATACATTATCTGTGATAACTTCAACTGTCTGGCTATCGCGGTTCATAAGACCGCGGCCGCGGCCCGGTGACAGACAAAAAGACAGAAAAACGAACAACCGAGTCTGAGTAAAGGTCCCATTTTTACCTGGGAACCCTTAAAAATAAAGATAAATATCTACCACAAAAGTACGGAAACCAATTAAAAAGAAAGAAGCCGAAATATCACAGCACAAGGAACTCGCAAGCGACGTGATCTGTTAGCATTATCACCTCATAGAATAGAGGAATAAATATTTCTCTTACAACCTTATAAAATGTACAACTTTGGTTTTGCAATAAATATCCATTTGCTTTTACGACACTTTTGAAAAGTTGTTAAGTTAGGGCCGCAAACAAAGCGTCGTATTTGCCGAAGTGGTTGGAGCCACTTATACAACTTAAGCAGCTGAATGTTGTTACTTCTTAACCTCAACTCTTGACATGACAAGACTGATGGATGCAATACAAACATACATAGATCGAAACATATATTCCATGATTGGGATAAAAAAACGATTTAAGTACCTACCTCCTAGTGGCGTTTTGTCGGTATGACTCGGTTTTAGCAGAGTTGAGTCCAAATCTGGGTTGATAGCTGGGTCGTACTCATAAATAAAGTTTTAAAGTCATTTATCCTATCCTACTAATAATATGAACTAGCTGACCCGACAGACGTTGTCCAGCCCGTTAAGAGGATAGTCTCCATTCTCTTTCCCCATACAAACGTAGTTTACATTTTCCTCCCTGGATAAAAACATTAGAGCAAATATGTTTATGCCATAAAACTTATATCTGTCATGACTAATTGACCATAATTAAATAAGAAAAACGTTGAATCCTACCATACTACTACTTGTTTTTTGAAAAAATGCTTTCAAAAACTTTAATACCCGGCGGGACTCGAACCACGTCATACTTACCCGTAGCGTAGCGGCTATCGCGCTGTAACGGAATACCAGTAGTCAGGACTTCGAGTCCCGCCGGATACTAAAATGATTGAACGCATTTTTAAAAAATAATTACCTAATGTGTTAAAGAAATACCGAAAAGAAATAACGTTTAGCTACTAAAAAAAAGTATCCAATGTCATTCTCCTGGTTCTAAGCTACCTCCCTACCAATTTTCAGCCAAAAGCCAACACGACTTTCTTTTATAAATATAGATTTGAAAGTTTGTGTTGCCTTACGGGCCCGATGCCGCGCGATGTCTATGTTTTAATCCAGATCTCCAGCTATCTGAACGTAATTTTTATAAACGAGTAATTAACATAGGTACTCAATTACTTACTTGCAGTAGGATACTAGGACTTCAGCTACCCACATAATCAAGCGATGAAACTTCTTTCATTAATATTCTAGTAAGAAAATAATAATTATAACAAATAAATTAACACACATACCAACATACATAGTAAATATTACTGAGAAAATATTTAAATTAATAAAGTTAAGATCTCCTATATAATATTACTCGAAACTATAATTATTGAAACAAAGCCCTTTAAAATTTAAATTAATGAGTAACTTACGTACAGTCCGGGTTCAAAAATCGTTCCCACGTAGAGTATTTTAAAATGTAAAGGGCAATGATTAATTTTGTTCGGAGGTTGGCGTCTTTTTTTTTTTGCGCAGCCACCCAAATTTTTGCTAGTAATTCGTAGTATTACGTCTATAAATATGATATTTTAAACCTATAGTCCTCTAAGTGATATCGGGGCTGAGCTACAACAGTATGAAAATACTGTTTAAATGGTGATGATATCATCAAAGTAAGAGTAAAATAATACTTTATACCTATTGCAAAGTGTGTGTATGGGGTCCACTGGGTGTGTATGGGGTCCAGGGGTGTGTATGGGGTCCACTGGGTGTGTATGGGGTCCACTGGGTGTGTATGGGGTCCACTGGGGGGTGTGTATGGGGTCCACTGGGGGGTGTGTATGGGGTCCACTTAAGATCTTTGGGCCCAAGCCAACCTCACCTGCTAGCTTGTTGCACCTGCTGATGAACGGACGAAGCTCTGGCGCAGACTTTCCCTTCGGGGTTGGGAGGTCAGACGGCAGTCGCTCCCGTAAAAGTCAAAATCAGCCAAATCAATATGGAAAGTTGCAAAATAGTTTATGGCAACAGGGATAGGGCGCCGCTGCATAACAGCGCGCAGGAGCTTCGCCTGACTCCTGTGGTAAATGGACGAGGGCTACCGTGCCACGGGCGGGCACGGCCAAAGACGTTAGCCCCGAAACACCAGGTGAAACTCCGCTTCGCAACGTGGAACATTGGCACGCTAACCGGACGCGCGAGGGAGCTAGCCGACGTACTTTCCAGGCGGAAGGAGGCCGTGGCGTTCCTACAGGAGACTCGATGGAAAGGCAGCAGATCCCAGCTCATTGGGAATGGCTACAAGCCGATCTACACGGGTGCACCTGGTGGAGAGAACGGGTGGCTGTGGTGCTCGCTGAGGGGTTGCAGGACGATATCTTGGAGGTGAATCGCTTTACCGACCGACTTATGTGCGTGAAGGTGCTTATTGGGGGGTTCCTACTCACTTAGTAAGTGCTTACGCGCTACAGGTCGGTTGTAGCGACGCTGATAAGAGGTCGTTTTGGGATAGACTCGGCGAGGTCCTTGGGGCTATCCCGTTGTCACAGGGAATCGTTTTGGGTGGTGATCTGTACGGTCATGTGGGTGAGATGTGGGGTGGAATTTGAACGTGTTCATGGAGGCTGCGGGTAGTACGGGTATGGCAGTCGAAATGCGGAAGGGGAAGAAATCCTGCGTACGTGTGCCACTGCCGACCTGGCACTCGTGAACACATATTTCAAAAAGAAGCCCGACCACTTGATCACCTACAGGAGCGGGGGGCGCGCTACCTAAATCGATTTTCTAATCACTAGGAGACACCATATCGGCAACGTGGCCAACTGCAAAGTCATACCTGGTGAGAGTCTTACTGCCCAACATCTCTGTTCTCTGTGTGAAGACCAAATACAAACGACCGGAACCATGTCAGCGCCGAATCAGATGGTGGATGCTTGATGAAGTCAGGTCCCAGATGCTTGCCTCAGCAATCGGCGACAAATGTGCTAATGCTGAAGGCAAATCGGTGCAGGTACACTGGGACAGGATTTAGGTGTCTATCGCTGATTCTGCGCGGTCGGTCTAAGGGAGGACGCAAGTGTGACAAGGAAACTTGGTGGTGGAACGACACCACCAAGTTTCCTTCCTCCTTTCCATAGTGCAGAGGGAGACTAGGGTGAAGAAAGCCCTCTTTATAAAGTAGCAAGCGTCCAATTCTCCTAAATATGGCAAACCTGTACGCGACGCGTACAGGTCTGCCAAACGTGCCACAAAGAGAGCAGTAGCCAGAGCCAGATGTGACCACTTACAGCCATTGTACGATAAGTTGGAAACGTCTGAGGGGCAGAAGCTTATTTATAAGTTGGGACGTTCTAGGATCAAAGCGGCACAGGATATATGCGGCAGTGCCGCTGTGTAAAAGATTTTAATGCGAGGACCTCGCGGTGAAGGAGAGGCGCTCTTATTTCCACGAGCTGCTCAATAAGCAGTATAGAGAGGTGCAGCCACCGGAACTCTCTCCGAATCTAGGACTTGTGCCACTGATAACGCCTAAGGAGGTGCGCAAGGCTCTTCGCTGCATGAAGAATCGGAAAGCTGTCGGCGCCGAAAGAGTCCCCATCGAAGTATGGAAGGCTATGGGTTCTCGTGGTGTGGGCATCTTAACCAACCTTTCTCAACCGATATTACAAGTTGTTTTATGATTTAGTTAGTGGGTAGGTAAACTGTTTATGATATGTAATCATTGCTTGTAATAATGATACTGGCATAGTCAATTAGTGACAAAAGTCTCTAAACTTCGTTCATTGATTGATTGATTGATTGATTAACGCTTTATTGTACCATAAAGAAACAAAATAACATTTTATGCTGAGAATATCTTAAAATAAGGTGGCAAAATGGGCTGCCTTATCGCCTAAGGGCGATCTCTTCCCGGCAACCAGTGAATGGACAAGACTTAAAGAATGGGATGGGTAAGATGTTTATTTTAGATTACGAGGGGGAAGTTCGTCATTTTACCTCATCGAGTACCAAGTGGAAAGAGTAGTAAAAGTTATGCCTAAAAAAACTCGGTCAGCCGCGATTCAGCCTGGGCCCGTCTGAGCTCAGCCCGTTTTTAGGGAAGCAATCGGGCATGGGAACTTACCTCATCGAGTACCAAGTTGGGACTAATATGGTGGAAAGAGTAGTAAAAGTTATGCTAAAAAAGTCGGTCAGCCTCGAGTCAGCCTAGGCCCGTCTGAACTCAGCCCATTTTTAGGTGATCAATCGGGCCTGGGAACTTACCTCATCGAGTACCAAGTTGGGACTAATATGGTAGAAAGTAGACTAAAAGTTATGCTTAAAAAACTCGGTCAGCCTTGAGTCAGCCTGGGCCCGTCCCTACTCAGCCCAGTTTTATGTTGGTATACTAAAACTTAGACGCTTAGTTCTGAGAAACTGTAACTTGGCATACATATACGTTATAACTACGCAATCAAAGTTTAGAATCAAATAAAAAAAAAAAGTTTCTGTAGGGTAGCTCCCGTACATGTAAGATGGAGATTTTTTAAAGTCGCGTCTATCCTATCGTGTGGGATATCGTTAGGAAGCTTTTTAAAAAATATTATTGGTCTTCTAAAACTATTTTTCATTTATGGGTTCCGTTTGCGAAATACTGATCTTTTAAATGTTACTATTTTCAGAGTCATATTTTGCTATTATAATATCGAATCATAGGATGAAACTATTATGGTGAGGAAGTGGACTTAAAGTTATGTGAAAAAAACTTGGTCAGCCGCGAGTCAGCCTGTAAGTTTCGTAACTCAGCCCAGGAATATGTTTAAGTACTAATCGAAGATGCTTAGTACTAGTTCGCGTCTATCCCATCGTGTGGGGTACCATTAGAAAGCTTTTTGAAAAATATTGAGGGTCTCCTAGAACTATTTTTCATTATTGTGTATTTGAGTAATAGGAACCCGTTACTTCGTATATATATTATACGTATTAACTACGCAAACAAAGTTGAAAAATAAAATTTAAAAAAATAGTTTCTGTAGAGTAGCTCTCCTACATGTAAGATGGAGATTTTTTTTAAATTTCGCGTATACACCTTCGTGTGTGGTACCGCTAAAAAGCTTTTTAAAAAGTAATGTGGCTGTTGTAACACTATTTTTCATTTGAGAGTTCCGTTTGCGAAATAATCAACATTAAAATGTTACTATTTTCAGAGTCGTGTGTTTTTATTATATTATTGAGTAATCAGGCTTAGACTATTATGGTGAGGAAGTAGATTTAAAGTTATGGGAAAAATACTAGAAGGCCCAAATATGTAATTAAAGCCTTTTAAATTCAAATGCAAATTCTTTATTGCCAAGAAGAGCAGAGTTCTGCTGAGATTTCTTTTAAATCTATTTATCAATCTTGCCAGTAGAAAGACTGTTAAAGTCGTACGAAGCCACCGTTTGAGAAAGGAGTTTTGTATATTTAGATGTCATTGTTTTGAGAAAAGAAGAGAGATTTGAAAACTAGAGTTGTCAAGTAGGAAAAAATGTCTGCATAGATTTCAGGTAAATTTTTTGTATTATTATATTTTTATTGGTTTTTAGAGCAAATGTTTTATAATAAAAGAATTCAAGTACAAATTTACAGTCTACTAAGTTTTTTATTGAAGGAAATAGACGCAGGACCTTTTTCAAAGATTCATTGTCTTCTAACTAACCTTTCCAGTCAAACTTAAAAAGTATTCTTACAAATAAATTTGGAACACTGTCTGAATGACACACATTGACATTTTTTTATAAAATTGTTATCTTAGCAACGCCAAGGTAAAAAAAATAGGAAAATGATTTCAATTTTCTATAATTCTAATATTAGCTTATAAAATTACGACAATGAAGTGTTTTGTGTGTAAGGAGTCTCAAAATTTACTAGTGTTTAACGAATCAACTTTTAAAAAATCTATTGAATATATTCAGATACGTAGGAAACGAAAATTAAAATATGGGGATTTGGATCTGTTTGGGGGTAACAGGGCTCAATACGGTTTACACATGGAATGCTATAAAAGGGTGACGAGTTTAAAAAGGAAATGCACGGAAGTCGTGGTAAGTTTCTATTGTAGTAATCTAGATAATCTACTTTGCCTAAAAAAAATATTTTTAGTTCTAAAGGTATATGTAATAAAATTCTAGTCAATATGTACGTAAGGTACCTTCACTTATGTAGATTAAAGTCAGCAAAATACAATCCTACAGAAGAAAAACAACAGAAGAACAGAAGAAAAATCTAAAATACAATCCGTTTACCATAAATTCACCAGAAGAAAACAAAAGAAGTGCGTGGAGGTACAAGCTGAGCTAGCTTATACCGCCACGTGTGTCTTATGTTTTCTTAAGTACCGATTATAATGGTATGGAAACTTGATTCGCCTAATATTGTTAAACATGAGTAGGTGATTATCTTTTTTTCATTTTAGAATGAATGTTCTATGGAGTATAATATGGATAAGAAAATAATTCCGTCTACGTCTCATAAACTACCAGTTAATGAAGAGCAGGTAGATGAATAAATTAGCTAGCAGTAGGTAATTTAATTATGAGAGTTTGTATTATAATATGTTTAATGACTAGTATGTACGATGTTTTCGTAAATAAAATAATATCGACAAATAGTATCGGTAAGTTACCAGGCCCGATTGATCCTCTAACGGGCTGAGTTCAGACGGGCCCAGGCTGACTCGAGGCTGACCGACTTTTTTTAGTATAACTTTTACTACTCTTTCCACCATATTAGTCCCAACTTGGTACTCGATGAGGTAAGTCGATTGCTCCCCTAAAAACGGGCTGAGCTCAGACGGGCCCAGGCTGAATCGCGGCTGACCGAGTTTTTTAGGCCACTTGGTACTGATGAGGTAAGATGACCAACTTCCCCCTCCTAATCTATTTGATTTGACAGGAAAGATTTTACAGAAAATAACTATTTTTGAATAATGATAGCCATTAAAGATACATAATATAATAAAGATATTAAGATATAGATTATTCATTCCAATATTCTAAATGCGAAAGCGCGTTTGTGTTTCAATCACGCAAAAACTACTAAACCGATTGCATCGAAACTCGTTATACAGATATCTGGGGATCTGGATTAATACATAGGCTACTTTTCATCCCCATGTACCCGCAGGATCGGGACTTACGCGGGTGAAACCACTACGGCGCTGCTAGTCTATATCTATACTAATACTAGCTGACCCGGCAAACGTTGTTTTGCCTTATAAATTATAGATAGTAGCCGATTCTCAGACCTACTGGATACGCATATAAAATTTGGTAAAAATCGGTGGCGTCGTTTCGGAGGAGTAGGTACGGTAACTAACATTGTGACATGGAAATTTTATATATAAGATTATAAAGAAGAAAGATTTTTATTTTTGTGTGTGTGTGTGTGTGCGTCTGTATGTTTGTTATGAATAAACTCAAAAACTATTGGACTACTGGACCGATTTCAATAAATCTTTCACCATTATAAAGCTACATTCACCCTGAGTAACATATGCTATTTTGATCCCGATATTCCCACGGGACCGGGACTTACGCGGGTGAAATTTAACGTAAAAAAACCCTACGGTAGAACTCACTTTTGAACCGTACCGTACCCAACTATCACTATAAATCAGATTTACCGAAATCGCTTAACAAACACGTAATACCAAGTCTTAATTATTATGTTAATGTAATATTCGAAGTAATTACAAGTTAGTTTACGTAGTTTGCTCGCGTTAATCGGTCATGGAACAAAGGGGAAGTTGTGTGATAGGAATTTATGGTTCAACGACTAAACGATCTTTGGATCGACATAAAGCGACTAATGTCGTTTCAGAGTTGTAATTACTATTTCGTAATCCTTAATCAGACGAAAAAACACATCTTGTGCGTGTACACACACACACACAAGGTGTGCGTGTTTACGCACATTAAATATGTGTATATGCGTAATATACGCAAAATTTTAGAGATATCGTTCACGATATATTTAATACTCAAATATTTGATTATTTAAAGAATATGTATATGTCGTAGAATAATTTGATAAACAGGTATTCTTCGAAAATCTAAGGTATTTTTGTAAAAACACAAATAATTAGATATTCGCTAATTTATATTCGAAATATCATTGTTCGAAATATCATAATAATTCTCAATCTTAGTGAAATAAGTTAGGATTTTTGCAAAAAAAAAAACTCATTGCCCTAGTTCCTTAAGTAGTCATATCAACGCAAAGCTCAAACCACTGGTCTTGGGGGCATGAGATTTGAAGAGTGTGTTTTTTGTCAGGTATGTATATTATATGTACTTAGAAAGGGTATTTTGAAATTCCCAAGGGATCAGTACTTAAACTGCTGAAACCGCAGTGTGCTAGAAAAATTGATCTTACAAACGAACATACCCCATTTTACCTACGAAACTGATTAATAGGTGGACATTTAATTTAGTTAGTATTGTCCAATTAACAATTATTACTTCTTTCACGAGAATCCAATCTTATACATAAATAAAAGTATTTGAAAAAGCAATTGGTGATATATTGACGCTGGCCAATCGCCAAAAATGCCGTAAATGTATCACGAGGGCTAACCCCAAAGAGAACAAAGATTTATTGGGCAATGTAACATGAACCATAAAGGATGATACGTTTTAGATTACTGAAACTAAAACGTAGGTAGGTACGCTGAAATATTAGAACGTTTTTTTATATAGTTTTTAATAAGAGTCGATTTTGTAGCAAACAAAATATTTTCTTGTTACTAGAAAACGAATAAAATGTGATGATTAACAAACAATTCTTAACTAACTAATGTTGCATTTACTGAAAGCTTAATAATACTGAGTTAGAAATCACTAAGTAAGGAAATTATGGGAAATAATAGTTTGGGAAAAAATATTTTCGACATTAAAGCAAGACACTCGGTACACTTGTTACTTAGGTGGACCCCAGTTGAAAACACCGGGGTGCCAATGGGAGACACACCAATTAGGGGAGGGAAAGGGGAAAGTTTTATACGCTATGTCATTGTAACTGCTATTATTTTATAGTGGCTATATGGCTATATTTATAGGGCAAGTGTGGTATCATTTACGGATAAATAAAAAATGGCCCACACGAAAATCGGTGAAAATTGTATACAAATGGGACTTTGTTGCGCTTGATTACAACATGACCATGCGGGCATCGATAAAAAGGACCAGATGCTGCACTGCAGGCTTTCCTCGTGGAAAGAGTGCTCAACCTGGTCTGGTATAAAAAAAAACCGCCGACTTCTGAATGTGTCAAAATATAACGCATTTGTTATATTTATTCACGATAAAAACGGAAGTCAGATAAACTTAAGGGTAGCTTTGGCAAAAGAGATCTTGGTGAAGGTACTGGGTCAATTACCTGATCCTGGAAAATCAATAAGACGGACGGGCCACTTCTCAACTAAAGCCAAATCAAATCGGTCCAGATGCAAAATGTACTCCTCGAGAAAGGTGGAGACGGGTACCTCCTATAAATGTGACACCTGCGATGTCAACTTATGCATCATTGGACGCTTTTAAGAATATCATTTAAAATGGAATACGTTTACATACCTATAAAAAAGCAAATCTAGTCACTCAATTGGAGTTTATAGTTATAATGACAAACAGTGGGCGCGGCGTATGAAACTTCACCCCCTCCCTTTCTCTTTCCCCTGAGCGGGGTGTCATCCATTGGCACCTCAATTTTCAACTAGGGTCCACCTAAGTAAAAAGTGTACCGAGTGTATTGCTTTAACGTCAAAAATATGGTGTTTGTCATTACAACACGGACACGAACTTCGTGCGAAAATTAACTAACCCGTAGAAAAGTCAACAAGGTTGTGGGTTGAAACTGTTGAAAGTAGCAAATTGTTTCTCTAGTTCTTATTTCACATAGTCTAAGAACTTATCACATTGTTATTTCCCTTTAAGATAAAATTAAATTTATAAAAATATGCTAGGTAAATAAAAAAAAGTGGCGATTTTAATTTTAAAAATCTTTAAACAATTTATTTCTTTCCTCCAACAGCACCAACAATAAAAATGACAAGAGAAGCCTTCCTCGAAACAGGCGAAACCCTGTCACTCAAATGCTCCGTCTTACACCTCAATCCTGGAGACGCAGAACCAGTGTTGCACTGGTACAGAGGAAATACCACCACATCCTTGGATGAAGTCCGGGGTGGAGTGCTGATCGAAACAGACCATTTGACGCTCACTAGTCATTTACAGGTAACTTAGTTTTGCTATTCCTATATTATTTTTAGATGAACACTATTTGAAAGATATACTTAATTAAAATCAAATTTAAAATTCATTCAAAATTCACTAATCATGTAGGTAGGTATTATTATTATCTAAAAAACATGAAGAGATTTTGTGGCGACACAGTCATTAGGTTGACCCAAACATGGCCATTACTTAACACTAAAGGAGAAATCGCTCGATGGGAGCTTAAATAAATAGCTAGTTATCAAAACTAAATAATTTATTCACTAAATGACCTACAAATTCTTACACAAAATTTATTTTATTCAATAAGTATTTTTTGGGGATTGAAACATAGACCTATACTGATATATAGGTATTGACCTAATACTGAGACCTATATTTCGTTTTTTAATTAAAGACTATGATGTTACTCATCCTCATAAAGAAAAAATGGCTAAAACAAAGAACCCAAACGCCAGATCGTAGTCTGAAATTAAAAAACGAAGTATACAAAGGACGTATGTTAGAGGTATCACTCAACATTACCCGTCAAACTTTTGGGCAAAAACACTAATTTGCTAACTTGCACAAACAAGTTTTGAACAAACGTACACCAAAAAAGCATCATACTGCAGTAAAAACTCTTTAACGACCTACCCCAACTAACCTTATTCAAGTGATGACAAACTTCAAACCTATTAGCAAAAACTTCTCCTTAAAATTCTCTCTCTATCTAATCTATTCATCTAAGCCCGCATTCACTTTAGGTAACATCTTAGTAGCCTTATTTTTGAATCACTCATGCCTTTTCGGGAAATTTAAATAGCTTGATTTCTATTGATTTCCGTTCGATGTCGGACTCCGGGCGAGTGATTATAAGACCACACGTTGAAACCGATATCGAACGAAAATCAGAAGAAAACGAGCTATTTAAAGCGCTTGAAGTGGCACAAGCGATTGAAAAATAGACCCTTCAGGTCTTCAATTTTTTGTACAAAAAAATGGAAAGTTACTAAGCCTTAGAACCGTCAGGTTAGGGTTTTGATAAAAGTTTTAAAAAAGCACAGAACGAAATAGGAACAAAAGAAAGAACACCTAAATAGGCTTCAAAGACTTAAAAACTAATAATATTTTAACATGAAATGGAAATCCCAAACCTTAATTTTACAGCCAAGCATTATGATGGCTTTAAAAAGCAGCATTATTGGCCCAAAACAGCAGATTCGATCCGCGCCCCTTTTTCATATTTTACTTGCCCCTACTACTTTAATATATAAATAGTAGATTGTGACAAGGGAGCAAAATAGTATTTTTATGTCTAAGTTGTAATATAGATGAAGCAATAGGGTAGACTGGGTACGATTGTGCCTCAGGACGAAAGTGACAGTCGCTATATTATCGAAACTATAAGAGATAGCGTGGGGGGTGCAAGGGAATAGAGGAGCGGTAAGAGCATTTGATTACGTGTCACAGTATTGCGTCAGCCATTGTGCGACTTTGACGAGTGTAGGAGACAATATATTTTTTGGTAGTCAAAACCAACTTTTTTTGTTCGACTTATTTTTGTGATTGTGTCTTTATAAAAATAGGTACAAGTATGAGTGTTTTACCTACTTATAAGTTAAACATTAGCGACTAAATATCAGTCTATGCTATCTATGTAAATAGTTTTGTATTTTCTTGACGATTGTTTTTTTACGAAAGAGTATTTTGGGGATAGTTGTGCCATTGTTGCTGGGTACAGTTGTGACCAAAGGTAAGCTTATTATTTTTTATTTTTAGTGACCAGAAAGCTCACGAGCAAAATCAATTAAGGCAAGGCTAAGGCTATACTCGCAATTATCAGTCGTGGCGAAGGCATGTTGTCGTCTCATCCCGAATTCCGTCGACATAACAATAAAATAGGTGAATCACAAAGAAATTCGCGACGTTACGACGACGCGCCTCCGCCACAACTTATCAGTGCTCGAATAGCCTAATAATAAGCCAGCATTAGGACACATACATACATTTAAAAAGCAGCACTTCATGGCCCAGTGCTGCCACCAAAATAATCAAATGTCCTTATCGAGGTACATCCTAAAAAATGCAATGAAGCTGGCACGAATATTAGGGAAATGAGATTAAAGGCAGAGTATCTTACATTAAAACCACTTTGTAATCATTTTGGTGTATTTTTGTACCTGTCACAATCATCCCCAGGCACTGTCACAAATGTCCTTGGGGTCAGGGCGGTTGTGACATTTTTTTTTTTTTTCAACTGGCTCCTGTGAGTTTACCGTTGAACTTAGGAACACAAATTTAGTATTCAGATGTAGCCAGATGTTTATATTTATATATGAACGTTACTTCTTTTAGCTAAGTATCATATTTTCAGAATTATGGTCGGTCAAATGAAAATTGGCACATCTGTACCCAGTCTACCCTACTAATGTAATGAGTCACCGACGCCCGCGCCGGTAGACTAATTGGTTCAAGTCGTGCTTTCGGTTTGAGTAAGATGCGGGTTCGAATCCAGCCTTGCGTCTATCGTTCGTTCTGTTGTTGCAGAATTATTGTTTCTTTAAAAAAATTATATGAAAGCCCAGTGCAGGCCTTAAGCACTTAAAATAGAATATTAAATATAACTATGTTAACAAATCGTGTAAATTTAAAAAGTTTAAAGCTAGTGTGGTCAGTAGTGTCAAACCGCAGAAGCCTCCCACAAAATAAGTCGCATGCATTAAATGAAATACAGTAAAAACTCCCTGTGAAATGTAACACAGAATATAAGTCTTGAATTTGAGCAGCTCGTAAATTTCCACAAAAGGGACATTTAGCAGGTTAACCACTCAGAGGCTTTTTGTTTACGGTCGCTGGATGAATGCTACTGAAAATAGCTCCGAGGAATTCTCGACTTTATTCCGTTTTATCTGAATTTCTTAGAAGAAAAAAGATACGGCACATTTTTCACGACATTGTATTTTTTCGATTATGATAACATGAATTTGATTCATTGAGATAAGGCACAGGCGAAGTTTAATAAATATGAATAGAATAACTTTGCAATTGAATAACTTTATGTATCAATGAATCTATTTTGTTCTTTTCATTTGAAAACAAATATCAGAATTCATATTTACTATTGGAAAATCAATGGGTCTTATGACTTAAGATTTAGGTCTTAAGTAGGAGATTTCATTCTTAGCCAGTAAGAAGCCACGGGAGCCTCAGGATTGGCGAATGTTCCATGGCTTCGGACCGTGGTGAGTCCTATGACCTATGACATGTCGGTGTCCTCACGTTGTTTAGTTAGCGAGCAGTTAATAGCGATGAGAGCAATAGTGCAGATACTTACATTTTTACACCATCACATGTTTAGAACCATCTTTGAACCTAAAATTAGTTGGAACCACTTATAAAGACTTAACACTTATTTACTCCACCTATTTTAATAATGATAATTAGTACTATCTAAGTCAATAATTATCTCAGGACAAAGCAATTCAGCTATTCCAACGTCCATTTGACTCTCCAAAGCCATTCCTAACTAAATATCCTACGTAAGTAACGCATTTCTTTCACCTCTAATGCGAGTAACATTAAAGTCACCACTTAGGTAATAGGTACGTTCCACCTCGCAAATGCATTACGGTAATTTAGTTCCCCGAGCTGGAACCATCGTGAATTACAGGAGCAAGTGTTACGTAAGGCAGGATTGACCCAACTTTTTTAGGTGAATTTAATTTTGTACTGCTGTCTTGTGCTGCTATATCAAATTAGGTAAAACGCATTATCTAAAACGGAATTACAAACGGGACGTAATTTAGCTTTTAGTCCACTAGACATACCTACCTAATATAATACGCACTAGGTACTTTTATTTGTGTACAAAAAATAACAGGATGTTAAAAAAGCTGTTAAATTCGTTTAAAAATATTTCCATCGATAAATAATTGTCTTTTCTTTCTTTTCGTATAGTGGTGTGACTTACCCGGTGTTAGAGTTTTCAGGTCGCTCTAAGGCCTTTGACTTGACTAAACAACTGCTATCAGAGATAACATCCGGGACCAACTGCTTAACGTGCCTTTCGAAGCACGGAGGAGCTCGAGAAAGTATTTTTTTACCACTTCCATTATCGGTCACCTATCTAAGTATGACCGTGTCAACCCGCACGACCTTTAGAGATAAATAATTGATAAATTGTTCAATACTAGAACTGAAAGCGAAATTTCGAAAGAAAATAATTCACAAATCAAATCACATTATCAACGACAATAAATTGTGTCCGTCAGGATGAAAAGTCACTATTTTTTTATCGGCGTATTTTACGTTGCATTTATGCTCATGAATTGCTTCCCAATTGCTTCTATTTACTTCCTATTGTCAGAATATTGCTTCCATCGTATTTTAGAAGAAATAAAACATTTTAAGGTGACCGTTCATTCTGATGTCTGTACGGCCGGTCACCTAGGCGTAGTGTCCTTGATAATTAAAATAATTGAAATTCGTGGTGGCCATTAATTGCTTCCCAATTGCTTCTATTTACTTCCTATTCTCAGAATATTGCTTCCATCGTATTTTAGAAGAAACAAAACATTTTTAAGGTGACCGTTCATTCTGATGTCTCCACGGCCGGTCACCTAGGCGTAGTGTCCTTGATAATTAAAATAATTGAAATTCGTGGTGGCCATTAATTGCTTCTATTTACTTCCTATTCTCAGAATATTGCTTCCATCGTATTTTAGAAGAAACAAAACATTTTTAAGGTTACCGTTCATTCTGATGTCTCCACGGCCGGTCACCTAGGCGTAGTGTCCTTGATAATTAAAATAATTGAAATTCGTGGTGGCCATTAATTGCTTCCCAATTGCTTCTATTTACTTCCTATTCTAAGAATATTGCTGCCATGGTATTTTAGAAGAAATAAAACATTTTAAGGTGACCGTTCATTCTGATGTCTCCACGGCCGGTCACCTAGGCGTAGTGTCCTTGATA
Organism: Idaea biselata; assembly: GCA_958496205.1. Classification (NCBI taxonomy): domain Eukaryota; kingdom Metazoa; phylum Arthropoda; class Insecta; order Lepidoptera; family Geometridae; genus Idaea; species Idaea biselata. The sequence continues at coordinate 19,213,035 of OY292402.1, forward strand.
ATTAAAATAATTGAAATTCGTGGTGGCCATTAATTGCTTCCCAATTGCTTCTATTTACTTCCTATTTGAAGAATATTGCTGCCATCGTATTCTAGGAGAAACAAAACATTTTAAGTTGACCGTTCATTCTGATGTCACGACGCACGGTGGATTATGTGCTAAGAACTGCCTGGTCATAATTATTCATATACATTTTGTTGTTTAAAATAGTGTTATGTATTATGTAAAAAATATATTTATAGTATCCTTTTTATCCGCATTGTAAAGACAACATTAAATCAGATTTTTATCAAAAATAAATAGAATATTGCATTCACAATCTACTTCAGTCACATCTCCTCTTTAAAAGTTTTTGAAATATGTTTTAGCAATAGACGATCGAATTTTATATGCCTCTTTACAGCTGTTGGTGTCACACATTGTTTCATTCAAGAGCAGAAACACCTTCTATTTTGATTTTCTAGTCTGCTTTTTTCATTTACGACTCGACATAGGTACCCAGACCTCTCCAATTCTCTACCAAACTTGGATGATCTGAGAAAATTAAATCATCTGTATACTCCTACACCTTTTTGTTAACTTTTTCCTTTTGTTCAGCTACAGTTATTGATTCTTTAGTTTCTTTTTTATTTATAATTTTATTGTTTATAATATTTTAGTTACTATTTGCGATTTTTAATATACCTACCAGTCAAAAACTCAAAATGTTTGATAATAAATTCGTCTAGGTACACGTAATCTTTGTGACTTAGTTCCGATTTGAAACAGTAGTTTTTTTTAGGTTTTTGAAATAAGATTCCACATTTGAAGATGTGGGTCTATCTATTTTAGATTTGTATAGATTTTTTTTATCATATTGGACCATAAAGGAAACTGGTTCATCAAACGTGATTAGACATATTCCAGGGTTTATTAGACGTAATAAACCCTGGAAATTTTCTGTAGATTCTTCAATATTTTTTACAGTAGAATAATATTTAGTAAAAGCTTTTAGTTTTGCTCTCCATACATAGAGCTACAAAAAGTGTAACTAAAAATCATCAAAATTGTAACCGTAACTTTAATCATATGATGGAATATTTTTAAGCTATTGCATAGCTTTTTTCGCGGGCCTTGGGCTTTCATTGAACAAATTTCGTAACGAAAAAAATCTAACACCTACCATGTTGCCATGTAGCTCGAGCTACACGGTAACCATGGCAACGTGGTACAAAAAAATATATAATTGCATAAGTAAGTACTATTTTATATTATACCTAATCGGCCGAGCGTCAGCTCGGTCGATTTTTAGAAATAAGCTGAGCTACATCGTAGGCGGATATTTTTAAAATTATAATAATTTTTATTGAAATAAAATCCTCTTTTTTTTAAGAGAAATTTTTTAAAATAATAATCGGCTGAGTGTTTGCTCGGTAGATTATTTAAAAAAAATTGTTTAGAAATAAGCCGAGCTACTTGGTAGTCGTAATTTTTAAAAATAATAATCGCCCGAGGGCTGAGCGTTAGCTCGGTCGAAAATTAAAAAAAAAAATTACAAATAAGCCGAGCTACATAATTGTATGCGAAATGGCATCTCGAGAGTCCGGGGCCAAAAAAGAAAAAAAAAATGCGATGTATGCGATTTTTTTAAAAAATAACAATCGGCCGAGCGTAAGCTCAGTAAATAATAATTGGCCGAGCTTAGCGGCTAATTAATTTAATTAATTAATTAGCAAAATTTTTTTTAGCTTAATAAAAATTAGCGATTATTTTTAACACACGTTTTTTTTCTGTTTGTTTATGTCTCTTCTATCCAAATAATTTATGTTTCATTGTGCGACAAGAGATCGAAAAAAATCAAGATGAATGGACTATGCAAAGGCCCATACATGGATTTAAGATAACCTTTTCTCGCTAAAACACAAATTAACTGGTATAAAATATGCTTCGGTTAACGAAACTTCTGTTTGATGAATGAATAAAAACTCTATGGTTGGTCGTGCATTTTGTTCACAGAGTGATTTTAACCTCTTTGGCACAACAGTGCCAGAACAGATTATTTTGAAAAAAAAAAAACATAGTGTCACATCACATTTATCCCTAAGGCTTAGTACACACTGCGATAAAACGCCTGCGTTTTACCGTAGGTTTGAAACCGCAAAAATGCAACATAATTTAGCTTTGTATGTAAGCGTAGGCATTAATGTTTTTTTAGTGATTGATTTTAAAAACGCAATTTCCTACGTTTTTAAAATCAGTCACTGAAACAAATCACTAATGCGTGCGGTTGCAGTAAGCTTTTTTGGTTGCATTTTATTGCGGTTTCAGATCTACGATAAAACGCAGGTGTTTTACTGCAGTGCGTGCTAAGCCTTACTTCCTTACTAATATTATGAATGCAAAAGTAACTCTGTCTGTTTGTCTGTTACGCTTACACGCCTAATCCACATGAGTAAAGAATAGGAATACAGACAAAGCTTTCATACAACAGCGCTGCGAGCGGCCTACCAGTCTAAACATGATCGTCTTGTTTTTTTTTCGATAGTTTTCTTGTTTTTTTGCCACTCTTAGCACCGTTGTATGAAACCTTGTCTCTGGAGTTTTTAACCGTCAGAAAACTCTTACGTAGGCGAAAAGCTAATGAATAGATGCGCGGTCTCGCACACGCACATAAACAACGAGCGAGAGCAAGCATGCGGAATAGGAACTTTCGCATATGAATTTAATTCCAGTAGTTCAAAAATACGGCTCAAGCGCCTAAATCACTGTACCGATTTTGATAAATTTTAGTATACAGATAGATAGGACTTTGAAGAAAGACTACTTTTGATCCCTATATCCGATTCGGCGATATTAAAACTTACGAGGGTGAAACCGCGGGGTTTAAAAATAAATAAACTTTTTTTTTATTATTTATTTCGGTCTGAGACCGATATAGCCAATTCGGAACAGCCAGGGTCAAGTTTTAGAATATTTCAAGTTTCTTCTTATTATAGTTTTGGCGTCGTACATCTTGTACATCTTGCCAGTATCAAGTATTTTGCATGAAATTAGCCCGATCGGGCCTATAGTTTCAAGTCAGGGGCTATGGTAAAGCGGTGGCACTTTACTAGAACCTTCAAGGACCTTCGGCGCGAACGACGGAAAGTCCATGTTTAACACTCAATTTTGTTTTCACTACACTTGTGCACATTCACGGAACTAAATTGAATAAGATTCCACCAAAATTACACAATTTAACCGAGTTTACAACATAGTTTAACGAAAATAAGATTGGAGCACGACATGTTGTCTCCGATTTCCCGCCGAAAGTCCAAGAAGAAACTTGAAATATTCTAAAACTTGACCCTGGCTGTTTTAAATTGGCCATATCGGACACTACGCCTAGGTGACCGGCCGTGAAGACATTAGAATGAACGGTCACCTTAAAAATGTTTTGTTTCTTCTAAAATACGATGGAAGCAATATTCTGAGAATAGGAAGTAAATAGAAGCAATTGGGAAGCAATTAATGGCCACCACGAATTTCAATTATTTTAATTATCAAGGACACTACGCCTAGGTGACCGGCCGTGGAGACATCAGAATGAACGGTCACCTTAAAAATGTTTCGTTTCTTCTTAAATACGATGGAAGCAATATTCTGAGAATAGGAAGTAAATAGAAGCAATTGGGAAGCAATTAATGGCCACCACGAATTTCAATTATTTTAATTATCAAGGACACTACGCCTAGGTGACCGGCCGTGGAGACATCAGAATGAACGGTCACCTTAAAAATGTTTTGTTTCTTCTAAAATACGATGGAAGCAATATTCTGAGAATAGGAAGTAAATAGAAGCAATTGGGAAGCAATTAATGGCCACCACGAATTTCAATTATTTTAATTATCAAGGACACTACGCCTAGGTGACCGGCCGTGGAGACATCAGAATGAACGGTCACCTTAAAAATGTTTTGTTTCTTCTAAAGTACGATGGAAGCAATATTCTGAGAATAGGAAGTAAATAGAAGCAATTGGGAAGCAATTAATGGCCACCACGAATTTCAATTATTTTAATTATCAAGGGCACTACGCCTAGGTGACCGGCCGTACAGACATCAGAATGAACGGTCACCTTAAAATGTTTTATTTCTTCTAAAATACGATGGAAGCAATATTCTGACAATAGGAAGTAAATAGAAGCAATTGGGAAGCAATTCATGAGCATAAATGCAACGTAAAATACGCCGATAAAAAAATAGTGACTTTTCATCCTGACGGACACAATAAATTTGAACAAGTACCTACCTACAATGTTGATGATGCTCATCGAAATGTTTTCGCACATTGATTTGACGCCTGTCCAATGTTGTTCGGTCGCATTTAACGCTTCATAATAATCGAATCAAACGTGGTTGGGTTGAGTCCAATCAGCTATATAGCAATTTGTAGGTGTATGACCGATATTTCAATAATAGTGATTCAGACAAAAAACTAAAATGTCTGTTTTAATTGTCACTTTGGTATTTGATTTCTATTCTAAAAACATATTTGCTCTAATCTCTTTAACCATGGAGGAAACAGTCGACTACGTTTGTAAAGAAAACGAGTAGGTGTATCCTTTCTTCTTAAGAGATACAAAAAAAAACAATAAATAATCTCATCGAATAAATAATCGTTTAATCTGTTTTGAAAAAGATTTAACTAACTATCGGCCGATCAAAAATCATTTAGAACGTGTTCGTTTTGTTAAAGGTCCTAGCCAGTTATTTCTATACAAGTTCAAATATTAGGACCGTATCCGGTCCGAAGGCATTCATGCCGTAGGTACCTAATCTTCCAGTTTATTTCAGAGCGTAAAAATAACTTTGAGGGTTGTTTCCGACTTTTTCTTCAAATAACTTCTACTTACTTATAATAAATTCTTATCGATACCTATTATAATAAACTTTGTTAAAAATAACTGGCTACGCCCGCAATTCCGTCCGCAAATACCATAACGGCACCTATTTAGGTACGTACCTAAATTACTAGGTCAAGTTTCTCTGGCGGTTGCTTAAATTTTTAAATTTAAATGTATGCTTTTCTCATTGTGCTATTGGGAGCCTTTCTTAAATTTGTTACAATATTAACTTATTTTAAACTTATCATTAAGTACTCGTTCGTGAAAGGGATCTTCTATAAGACCGTCTATACGGCCATACTGGCATTTAAGTTATTCCATAAAGACCTTTGCTGCTATTTCCAAAATTTAGAGTTATAAAACCGCTAAGTTCAAAATTATGAAACTGGGTTTTTACGATAAAGTCAAATGGGAATGGAAGGTATAAACAGTAGGTTAGGTATCTACATTTACGAATATAGGTAATAACTTTCCCATTTAAACACAAACTATTCGTAGAATGCATGGAGCTACATGGATATGGAAGCAATGTCCACTCCACTACCTATAACTGCATATATTAAATAGATATGAAGGTACAAACAAATTCTTACCGCCTACGCAAGTTTAAAATCCTTTACAAATAGCGATGACGTTCACTGAGCGTTTATCTGTTGCTTTATTCATTTTATTCCTTTGTAAATCTTTTAGGGAGAACATTTTATAAACAGGTACTGGTAAATGAGATAAACTTTTGTCTACGTTTTTTCCTTCCTTTATTCAGGGTATTATCGTGTTTGCGTCATAAGCAGGCGCTGGAATTTTAATCTGTATAAAAAATAAAATTAAAGAGTTTTAGAAAGTAAAAGTGGTAAACTGGATTACTAATTGCAATAGCAAAGTTCTTAGTAACAGAGACTATTAACAAATTTGTTAAGAGTTGTAGATTCTTCTAAACAAGCTGGTTTTGTTATTTTGGTATATTTGGACGGCTTTTAGAAACTAATTTGAAAATATGTCATAAAATATCAGAAATACGTAAATCTAATTAACAGTGACCCTTTCAGTCAACATTTTTGGGATTTTTTAAATATTTCTATAGCCATAGAAAAAAATCTTTGAGTATAGAATTTACCCTTAATTCAATTAGATATGACACGACAACACTGACAATACCAAAAATCGATCATAATACTAAACACAGCACAATTGCCTTCATAATTGATAATATTTTCCATTTGAAAAAACCTAAATACATACCTAATAACAATAATAACTAATAACGTTGTTCATTAACAAGCTAGTTGTATATTTTATAATAAAACAAACATTGGTATTGTACGATATTATTCAAAAGTTTAAAATTTTCAATGAATGAATAAAACATTTTGCTAGTATTCTAACACTATCATATTTCTCAGGTCGCTAGACTGAAAATGGAGGATGCCGGAAACTACACGTGTGCTTTAGAAGCCCCGATACAAATGCGGACTCTTGTCAGGGTTCATGTATTACAAGGTAAGGAACTATTTATATTTTGAGCGGAAAAACTCTCGCCGACATGAAATGCATTGCAAAAGTTTTGTACAAAAATGCAAAGGCGTTCCCATATACTCTTATACATACCATTTGTAGATATGTGGTGAAGATTTGTCATAGTATAATGAGGGACCATACTATCAACACTGATAGTAGGACCTAGACACCTTGCTTCTTCTTCTTTTCGTATAGGAGTTTAGCTCACCTGGTGTTAGAGTTTTCTGGTCACCCTAAGGCCTCTAACTTGACCTAACGACTGCTATCTGAGATAACAACCGGGACTAATTGCTTAACGTGCCTTCCGAAACACCTTGCAGAAAAAGGTTCCTACGTATTAAACAAAAAAACATTCAAGATTTTGACGTAGTATTTAGGGCCTTTTTTAAAACTGCCTTGCCATTAAGCGTTCATGGCAACGCAAACATTACTTCAACTATTACAACCAATTTTACTAAACAACTATACCTATTTTAGGAAGGTAGCCACTGAAAAAAATATATTGTCAATACCAAATACCCAAGATACAAAAATATTGTTTGAGATATAGGGCTTATTGACAGAAGTGTTCAATAAAAGGGTTCCGAGCGGATCCCTTTGGAACCCAAGATTGACAGTTTCTTGTTTACCCATCTCTCCATTGTTTTCATAAATATCTTGTTTAGGTCTGTTAACTGATTTTACACATGAGAAATTCAGCGTAAAATGATGTCTTACAGATATTTAGATGGATGGCATAATATTGAATAATAAATTAATTCAATTCGTCTATTAAAATTGTTATTGTCTATTAAATTGTCCCTATTAAAAGCTCAGTGCAGGCTTAAGCACTTAAAATAAAATAATATAATATTAAATTGTCTTTTGTTTTAATTTCTATCGTCTTTTGTTTAAATTTGCTCCTGATATTCTTGCGAGTTGTATTTATTTCATGTTCATTTGTTTTTATTTCGATCGTCTTTTATTTCTGTTCAGTTGACTTTTGCTTTCGTTTCGAACCTCTTTCGTTTTCTTCTGATAGCCCTTTGTTTTAGTTTTGATACTCTTTTGTTTTAGTTGCGTGACGTCCTATTCGAAAAATTGTTCGAGGGCGCTCAAATACTCACAAGCAATTAAATTTCAAATTCGGATAATGATTCTACAATTGAAATGTGTCAAGTATGTCGCAGCTCTATTCAATATTGTTGGTGATTTTTTAAAGAAATCAGTAATCACCAATACTACAAAAGCTAAATAATTCTCTAAATATTAAATTTTGTCAACAATTGCAGTACCGAAAAAAATTAAAGAGCGGAGACATAGGTAAGATCTTAAAACAATTTGATTGTACAGTAACTCACCTGTAATTTTTCCAACAGGATCAAGTCTAGCGGAACTCCAAAGCGGAGTAAAGACGACGTCTAGCTACTTAAGCCTTCTGCTCACTTCGTTGCTCATCGCAATCGGGAGCTGGTTTGACGACGTGAGGTGACCTCCTTAGAGATGGGTGACTTTGGTATTGAATGCTGGTAATAATAATGATGATAACAAAGCCAAGATTGAAGGCTGAATGTGTAATGACTACATAGATTATTTTGTTGGAAATGTTAAAAGAATATAAAACTTATTTATTATTTTTCTTTTCGGTTTGAATCGCGTTGCTTTTATTATATTAATCATTTTTCTACACCTGACATTTTGAGGTCTTTTCAGACCTCCTAACAATTTAGCAGGCATATCAACATCACGAAAACCGCAGAAAAATCAATGTCAAAACAATTAGAACAGATGTTAGATATTGGTATACATAATATTATAATATTATGTAAACGACATTTTGTGATAATTTGGCTATCATTGATGATAAAGACGACTTGTGAAACAAATAAAAAATCTAACTTAAAAGAAAGATGTTACGGATACTATTTACTTTAACTATCTACCTAAAGTTTAATAATATAAGATATGGCCGTTGTTTTACTGCCGGTTTCATGTCTTCTAGATGAGCATGCTTCATCTAAGATCACATCAGTTAAATTTATGATAGTCAAATACTCATCTATCGAATGTAAAAAATACGATCTTCTATTTTCTACCTTAACTTCATTCAAGACTTAAAAGTCAAAGACATCATTACCAACACTTATATCTTCCAGCATTCATTTAAAAAGATCCTTACATATTGTAACGATTACCGTCCAAGGATCTTTTAGGACCACTGGTGTACATATTGTACTATATCATTAGTTCTACGAAAACTAGAATAGGTAAACCTTAAAAAGCTCCTACACAAACAGGTCCTTCTCAGTCCTAATGCAAATCCAAAAATCAAAGTGAAATAGTAGTAAAAACAACAGAGAAAGTAAAGTTTATTTTAATCTTCTTTCCAAAGAAACATTGCAGCTTGTGGCATTTTATACCTACGCAATGAAAATTACATTTATCCTACCTTTTTGTGTAGGAGAATAATATAAACAGTTCAGTTTATCTCTTTCACTTCACATATCTCTCCATATCGTGCACTTTATTTCAAGTTTTCTAAATGTTTTTACCTAAAGGAAACTGTATTATATTAGAATATAACGTTAATATTACCCATATCAATCAGTGTTACCAGATTAGGATAAACATTTAACGACATCGAAGCTAAATTGTATTTTTATATGGGTGATTGAATAATATATCAAAATATTTTTACGTACAAACAAAATTTGTGATTAGCTGATAAGTCCCTTGATGCTAACGATTTATTAAGTAAAATAACAATAATATGACAACTTGACAGAGAAAAAAAACGAAATATAAATCCATTGAAAAAAAATGACGATTGGGCTGATTGGAAGAATCCAAATGGGTCATGCAGATTGATATTTAGGAAATGTACTCAACAAATGGAATATACCTACCAAGTAAACAGGAACAAGGACAATTAGTATCCCCCGAATTTGCTTCATAACCTTTTACTTTTACTTTACTTCTGATTTAACTAGACTCAACTTTTAAGAATTTGCTATTTATTAATAAAGTAGGTACATATTGTGGTATTCCATGAATTGTCTGTATGTACAGGAGGACATAATATAGGTGATTCTACACTTCAAGTCTAAACTTCTACTTGAAATTATTTTGAAGAATGAAAGAAATGCATTAAGAATATTAGATGATGATATACTTCTACGTTTACTTTTGCCTCAGGCTTGAGACGGTATACTTTGTTTTTATGAATAGGTACATAATAAGACCCATTATTTGCTTCGAATGTCGTTAATTGTCATCCAATTAAAAATAAAATAAGACAATTACTAAGAATTATAATAAAGTTAACACAAGATAATATTATGTAGTTATCAAGCAAATTCGTGTAATCAAGTGAGGCTGTTAAATTTTTAGTTTTTCTTTTAATTCGTACTTTTATTCTATCTTAAACTTAGCTATTCATTGTTATTCACTATAGTTATATTATTTAAATATTCTTAAATTCAAATTTACAAAATAAAAATCATATCAGCTGAGAATACCTACTACATATTGTATTTTTTCTTCAATACGTTTCTTAATGACAAATATACCTAATCAAAGTAGAAATATTTTACAAAGAGGAATGCATAATCAAAAATCCGACAGACCAAAAAAAACGGACACGGTCCGAACCCCTCCCATGCCGGGCGAGGGCGGCGCGGCGAGGCGTTTTGAAAATATTTCCTTGTAAAATGTTTTTAGTAGAATGCCTTACCTCTACTTACTCTTTTCTCCATAATAAAGTTTACAAACGTAGTCGACTGTTTCCTCCCTGGATAAAGATATTAAAAAAAATATGTTTATGCCATAAGTCCTATATCAGCCATGGCCCCTACGTTATGTTTTTTTTTTAATTTCTAATTTTTCTGAATTTTATTTCTGTTCTAATTAGAAAATAAAAAAAAAAAACAAATGTAGGGGCACAGGCATGGCAGATTTAGGTTTTATGGCATAAACATATTTTCTCTAATGTCTTTATCCAGGGAGGAAACAGTCGACTACTTTTGTATGGAGAAAGAGTAGGTAGACTGTCCTCTTAAGCAATAAACATAAGAAATATAACACATAATCATGTTAATATTACAATTCTTTACATATCATCTAAAATATCATCTTATCCTAAATATCTATAATACTTGTTTCAACAACTACTTTTAAGTTTCTTACCTATTTCGTGATTTTTGTATATTAATTTTAATAATTGTAAATAAAACATATTATAAACTTTTGCCATATTTTAAATACCGGTGCTTTATGTTGACTGTTGTTTTAGAGTTCTAATGTAATAAAAATAAATATGCAATATTGTGATAAGAATAATTTTTAATAAAATGTTTGGAAAACTAAATGCAACTAACGAATTTTTATTTGATCCCCAACAAAATGTTAAGTAGTTATTCCAACTATAAAAGGTACAAACACAAAAACATAAAGTAGACTTAAAATAAACCCAGACAGACAAGACGGACAGACAGACAATATGGGCAGATAGACCAGACGGAGGGACTGCAAACAAAACGAACAGACAGACAAAAAGGACAAACAGAAAGACAAGACGAACAGAGAGATAATACAGACAGACAGACAGACTGAAGAACATGAAAGTGATCTTATAAGGGTTTCTTTGTTTACCTTGCGACGTACGGAACCCCAAATATATAAATATTAGTGTTAATAAATTAAAACAAAACTAAACTTTAAAAAGGCAAAAATAATAGGCCGAAAACAAATTTCATGTCTCTGAGTAGGTATGTGGTACCTTACGTTCCCGCGTCGGGGGACGCGGGAACGTTAGATACTATAAGCACGGGTCGGTTACCATCAACTTCTGTGACACATTCCCGCGTCCCCCGACGCGGGAACGTAAGGTACCACATACCTACTCAGAGACATGAAATTTGTTTTCGGCCTATTATTTTTGCCTTTTTAAAGTTTAGTTTTGTTTTAATTTAGAAGATTTTTTAAGTCGGGGGTTTTTGAAATTTTTAATTTAATTTTTTTATTTCCCCCTTTTTGTAAGAGCGATTTTGATTAAATATGCATATTGTTGTCACAAAAGTAACGTCCTTTCATTTGATACCCCACTCGGGTATATTTGAAAACATTCGGTTTTTATTTCCGAGTTTGTCCCTTCATATACTTTGAACGGCTAAGCCGATTTTGATTAAACATGCATATTATTGTCACAAAAGTCATGCTCTTTTATTTGATACTCCACTCGGGCATATTTGAAAACATTCGGTTTTTATTTCCGAGCTTCAACCAACATATATTATGAACGGCTGAACCGATTTTGATCAAACATAGCTAAGAACACTCGCGCAATAGTCACCTATCAACCAAAAAAAACTACATTGAAATCGGTTCATCCGTTCGTGAGCTACGATGCCACAGACAGACAGACAGACAGACAGACACGTCAAACTTATAACACCCCTCTTTTTCCGTCGGGGGTTAAAAAGTATAATTTTTTATAATATAATTTAGCAATGGCGCTAACACTATAATGTTCTACTAAAGCTACAAGTACAGATAAGAAGATAGTGCAGTTTGAAGTTAAATTGAATCCCTAAATGACCATCCCAAACAACGTTGCGATGTGGGCACTTACAAGTTATCAAGTAAGCTACTTTAAAATTAGGGAAAATGGTTACAAAATAGTCGTCGAAACAAAGAAAAGGGATTTTGCATCGCGCTTTGCCACAACTAGGCAAAATTGTGAGCGACGATTTTTAGCCTATTTTGTCCCACTGAAGGGCAAAGCCCTCCCTCCCTTCTCTCCACTCTTCCCTGTCCAGTGCTAGTTGGGCCCAGTCCCTATTGTGCGAGTCTAACTCGTCCCGCCATCTCCCTTAGGTATAGGTATATAATTATTATTCGGGTATATTGTGCCAGCTTCATTCAAAAGATAATTAAATCGTTAATCACTAACAAGTTACACCCTTGCTTATTAAACGATGAATAAGTTTATGTAACGTTTGTCTCTGGCTGTCAACTTTTTAACTTCATGTGACAGTAAAAGAAAAACGTTACATAAAGTTAGTCATCGTTATAACTATAAGTAAGTGGGTAACAGCCGAATACAGAGACGCTTTTAAAATAAATAGATAAAAATTTAGTTCTACTTAATCAAATAAGCAACGCTCAATCTCTAAAATTCTCATACGAATTTTAAATTTAGAAGCTACTCAATTATTTAATTTCCCCTTAAATTTTAAATGGCGTTTCTGTATTTGGCTGTTAATCAGTTATTTTCCAAATAATAATTACGTACCTACCTATATTGATTCTTGAAATCAGGTTTACAATTTGCAACTTGGAACTTAATATTCAAATATAATTATTGCTTTACTGATAATTTTAATTAAATATTATATTTCAATAGCTCTGAACAGAAAACAAGAAATTCAAGACTGTAATCAGCGCCGTCTGTTTAATACTCTTGACAAAAACTAAACAATCTTATTTGTCAAAGGACACCTTATTCATTTACGGTACTACTAAAAGTAAGTCATAAATTTAATTATCATCTAACTCAAACGGAAATTCGTCCAGAAATAATTTAAAGTTAATATTTTAATGGCCTGTGCTTGTCTATTAATTGGAGTTATTGATTTTCTCTTAAATTTAGGTAATAGGTTTAGAGTGAACGTACCTAACAACTTTATAGGCAAACAAAAAGAGCAAGATGCTGTAACAAATTTTGTTCTGACATGAAATCGCGCTCCAGTGTAGTGACGATACATCGTTGTCGAACCACACGATATGGTGGCCTTACTTATAACTATAGGTATCTACATATTAAATTGGTAGTAATAAATGTAAGACGGTTGAAAACGATCATTGTGAAATCATATTGATTAAAAATGCTTTGAATTTGAATTTAATATTTTCTACATTCTTAATTCTAAATTTACTTATATTTTTTTACTTTTTAAAGTTCAGCGCATTTGAGTTAAATACAAACCTATACTTAATTATTTTGTGATTTTTTCTCCACTTTTCTTCGGCGCTGTTTCAGAGAATATAGTTACACAAAAGCTTACGGCCGCCGGTCAGGGACTTCTCAAACACCTTATGACGACATGCGTGTCTCATCATCATCCGAGTATTGTTCCCGGTTGAATCTCTCTCGAGAGCCCAGGGTCCGCTTTCCTACTTTTACGTCTCCACTTCGCACGATCTTCGGCATCCCGTGTAGTGAGGCCATTTGCACGCATATCCGATCTTACAACGTCAAGCCAGCACTTCTTGGGTCTTCCCAATCTGCCGCGTAATATTGCGTGTCTCTCCGCGTAATATTGCGCATTGATTTTTCAGATCCTATAATCTCGTACTTCCTACAAACTATCGCTTGGATGTGCGAAAATCGATCTGCATGGCTCAAACTGACCAAAATGGGTATCTTTCGACTTCTCATTAAGGTCTGAATTGATCATCAGTGTCTCCCTTACCGTAGAGCAGTGGTTTCAGACCACTCTCCCAACGAGGGTCTCGGGGTGTGGTGTGCTGGGAATTTGAGCTTACCAGACATCGTTGCTATTACTAAAAATTTAGATAGCGGTGAGGCGAGAATTCCTTACATGTCTGGGGTAATATCGGCCTGGGGTGTCTATCCCTGCAAATCCTCCGGTTACGATTCGGGGAGGGTATTTACATTAAATATCTAGTAGGTATATTTTAATATCTTATTACAATTGTTGTAGTGTGTATGTTTGAATCAGGGATTTTATTTAATTGAAATAATTATACGATTTTAAAGTTACATGGTTGTATTCAATACAAATATTATTTAATATCCCGATATTAAATAATATTTGGATATTATTATTTAATATCCCGATATTAAATAATATTTGGATATTATTCCCAAAACAATAAAAATAAAAATACAATATACATAACTAGCCAAAGAAGAATCGAGACTTATTGTTGGCTTATCACCACTTTTTTTCTTTTTTCTTTTTATGGTGGGGAAAATGCTTTGCAGCTTCTCCGCTGCCCGGAGGGAAGCAACGGTGTATGTGGACTTACCACTAAAAACCCCACCAGGTTTCCCGTCTCCTCGCATCGTCGGGGTGCTGGGATGCGTGAGCATTACTTCTAAATGACACCACGACGGCGTCGGCCCCTAAAGACCCCAACTTCGCGCGTTTGCGGACAGAGCTTGTGCCCCGCTACCTCTCGTAGAGCGGCGCACGTAGAAACCCACGTACGCGCATCCGCTCGGGCCCTTGCACGGGCGGCAGTTTACCGCCCACAGGCCATTTACGGAGGCAGCCGATCGTCTCTCACCCTACGGGTGGGTCGCCGTCTACGAAGGGGATCAGTGGCATTAGCCTCTAGGTCCCTTTCATCCGGCTCCTTTCTCGCCATGACCGCCTCACAAAAAACTTGTGTGGCACGCCAATTATCGTCACTGTCGACCATGGCCAAAGACCAAAGACGACAGAGACAAGTTCGGTCCGACGACACAGGCAAGTGCCTCGCGTTCGTTTGTCCAAGCAGGACATTCTTCAGTAGTGTGCACTGCAATGTCGACACTGGCGCTACAATGATGGCATTGCGTGTCTTTCTCCTTTCTAGCTATTTCACACAGATACTTTCCGAAGCACCCATGCGCGGAAAGTATCTGTGTGAGTCTATAAGTTAAAGGCCCATGTTGCCTCCCGACCCATTCACGTAGAACGGGACGAATGGTTTCGATTGTGTAGAGCCCGGCATCAGAATGAACCAGTCGTTCCTCCCATTCCACCAGAACGGAGACGTCGAGGTGTCCGCACGGTGTCCTTCTATTTCTCTTGGGGCCACGCGTTCACACAGCTCTTCACGCCAGGCATGCATAGACGCCAGAGCCTTCGCTTCAATGTCCCATGGTGGGAACCCAGCAAGAACGCAAGCAGCTTCGGCCAAGACCGTATGGTAGCCTCGGATGGCCCTGATCGCCATTACCCTTTGCGCTCTGCGCAACTGCGATATGTTATCGCGATTAAGGCCCTGAGCCCATACGGGGCATCCATATAGTGCCATGGACCTTACCACTCCTCACAACCTGTTCCAACCTATGTATGTTATGAATAAATGATTTAATTAAATTGAATATTTGTTATCCATTTTCATCCATTCCCAGTTCCTGTAATTGTTATATAAACAATAAGGCTAAAATATCCTTTAAAACTATTTATTCAGTTGTTTTTTATATCGTCCCTTTACCTCTTATGTCTTTATGACCCATGACCGATTTACGGTCCATTGCGCCTAGAAAAACTTTACTTTTCATTTCAACCTTGCCTAGCGTGAGAAATGGAAGAAAAATAAAGATAGTTGAACCTCCAAAACAATTATTTTAAAGTACAAAAGTACTTTAGAGATACCATTTAGTAGTAAATACTTGGTCTCAAACTGTTTTTTTTTCGGGCTCGAAATTCTAAATTAGGTAAAGAATTGTGATAACTGTTTTCACTTTACAGGTCCTTACGTTGGTTAGGTAGGTTTATTTGTATGTACGAATACGAAATACTCGTGCTTACATAACATAAAAGATACCCTAAACAGACTGACGGGACATTTTCCTAGGTATACAATTACAAACACTCACTATTTTCGTCTTTAGAAACATTAGTCTCGACGTCTTTTCAAAGCGACAGCTGACAACAATGAATTATTCAAAGCACCAACAACAGTTTTAAATAAACCGGCATTCACTTGAAATATAAAAATACAATCACATTACTCGTATTTATAATGTAATAGTAAAATAATACACTTTCTTGTGAACAAAGCGTTACATACAGACATAAGATGGCACAATAGATATCTAATGACACAAGTGGTTACCTATACATCATCATCATCATGAGATTAGCGAGATTTTATGGGACCAACTCGGGGCTCTCACCTGCCAAATAAAAAAAGAATTAAGATCCAAACAGACTTTATATTATGGCGTTAACATACCTATACATTATACATGTCCTAGGATAATTACATAAACAGGTTTTTTGCGAAAGTCCTAGGCTTTATGCAAAGACCTAGTATGAAACCTGTTTATCAAATTATCCTACGACATACACAATACCTAGGTACCCATACAAACAATATCGAATTGAGAACCTTCGTGTTTGAAGTCGGTTAAAAAGTACACATTCCATTTCTAGCTCATGCCGGCCTTCCACTGCGAACGGAGCGGAGTTAAAAATGTGTCAGTTTAACAAACAACGATTGTATCCACAGCGCGAAAGAGTTGTATGACTATGAAATCAACCATTGTATGTTCAACTGACACATTTTAACTCCGCTCCGCTCGTAGTGGAAGGCTGGCATAAAGTAGCTTTTATCAAACGCGGCCTAGTTAGTTGTAGACCACGATCTGTTAATTTTTAGTTTTTAACGTTTTTTTTTTTCAAAAAAGTCAAATAGTATTCTACTATAAAAAAAAACGAAGTTTAATAATTACAATTTAACTTAATTTAAAGCCTACTTAAATAATTGAGCAGCTTCTAAATTTAAAAATAGTATGGGAATTTTTGAATTTGAGAGGTGCTTAGTTGTGTAGAACTCGAATTTTGAGTTGCGTTTTTGTATTCGACCGTTAAAGCTATAGATCTAAAGTGTAGGTACTTTTTTATGATGCCTATTAAACAACATCAAAATATCACTTGTGATGCCTTTTAAACAACATCGATTAATTGTTTATTTTGCCATCTTAAATCTAGGTGGCACAAAGGGCGGCTTTATCGCTTAGACTCATAGAGTGATATCTGCCAGGCAACCTTTGGCAGGACAAGATACGGAACCTATAACATACCTTAAATAAAGCGTAAGTATACAAACATTAAAACGCGATAATGAAACGCAATAAATTACAACGTCCATTTCATTAACAGAAACTTTACCGATAATACACAATGATTATTTAAATCGACAAAACAAACCTTTAAATTGGTGGCATTCTATCGTAAATCGCAATTATACATTGTGTATGCAAATTAATACGCACTCACGAGCAAATAATTTGTGTTACCTAATCATTATCGATAAATTATTTTGTTGAGAGACTAGACAGACATATTATAAAAAAATATATTTTACAAGGAGAAAATACATCATCAAACATTTTATATAACTCGGTTCATTATAGTAAGCGACAAAAATCCACTGAATTGGTGTTAGATACGGAATGATTCGTGTTAGATCAGAAAATTTTATTTAATTAAGAACTGAAAAATAACATAATAATGAGGTACATGTAGGTACCAATTAAGATCACACCGACGCCATAGGAAATAGATTCATTGTTCGTTCCTGACTTCTTCTTCGATGCAGCTTTCATAAGATTCCATCTAGATTCCTCAGGATTCGCTGCTCCTCTGTCTTCTTGGACTGCTCCTCTGTCTTCTTGGACTGCTCCTCTGTCTTGGACATTTGTAGACCTTATTTCAACATATTTTCAAGTAAACGCCTACATTTTCATTTATTTCTTATTAAAATTAGTAATGCCCATTAGGAAGAATCATCAAATCAAGTCAACTTAATCATGGTAATTCAATACGAAAACATAAATTGCCGATTGTTTCGAAATCAATTTCTATAAAACTGCAAAGACTTATTTTATTCCATTACTTAACAACTTCGTCGTGACCCAAATTAATTGGTTTGCGATTGTAATATTGCGGTGTTTCGTATCATAAATTAAGTACTTGGGAACAATGTTGGAGGAATGCCAAAATATGTTCAACTCTAAAAACTCATTTAATTGCATTTCCAATTGTAATTTCGAAAGTACTTTTACAATAATAAGCTGCATCTTGAAATGAGAATAAATTAAGTGTTTAAAATCGAATTATTTGCCCCGTAATGTGTAATATAATATACATGGCGGCGGGGGCAGCGGTGAATTGAGCTAATAAATACTAAGTAAATATTATGTGAATTTTGAGCACCAATATTAAATATCTTCTTAAATAAATAGTTTAAGTGCCTAAAATAGATTAGAAATATTTAAACACTATCACTTATTATAACTCATATCACTTATTATCACTCATTGATTATTCCAAAAAAGTGGTCAAGCTGCTTAGGGAAAGACATTGACAGGAAAGTTTAAAGTGAAGGAGAAAGACATGCTATGGCAACCCCGCGTAGTTGGATAAGGGCAGAAAGAAGAGAAGATAGCTACACTTATGCCAGCTTTTTGTCAAGAAATAAAAAAATAAAATTCAATAGTAATAAAGTCGGCTTGACCTACTAGGCCGTACCGACTGCAAACGCATCTACCTTGATTGATTAATTATTTATTGTAGCATATAAAATCTAGGTGGCACAAAGGGCGGCTTAAGCTAGTAATACACGGTTCAACCACATTTAATTCGCTATAATTGAAAGGCACAAAAATGTATGAAGAGTGATTGAACGATAACATTGAGTGATTCGCTTTTATGTTGACGCGATTGAATTTTGGCAACGAAAACGGCAAAAATGAACTGTTTAATTTTGGCTTTAGACTATTTGAATGATCTCTTCCAGGCAACCTTTGGCAGGACAGAATAAAAGAATGTTCAATAGTAATAAACTATACTACTAGGTTCACTGGACCATACCGACTGCAAACGCAACTACAAAATGTATATGGCACGCATCCTCAATCGGTATAGCCGTGTATCCCCGGCATAGAATAGGGTTATTCCATCTCTTCCCGTGGGTGTTGTAAAAGGCGACTAAGGGATTTAGGGGGGACTAGCAAAACTTAAGTTCTCCCTGCGCGGTGGCGTATAAACTGCTTGGTCCCTAGAAGGGTTGGTGTCAGGCAGGCGGCCGGCCGTAAAAATATTGCCAAATCTATTAGCAGAAGGTATGCATGGTCAATGATGACTTACCTAATGCACTAACCCCAAATATTTGGGGTTTAGCGGACCCCGGGCTCCCGAGAGGGATGCAACCGGGAACATCGCTTGGATGAGAGATCCTCAATCGGTATAGCCCGCACGCACCGTTATGGCATTGTAATGCCATTGGATATTTTGGGACATTAACCTCACTAGATGTAAAATTAATTACTCTTATAAATATAACTATTATAAAACCTATAATTCCAGAACGTCTCACGACATTTCTCAGAGAGAAGCAAGTCATGACAGTTTAATTTACCGATAAACGAACGGTATCAAACTTCAGCCACAAGCTCGAGGTAAATTCAATATAATAATAACGGTTCAGTTATCAAAAGTTATTACAAACGAGTTTTTCAGTAAAGTTCATATTTTCAGAGATTTCCCAAATAATTTTCCATCAGAGATCATTTTCTCGAAGGAGTAACTCTATTATTATAATAAACAATTTCTTTGCCATTTTATACCGCACTGATAAACAATTTTATTATGAAATATTATGGCAAAGGTTTTTTGTTAACCTGGATTTCTCTTTTTGGTTCTTCGTTTGCTGTACACAGTAAATAAAGCAGCCAACGGGCATAATAAATTAAAGAATATTATACACAGCCAATGCTAATCGGTATTTCACTGAAGCGCTTACATTTTTTTTAAGCAAGCTTAACCACATTATATCTGGTTTTAAGGGTTCTATAATACAGAAACCAGTGGTAAATATCCGGTCAGCATAAATACTTGTCCCGGCGGGAATCGAAACTGCAACCTTCTGCTTAATATCCCTCGACAGGACCCTACCTGCTTCACCAGTCTCTTAAGAACGATTTCCCCCAGTTATACAGCAATTTTAAGGCCTGCGATTAGTTTTTGGCCCAAATGAAACACTCTGGGGGCTGTTTTATTTCAACGAAATCATATATTATTATGGTTCATTCGTGAACTATAGTTATATTAAGTCCCGCTATGGTGAACGAACGATTTATATGACGTATTCAAAGTAAGTCTTTGGATTGAAAGCTAATCCAATCCGAAAATAATCAAAGTAATCAAAATAATCATAGTAGAATACTCATAATTATATCGTTTGTCTAAAATTATCGATAGCTCATTCATTTAAAAAGGGAGTAACTTCACTTCGACTAAATGAACCGCTAAACATTAAAAAGTAACCTTCAATTATTTATTACCTTTCTTTTAGTTGTATCGTTAGCAATTTGCGACAAACAAGATGTGTAGAAACGTTTATTAAATACTTATGAAATAGGTACCGAACACGTGAGGACATACTGCTATGTTTCCCAATTGATTATTCATGAAACATCTGCCATCTTATTATGGTATGGAATATGACGTTGGAAAGAAGGATGTGGCAGTATTATATTTATGAAACAAGTCAAATATTCAACAATTGCATAGAAAATGTCTTTGCCATGGATAAAAAACATTACTAGATCTTCGTCTAGTAATAGGTATACTTAACATTGATACCCTAGGAAACCTAGAAAATCTAAAGTAGGTATAGATGTGACCGCTGGGGAGTAGAAGTCCTCGAGTGGCGACCACGATGTAATGCGAAACGGAGTGTTGGAAGACCACCTACTCGGTGGACCGATAACATTGTAGCGGTCGCGGGGAGTCATTGGATGGAGGTAGCTTGCGATCGCTATTTGTGGCGTCGTAAGGCTGAGATGATGATGATGATGATGTTATGGATGGATATAGGTAAACATTATCGTTCATGTCATTTGCCTGTTCAAATAGTTGAAAGGCTAAAGTGTTGAATAGCTCATTATTCATTATGCTAGTTAGCCACGACAATAATACATACTTATCTATGGTAAGCAAGTACCACATCCGGAAATTTTCAATCCTTCCCTCGTCTTGCGAAACACAAATTAGGTATGACTGCAAGCCCGTATTTTCTCAGGACTCTAAATTTGAGTAAATTTAATTCGAGCTGTCGTTCCCATTCTCTTAGATATATGAGTACGTGTATGATTAAACAATATTTTATTACGAAATCATTTTGAACAACGTCTCTACTGTCGACTTCGAGTCCTTGTATTACAACCCGATATTTTATTTTTATTTTAAGTACTTAAGCCAGCACTGGGTTTTCATAGAAATGTTTTAACCGACCGACGCCAGTAGACTAATTGGTCAAGTCATTGCTTCCGGATTGAGTGAAGATGCCTGATCGATTGACGCGTTTTTAAACGAAAGATAAATTTGTACGCCAAATGGCAGATCACAGCGGACATCTTTTATTTTTTAATTGTATTTGACATCTTTCTTTGTATTATACCTGTGTATCATGAATGAATAAATGAATTGAATGAGGTTTAAAACTGCCATTTGCTCACTTCAGATGGCGCTACTGTAGCACGTATGCCTTTATTTGACACCTTCATAGTTTTTTCGTAAACAAACTAAGTTATTTTGAGATAATTTTGCAAAATGCCACTGTGTTCAGCTGTGGATTGCAAAAACATAGCAAATCATTTATTCCCCAAAGATGCTAGTAGAAAAAAACAGTGGATAAAAGCTATGAGGAGAAAAAATTGGCGACCTAAAAACTCTTCAAGGTTATGTGCTGCCCATTTTAAACCTGAAGATTTTTTTGAGAGAAATTCCTACACAGGTAAGACGTTTCCTTTCTTAAAACTACTAGTGTACCTACCTATTGATCTAAGGTTATAATAGTGTACTATTGTAACGATACCTAGTCTGTATGAGAATGTAAACCTATTCTCTTAGTAATAGACCATTCATTAGTTTTTACAGTATTTTTCACGTACCATCATTGATCAGTGATCATCACAGACGTTTCTCTCACGGCAAGCTTTGTGTAAATTAGGGTCCTTATCTTACCTTATCCACATTTTCTTATTCTTTCAGGTGATGTAAATAAAAAAAAAGTATTGAGGAAAACAGCAGTTCCTTCTATATTTTCTTTTACCAAAGTAATTACCGCAATAAAGCCAGAAAACCAACAACGGTTAAACAGACTTCTAGAAAGAAGCAGAAGGAGACAGTGTTACAGTGATACAGCACCTGGACCTAGCGGAATACAAACCAAAAATAATGATCAATTCAGTGATGAACAAGTTTCAGTTCAAATGGAAATAGAAATTGGTACCAATGTAACCAGTCCACAGGTTAAAATTACCAAGAGCAATCCACCCAATATCTCCACTGAATCAAAGATTACTCAGGTGAACTTCGAACATGTGTATGGATCCATAGAAAAATATAAAAACAATGATAGTGTTATTGCTTTCTATACTGGCTTTGAAACATATGCAAAGTTTTATTTTGTTTTTTCAACATTAAGCCCAATGGCCCATTCTATTCGGTATTATGGGAGTGCTGTAAGAAATGTTAGTACTGAGAATCAGTTTTTCCTGACAATGATGAAATTACGTCAAAATAAATGCAATTTTGAACTTGCACAATTTTTTCACATTAGTCCGACAACGGTGTCTAACATTTTTATTACATGGATTAATTATATAGAACAACTTTGGAGCAAATTAAACATTTGGCCAGAAAGAGAATTAGTACTTTACTATATGCCTGAGAGTTTTAAACAATTTGACAAAAACATTAGAGTAATCCTCGACGGGACCGAAATACGAATTCAAAAACCCGGCAACCCTGTTTCTCAACAAGCTTCATGGAGCAGCTACAAACACAACAATACACTAAAGATATTAGTGGGAGCTACACCTGGAGGCCTATTATCCTATTGCTCCCCTGCATATGCTGGTTCAATTAGTGACAGGCAAACTGTAGAGAGAAGCAACTTACTGAACATGTGTGAACCCGGTGATAGTATTCTTGCAGACAGAGGATACAACATCCAAGATATGTTCATCGGCAAAGATATTACTCTTAACATACCTACATTTTTAAAGGGAAAAGGTCAAATACCGAATTTAAAATTACTGAAAGACAGGAAATTAGCCAGTCAGCGAGTTCATATTGAACGTTTAATAGGCTTAATGAAAACCTATAAAATTGTAAAGGAAGAATTGCATCATAATTTTGTACCTCTCGCATCAAAAATATTTTTTGTGTGTTTAATGTGCTGCAACTTTAGGGAAAACATTATGAAATGAATTTTACTTATAAATTAAAGACATTTTTCGGTTATAATCATGTGGTGTTTATTATATTACTTTTGGCATTGTTTCAACGGTCAACGTTTTGAGAGATTTACAATATCTTGTCTTAAGATTCCATAAAAGTAGTCGATTGCAATTTTACTTTTTAATTTTGTTGTATTACAGACCCGTAATATTTGTATAAATACTTATCAATAATAGCAGGACGCAAATGTTGCTCATAAAAAGATTTTAGTTTCAGAACCATTTCAGAAATGAACTCTTCATCTCGTTCTATATAAATTGTTTTCATGTCTTTATATGTATATATAATTAAATTACAGTACTTGCGGTTTGTACAAAATAGCTGCCCTTGTACTTGAGTATAGTACTGATGTTTTTTTTTTAATTTTAGGTCGCCATTAGTGTCTTGGTACAAATATGGTATTGTGGTAGGTAAGATACAACTATTTCTAGAAACAAAAGGGCACTTCACCTCTATCACAGTTTCGTCGTGCAGTAGCCCATCAGGTGACGCTGCGAGAAACGGGTGCGTGATTGAAATAAATAAACCACATTTTTGTATTTTCTCACCCAGAAACTCTTCATAGTTATGAATAGCAATGGGCTCATTAACTTTTCCATGAGTGGTGGCTCTTGAAGTAAATTTTCTTGGCTCTAATAAGTTTTTGACCATTGCTAGACTTGTACTTCCTTTGGTATGGCAGACAAGATGAAAATTACTGGCTGTTATTCGAACATTTCTAGCAAGGTGCCAGGCTTTTGAAGCATTTTGTCCTATAGTACGGGCTTCAATGTCATCAACATGTTGCTTATTGATGTTTTTAAGGTACAAACTTTCCAATAGGAAGTCTTTTGGAGTTTGCTGCAAATAATCATGGTCACATTCAAGTGCATAGGGATTAGCAGGTTTGATGACTTGTAAATATGGCATTGTACTTTTAAAAGTACTAGCAAATCCAATAGCTAAATTTTGAACATAATTTTCATAATTATCTATTATTTCATCTTGTTTTATTGGATGATATAATACCATACTTTTAGACCGTTTACTAGGTAATGCATGAGATTGCAAAGGTGAAGCATAAAAAACTCTTTTGGGTGTTTTAAATGACATTAATTCTTGCGTGCACACTTTGTGCATGATTATAGTTTTTGTACGCACCATATCTTCAATGCCATGCAGACCTGTGAAGATGTGCTTACAGTGTGCCTCCAAACCACTTCCAGCGGCACATTCACAATGACTGACTTCTATAGTGCCATTTAAATCTATTTTCAATAAAACTATGTAAAGAAGTTTCTTCATTTGTGCTTTGCATTGCACATGAAAATAGGCATAGTTTCCTTCAAAGGCAACACGAAGAGTAACCAAACTTCTACTTTCATACAACAGACGACCTTTGGGTGGTACTTGAAACCTCTCCGCAAACTCTTGGATGTGGTGTTTGGACAGCGGTGGTAAATTGGTGCTAGCGTTTACATCTCTAAAGTGACTGATATTTGGAAACTCAGGAACTTCGTCATCGAGTTCCTCTTCAACTCCAATAATGTTTCTGTCGTACGCCTCTAGCCTAAAACAAAAACATAGAAAATCCATGAAAAAAATACCCTTGTCAACCATTTGTAAACAAAGACTTATTTTTAATAAAATCATAAAAATTACAAGTCGTACGACCCCGAAAATAAGCACGTATACTTATCTCAACATGTAGGTACTTTTTACAAAAGGGTTTTTACATATTTCCAACATATAAATCAGTACAAAGCCTTTTTGTAAACAATAACAAACAAACACTAAAATGCACTTTTTTACTAACCTTTCAATCAAAACAGCTTTTTTTCCGCTAGTAGACGCATTCCTTTTTCTCAGCTCCCCTTTTATTTGGATTATACTCCACGTTGAATACATTTTAATTCATAAAATTGCTAAAGACACATGCAATCAAAGTTGAAGTTTGGCGGCATCTGGCCGTGCTATACTAGCGCCACCTGCCTCGACCTTTTAGTTTCTAACCCCATTGAATTGAATTGAATGCTTTCTTGGTTCGAATCCCGCTCTGCGTCGATCAGTGATGACACTGGATATGCATGCATTAAACTTTTAGGTTAACAAAAGTTTTACTAATATAGTGCATATATTTATGAAGGGGGCAGACTTGGTCATCGACGTAGGATCAAAAATTCAAATTCAGAGTCTGCCACAGAGCCCTGCATGGCTCAAGTGTGCATTTTGCCAAATTGGCAAAATGCACCCGGAAGAGAGAGCAGGAATACTCACGCAGTGGGTGCTGACAGATAGCAAACGAGTTTGAGGAAGAGCCCAGGTAGCGTGACAATTTTAATGCCTTCCCCCATTTTCCCTAAAATACCAGGCCACTCAGAAAGTTTTGCGAAAAAAGTTTTTATGTTCTTTATACCGGCCACTTGTAATTATTTTGAAAACTTCGATTATTTAAAAGTAGAAATACCACTGTTCGATTATCAAATTTCCTCCCCATTTTTTTCAGACCCAATTCAAATTTTCTTGACTCATTAAAAATGGATATGCGTCGAGAACATTTTCATGCTATGATTATTTACAATTTCAAATGTGGCTTAAAACCTGATGAGTCATTTGACCGACTTCGAATTGCTTTTATGGATGAAGGACCATTCAAAAGCAACCATCTACCGCTGGTATAGCAAGTTCAAACGTGGTCGTCTTACTTTGGGGGATGAACGAAGGAGTGGTCGTCCTACGACGGCTGTCTCCGAAGAAAGTGTGCTGGCAGTTGTTGAACGTTTTAGATAGGCAACATTTTGGTCTTAATGACAACATTTGTATCAACTTTCGAAAAAGCAGTCCCTCGATCAATAAATTTTCGATAAATTGTTCATTCGATGTAGCGATTTTCGGCAAAAAGTTGTTTCGCACTAAAGTCCATTCGAACAATCTTCAGTCGATCATCCATGAATCGAGCATATGTTTTTCGCATAAAAATTACGGACCCGTTTTCATCGCCGGAAGACGCGCTAGCAGCGTTTGAGAAGGCCGTGGAAGAAGTGTCTGCGGAGGACTGGAAAAAATGTTTTGAAAATTGGTTCAGACGCCTGAAACTTAGTTAAGAGTTCTTTGAAAAGATTTAGTAAAAAAATGTTTTTCATAGAAGTTAGTTTTTTTGTTTCTCAAAACATTCTGAGTGTCCCACGTAGCCGGATCTAGGGCCGGAGGCCGTAAGGAAAGGAAGACCTTTGCTCAACAGAGGAACATAACAGGATCTTGAAAAAAAAAAACTAATATAGTGGAGTGAAAACTGCTCTAGTACCAGTCCCCGACACCTGCACAATGAACGAGCTGATGGATGCCAATTCCGCTATTCCTGTTAAGAAATCCTGGAAAAAGTGCTCTCGAGCTCTACTGTTTGCAGAACTACTAGTTTCTTTACTGTGATCTCAGTTTGTAGTTGTTTTAGAACGCCTTTTCACAAGATGAAACAGCAAACTAAAGAGAATCGTCAAAAAAATAAATGAAATACAACGGATTCAACTCGTTAAGACTTTGTAGCCAAAAAATTCTGGATAAACCACACATACAAAGTAAGGAAAAACGGTAAATATTGCAATGCAGAGATAACAATGTCGGTAGGTAACTCTGGGCATGTAGCCAACACTCGGAGGCAGCTGAAATCTAGAACAATTGAGTTATTTATAAACCACTTCAACAAACGTCGTTGTTGTCTAAACAGAGTTATGTATGCCACAACAAAGTTGTATCGAAAAGTAAACAGAAGTTTTTGAATTTAAAATTTTAGATTTAAAATATTTATACTTCTACATGAGAATGACTTTGAAAATTGAAAAACAAACTTTTTTGAAAATTTTAATAAATAAATTACCTATTTTGTAGTATTCTGAAGCTTCATATTGTAGACATCCATGGAATTCACCACTTTGTTGTCTCATACGTGACTAATAAGTGGTGCTAAGGAACTTCATGAAAGACTTTCGCGATTCGTTATTAATATCGTAGTTTAATGTTAGTTTGTTGCAAATCAGTAAATAGTTAATTTCTATTTTAGTGGGTACTTTAGCCCAAGCAGTTATCCTCGAGTAAGTAATAAATTATGGCAGCGAAAGCTTCCCACTAACCGTGAGTAGAAAAAAGTAAGTAAGTGAAAATTACTTCTGGAATACCTTTATTTTTTCCTTGAGGTGCTACACAAAAGAATTACACAAAGTTATATTAAGGTGAGATTGATAAAGTCTTCTATTTGATGAGTTTTATTTATTAAATAAAGTCAATGGAGCATGTACAATACAGATAGTGACATATAGGTATAGGGTACCTACTATTATTAAATTAGCTTGAGATCTCACCTTAAGCGCAACTATCGAAGGCATTGAAAACGTAATCGATATTATATGAAATTCAATGTCCTGACTGATCTAAATATCAACGCAGAGCCCAAACCGCTGGTTCTAGAGACATGACGTTTGGAGAGTGTGTTCTTTGTGGTGTGTAGGGATTCACTATTCTTAGTTAGGGTTTTTGGAAAATCTTACGGGATCGGTACTTACGCGCGTAAAACCGCAGGGCCCTGCTAGTTTAGAAATAAAACACGCGATACATTTTGGCAAATTTGTTTTATTCAACTTTTCGCCCGCCTCCTAAAATAGCTCAAGCTGTAGCCTAATTCCAGGCTCAAGACTTTTTTTATCCCGTTCTTATATAGCAAACTTAATAAAAAGTAATTAGGAAATTCTCGATTTTGTGCCAATTTTTTTTGACTAATTTTAGAAAATCTCACAAAGTTACCGATTTAAGGAATCCAAATTTTACTTGAAAGCTCTTCGACAAACGCATATTTTAACATATGACCCATCAAGTCATATCTACAAAACGACAAGCAAATGCCACAAATAATTCCGTAAACAACGAAAACATAAACATCGTCAATGTCAAAAATAATAATGAACTTCTAACAAGTCGAGAGTCATTTCATTAAAAATTAACAACAACTTTTACAGAACATAAAATTAATTATTTTCTTGCTCATCAACTACCATCCATGTCTGTTTAATAAACGAAACTTATTTTAATCAAGATCCGGGGACAACTTTAAGATGTGGTAAACCAATATAAAGAAAATGGATGTGGCTCGCTGAATCTTAGAATATAAAATAAAACTGTTTTATCAGACATGCGCATCAACAAAATACTTACTCGATGGCAGTGCCACCTGAAGGATCAAATTGTTAATCCGGTAACTTTTCAGAAAGCTGAAAATCCATGTCGGGCGCATCGAAAATTGTTGATTATTTTATGACGGAATGTCGTAGAACTTTTTTTTGTGTACAGATTGTAGGCGACATTGTTTCTGATATTTTAGTGCAGTTTCCATACAAATATGTCGAAACGTATAGAAGCCTATCGACATTTTAGCCAAATCAGACATTTTTTGTCTAAAATTTGGATAGGCTTTGCACCAATAGGAGGTTCTTGTCTTAAAACTACACCAAAATGTAGGAAATAATGTCACCTACAATCTGTGCAAAAAAAAAGTTCTACGACATTCCGCCATGAAATAATCAACAATTTTCAATGAGCCCGACAGGGATTTTCAGTTTCAAGGACGTTGACGTTGTTACTCCTCTTAATAGTAATAAAGTCAAAACAGAGAATTAAATAAAAAAATAAAAAATAAATAAATTCTGTGAACAACACACAGCGCCATCTAGCCCCGTGGTAAGCGACTAAGCTTGTGTTACGGTGACTAGACAACGGATATAATACTTATATTTATTTTTCTTTTGTAAATACATACATATTATACATAGAAGGACACCCGATATCCCGATATTAACCTTCAATCTTCTGCAAGCTGGCAGCGTGGGAACACTGCCAGCGTTTTGGGCACCATGCCGCGGGAGGGCGGTGCCGACAACTTCTTGTTGCTTTAGGTTTTAAGTCTTTTTTCTATTTTGTGTTTTGATGTTTATGTAAATTGTTTGACTCGTTTTAGTGAATAAATGATTTATTTCTGCAAATGTACCAAATAGTAAATACAATACTCGTAGTCATAAATTATATGACATCACAGTGGATACGATTAAATATGGTCAAATGTTTTCTTGCTCTAAGCTCCGGCACTGAACAAAATTAAATAACGTAACTGAAAGTTGCTATTAAAATGGTAGATTAAATAGAATATCATATTTTATTTCACTGAATTCTATTATCCCAATTAATTGATGATTAATTGATGATAATTGTTGATTTAATTGATTAATTGATGATATCTTCTTCTTCTTTGTGCTCGTCTTATCCCGTTACATGGGGTCGGATTTCCTTATGCGGCGCCATGTAGATCGCATGTTCGTGGCCACGTTATTGGAGCCGAGGCATTTCATGTCCCTTTGATATTTTTGTCATTCAAGAAGTTAGGGGTCTTCCCCTAACCCCTCTTTTTGCAGCCATCGAGGCACTTTTTTACAACGTAATTGATGTTTCAATATAATGTGCTAAATTAAGCGATGGTTTGAAGAAAGATCCAAAATAAACTCGTCAAAGATCACCACGTGAAATTTGACATCACTCACGCCCACGCCGCACCAACAATAAATTAATGAAAATATAAACTGCAAACTGATCTAGAAGGATCTGTATATCTGTGTGTACTTGCAATGGCAAACTTTGTTCTTCAAGTTAAAAGGAATTTTAAGAGGGTGTCGTTGGTGTTCCGAGCCTTTCTCATACAAGTATGTACTTAGTGAGAAAGTGGTGTGTCTTCACATTTCCAAGATTCCACTACTGAATTGTTTATTGGGTTGTTGTTAAGCTGGCATTGCGTCATAAGTACTCGTAAAGAAGACTTTATGGACTACTTCTCGATTCCTCTTCTTATCGTGTCAATGGCGTATTTTTTTTAAAGTTGGGCCGTTTATAATTTTTTGTTGATATACTGCTAAATTTTTAAGGGAAAATAGGTCCGTGAGACTTGCACTTGCATATTTGTATTGGTAAATTCTGAAGTCTAACGGTGAATCAACATAGTCCGGTGGCATACGGGAAATGTGTAAATACGGCATGTTATATGTGGATATAATATCTTTGGATGAAAACATATTTCATGAACAGCTCTAAAGATCAGAGAGAGTATTCATTAACCTCTCTCAATGAACAAGGAAACAAACAATTCTCTCTGATCAAGTCACCATTACACTGCTTACTAGCGTGATCCCATAACCTTGGTATTGGAACATGAATCTGGATATAATATGCACTCAGGTTATTAAGGTAAATATTTTGTTTGTGTTGCTATTTGGAAATCAATGCTGCTGTTGCTTTCACTAGCATGGATTACCCTTCTCCGGTCTGTCTTGTGCATTGGACAACAAAAAGACGAAAATTAAACTTTGTGACATTTACGTAAAAATATAATGATCAAAACAATAGTTTGCTTGCATCTCACTTTAATAACAATTAATCTATCACAATTATTTGTTATTAGCTTTCAAATCATACATAAGTGCGTATACAGAAAGAAACCTGGAAACTTATAAGCGCTTACCAGCGCTTGTCAGCGCTGGTCCGTTCTACACAAAGGAAGCAGGTTGAGGCAGAATGTCGGACTCATCGGACGATGTTATGACGTCAGCAGCCCAGCGCTGACCAGCGCGTGTTGAAGCTTGTCGGCACCGATCAGTGCTTATCGGCGCGGGTTCATACATTTTCCTGCGCGGGCCACCAGCGCTGACAAGCGCTGGTAAGCGCTTGTCAGCGCTTATAAGTTTCCAGCTTTCTTTCTGTATACGGCCTAATATTTACAACTAACTCAAATATACGAAAAACTTACCTAAAAATACAATTACCAAATCTTACTGAAATGTATCTAAAAACTTAACTTATTTTCTTCTTTTCGTGTAATTTCCTTTTTAACTTTGCAACAACTTTCCTTATCAACAGTTTTATTGAATAGTAAAGTAAAACTACACTAAGTGTTAAAACTGCTATAAGATCTAGATACAATTTTTGGTACATAGGTGTATCTAGGCCTACTGTTCGAAGATACCTAGCTCCTTTAGTTTGAACGACGTGATCTACCCAGTAGTTTATTAATTGAGCTGGCGTCATGGGTCTGGAATGGAGTAGTGAAGATATTTCTTGAACCCTTTCACGATAGCTGAAAATTGAAATCATGAAATAAATACACCATATAATTTTCATCTGTTTTCGGGATGCTGATTTAAAATGAAACATACAATTTTGCGTTTTTAACATTTCACGAGATTAATTTTACAAAAACACAAATGACACCACATATCATCGCAAATGTGGAAGTAAGGTAATGATAAAAATAAATTTATGTACAAATGTCTATCTAGGTATCTAAAATACTATTTCGCCAACTTACCTCGAGTTACCTAATATCTCCCGAATAGCACTCTCCAATTCATCAGGCAGTTCGTAGGTTATATCGACTTTTAGTCCAATGCCTTTGGCCACTGCTCTAGCCATATTGACAAACTGATCACCGAATAGTGGTATACCAATGATAGGGACCCCAAACTGAATGGTTTCAGTCGTTGAAAGCAGACCACCGTGAGTTATAAAGAGAAGTGTATTTGGGTGAGCTAAAACGTGATAAAAAATATTATAGAAAAAAAATAAATTAAAAAAAAAGTGAACCTCACACTGCGCCATTTTGCCTCAGTGATTTAATATTTATTTTCTTTTGCCAATTACAATATTAACATTACATAAAAACAAATATTTATTAAAAAGTATTTGTATTTGTAAATGTGTTTGTATTGTATAAGTAAAGGTGTTCTAGCTAAGTGATATAGCTATTATATTATATTAGTAACTGTTGTATCATTTAAATAATGAGTAATACGCTTTGTACCAACATTTTTAAAACGTTATTTTATGACTATTGCATTTTTTTATCTTTATGTTTAAAACAGAACAAAAAACAATGCAAAATTAATACTTAAAGAAGAAGATAGGTCTCCATTTAATATAAATAAATGTAAAATGCAAAGAAACCTTAATCATAACACTTCATAAATTGTAGTATATAATATCTGAAATCTCATACCAAGAATACTTTGTTGAGGAGCCCAATCTACAATATGAACATTACTAGGAACATCAGTCAACGGAGCTTCCAACTTCCAAATTACAGTTTGGTTGAATTTGCTAAAGGTTTTCAGCAGGCCTTTCTTCATATGATCAGGCATTGTTTTTGCTGGCACCATGGTGCCCAGACTGAAGTAAATCGCTCCATGTTCTGCTTTATCGAGGATAACTTGTAGATTCTAAACAAAAATGTTATTTTTAATGTAGTTAACTACAGACAGGCCCAGTGTATGAACATTAGGTATTGTGGGTAGAAAAAGCCCATAGAAATAGAGATAAGGTAACAACAGTTGAGAAGTTAAATGGATTTATTGATTAGAAGAGAAAATACGAACTAAGAGAAAATTCGCAATAGAAATAATAAATTTTGCTGCTGAGCTCTATATTTGTAAACTGTTAATTATTAATTTACCTTAGGCAAAGGTGCCACGTGATCATCCATATGATAACCAGCTATCGGAATGTAGTTCTGTGGTAAAGCTAAAGATAATCCCTGTGATGCGTGAGAATTGCCGAACATCAATGAAGCATTGTACAAAACATGATCAAATTCTGGAATTTCTCGGCCTCTTATCTGGTAGGCGGGACCGAAGACTTCTTTAAAAGCATTGACATAGGAGCTTTCGTATAACCTAAAATGGTCCCACAAACAATTTCATTCAGGCAAGTGGCCTTCAAAAACCAATAAAATATCTGTAAATAAACAATAAAATCTAATAATTCTACGTATACAGTAATTAAAAGAGAATCCCATGTATCTATAATCATTTTAAACAATCATAAGCCAAGAGAAACCTTATCAAAAGTTCGCGCGTGTTCTTGACCGCGTACGCATGCAACCGCGAACGCGCGATTTGATAATGATAGTGTGAAAAAAAAAAAAGGATAACTTCTTCTCTAACAGAACAACCATAACAAGATGTAATCTGGTACTCAATGAACTATTTATTCTCGTTTGTTCTTAATAAACTGGATGTTATGAACGAGGAGAGCCTGATTGAGCTGTATACCACAGCTTATGCTGAAGATAATATCGAAAACGCATAAACCCTGATGTTTGACCTTGTGCCAAGTAGAAATAAGACAGTAAGAAGAATTTAAGGGACAACCCAGAAAAATCTGGACGATATTAAAGTGCTCATGAAGGAGGTGTACCTGGAGCTGGTACCTATTTTTGTGGCTAGGAACCTGGAAAAGCTACAACCCATAAGCTTCGACAATGCTATGACCTTGAGCGCTAAAGGGCCCATCGACAACGCGAATGCAGTTGCGCACTGAACACCACTAGCGCCATCCCTCAAGCACAATGACACTAAGAATCGTAATATTTAATCTGAGCGAATGACATGTGCGGGGGCCGAAATGTGCTGAAATGTTGTTGTTTGTGCTGAAACTTGGCAGGACAACACTTTAAAGTCACGATTCCCCTATGGCAGCATTTAAACTTCCAGCAGCCGGGTTTATCCATATCGACCTAGTCGGCTCACTGCCAGTTTCGCAGGGATACTGCTATTGCGTCATAGTGATATACCGATTTACCAGGTGGCCTGAGGCTATCCTTTTAAACGACATAACCGCGGAAGCCGTAGCCAAAGCTTTAGCCATTGTCTGGATTTCGCGATTGGTTTGTCCAGCCGACATCGAAAGTCACCGTGGAAGTCAGTTTGAGTCAGACCTATTTAAAAGTCTTGCGCAGCTTGTAAGTGTACAGCAACTATGAACTACAGCATACCCCCAATCATACAAATTGTTTTGTGAAAAATTCTATAGGCAACTAAAAGTTGCCATAATCTGTCACTAGAGCGGGAATTGGGTCGATCCTCTTTCATTGGTCTTGCTGGGCATCTGCAGCCATAACAGTAACAAAAGGACCACGTTCGTCTTCAAAGACGGCCCGAATTATACGAATAACAATTCTCCGGTTTCAACGGTTTTTCGATTTAACCGTTCTAGAGTCTCTCGAACAGAAGACGATTTATGCGTAGAATTGCTATTCGTATTGGTCGAATAGACTCTTAATATTATTTAACTGAGTTTGAGAAACTATAACATTGTAATAACATTGAATACCTAACTGATCTATTATGTCAATTAATTTTTGCAAATGAACGTGTAATTTTCTATGTCGGCCAACATCAGCATGGCAAAATTGTAAGTATAAACTACTCCAACATCTTGTGTTAATACCTACCTACTTTATATCAATGATACTTTACCTTATCCCAAACCCTAATTAAGTAAACGTCATAAACATTAGACCCTCGATCTCAATAACTACCAAAGTTAATTACTCGGTCATTTTAAGATCGTTCTGGGAATACTTCTAGCCTGGACACTCGTAAAATAGAAACGATTCGACGGCATCTTGTCCATTTAAGTCCAAAAAATAACTTAATTAAAATTAGAGATATTCCACAATAATAATTGCAGATCGAATGTTGCCATCGATAGAGATTTATAAACATTTGTTTATATATTATTGCAGATTTCGAGCCACCTTAATTACATTCATCAAAATACGTGGTTTCAAGTCTAGGTTTATCCTATTACTATTCTAGGTCCAACGGCGGTTTAGTAAAGACTTTTAACCACTTTTTATTTCTTCCCTTTAATCAGAAAAAAAACCAAAACTCTGAAACGATTTAGAATAAATAGACCGAATTTGAAGAATTTAAGTTCTTTAAATAAATCGATTCTCCTAAACTTCACCCACATTTTTAACTCCTAATAGGATAAAAAATAATCAGTGAACAACAGCCTTAAGAAAACCCTAAGAGCATTTAGTCTAAGTTGCAATCGTCAGTTTTATTTTTTTCTTTACGGCTAAGCCGCTTATGGTCCGGGATTTTTAGATTTATCTTTAAGAGTTCTAGACGCCTTTAACTTAATTAGGTACGTTCTAATAAAAAAAAGTGTTTACTCAACGCTGAGTTGGCATTAAGAAAACATTTCCCAACCTATTGTCTTTAGATTTCTAGTAAAATAACAGTTAGCGGCCACGGTGAGCTTCGTATTATTTTCAGGATAGAAAAAGATCATACATCGTTATATGGCCTTATTTTAGATGAAAGCGACCCAAACCTCGACAAATAAATGTATAGAATATATTAAGAAGAAGTAAAAAGGATAAGTATAGTAAAATAGAATGATATACACAGATTTAAAGGTAAGTAGGACCAAGGTTTTAAAACCGGTAGTGTACTGCAGTCTTCTTCTTCTTGTTCCACTCCTATCGGAGGTTGGACAACATCAGGGCAATTTTTATTTTAGAGACTGCAGCTCTAAAAAGAGTGGTGGTACTGCAGCCGAACCAATCTTTTAGGTTCTTCAGCCAAGAGTGGCGTCTCCGGCCGACACTTCTTTTTCCAGCGATCTTTCCCTGGATGATGAGCTGGAGTAACTGCAGTGTACTGCCCCAAATAAATCGGCCTACACTAAAATTGACTAACATTTATGCTTGGCTGCATAGTCGAATAAGTAGATATTATAATATATATAGTTACTCCTAAAATAGACACAAAATATTATTAGAGGATATACTAACCATGACATAGTAGCTACAAACATGACGAGCCATAATTCCTGAACTCTCTGTACGAAAGTCAACGGCGGCGTCCATGGGGACATTTGATTTGGCGTATAAGCAGGGTTTGGTGCATTGCCTATAAGGGTCAAGACGAAAGGATTTGGTTCCATTGAAGATGACCATATCAGCGGGCATCCAAAAACTGATGGAAATCTAAAAACGTTAAATTTCATTTTACTTTCTGTAGTGGTAATGAACAGTCAGAAATATAATATGAAAACTGATGTGCTTGGCACAGATGCAGACCCACCAGCATCCAGCATATTTTATTGTATGGTCGTGTGATCTTGTCTTTTTAGGCTGCTGCTTTCAACTAAGGATCACTGTGAATAGACCTTGAGGTTTTAAACAGCTGAATATTTGGACACATTTTTGGAAAACAGAGAAAAGAATTTGCCTATCAAGGGTTACAGGAGTCTTATGAATAGAATTGTATATCTTATTAACATACGTACCCTGAATAAAGGTCGCTGAATAACCATTCAACGATAGCCACATCGAATTCTTCCGTAGGATCCATGATCAGCCTTCTGACATTTTTATGACTAATAGCATCATACGAAGCATTGAACATGACTTCCAATCCTAACGATAAATCGAACATCTTCGATTCATGTTTTAAAATTTTATCTATGTCTAACTGTTCTTCTGCAAAATGAAAACAAATAGTGAGTAAACAAACAAAACATACAGTTCAATCATTTCATTTCATTTATATTTAAGATCAATTTAATAAAGAGACTTACGCATGTATTCAATTTTCTTAAAATTAGAGCTAACATCGATTTGTCGGACATTTGGAGGAGGATTTTTTAATGGTATTGGTGTAACATAAGTTATCTGAAAAATAAAAAAACAAATATAAAAAATACAAATCGTATTTCTAATGATTCTCATTATTTATGAGAACTAAATGAAATTAAATGAAGTTTATCTATTTTTTTTAAAGATTACTCTTATATGACAAATTTAGAGTTCGTCTCTATCGAATCGTCTAAATCTCTGATACCTACTCTAAAAGACAACTCGCCTAATTAGCCGAAGGTCAAAATGTCGTCTTAAAAGCAGGTCTAAAATTCAATTTTGTCTAAGTAGCAGTTTAAACGAAGTTTTAGTCATTAATCTCAGGGTCGGTATTACGCTCCGCAATCGTGTTTCAATAGTGTGTCGATAGAATATTAATCGTCATATTTGACGTGTATTTGACACATTTGGCAGTTTCCTATGTTAACTATTCTATCGACACACCACTGCGACACCACTGAGACACCACTGAGATGCCACTGATGGAGTCTCGATAGTTGTCAAAACTCTAATGACAGGATGGATTTTAACAGACTTGACAGACAGAGAAGGTTGGTTACCATGCTTACTATTGCAATTCCACTAAGATACCATTACGATACTATTGAAGTCTACCAAATTTGTCAGTCTCGATATAATGGCAATAGTGTGTCAATATAATCCTAATAGTATTGTCATCTTGTGTCATTTAGTGTAATACCGGTCCAGGTCGTATACAATTAAGTTTCGTCTAAACGAAGGAAAGTCAAAAGTTTCGACATCAAACCACAGTCTTTTTTTCTGTTCCGTTCGCCTTTTCTCTGTTTTCTCTATCGCGCACAATAAGAAGAATGTTTAATTCAGTTGGAATATTCAGAATGGATTACGATGGAGAAGCAAGTACTGTAAATTGATGATGATGAAGATTTTTGTGAGTCAAAATTAGAGTTAATTGACAGTCAAAAAGGGAAACCATGATTTTACACGCCGGTTATTATTGCTACAATTTAAAAAAAAAACAAATAAAGTCAACAGTAGTTTTTGATCAGTGCAGTCTAAAGCCAACGCCACTGCACAATCTATATCCCTTGGCAAGCCCCTCAATCAGTAAAACAGAACAAGATGACGACCCGAGCCATCCCCTTTTTGTATCAACCCCTAAACCACGACTGAAAAATAGCTTTCTGACCAATACCGAGGCTATTAGAGAACACCCCAAGGGAAAACAGATTAAAACTCTGGCGAAAACACCACTCGCCTCCTAGTGGATATATTGAACCAGCCGAGAAATTACCACCTGGCCATAACCTGCCATGGACGTCATGGGAAATCCTCAATTGGCTTCGAACTCAAGTCGGCCGTTGTAAGTCCAACATGAGACGATGGGGTTATACCGACCCAGAAAAAGTCTGCTGCCACTGTGGTATTCAAACGGAACAAATAATGTCTCACTTGCTAGTGTACCTATCAAGTAAGTACTGCTTCCTGCACTATCCAAGACCTTTATGATGCAACAGACGGCGCTGTGGACATCGCCACATATTGGGCTCGACATTGTAAATAAATCTAGGAATTTATGTTTATATATCTTACATGGAATATATTTATAAAAAAAAGGAATCGATACGAAAAGAAGATATGCACATCTTCTCTACAGGAGATTACTTTAGATTGTTTAAAGTAATAAGGTATAAGCTTAATATTGACGGACAAAATTACAAATGTGATTATAAAGCAGCTAAGTTCAATTATTAATTCAAATTGATTATACATCGACTAGATGCTTTTTTCATTTGAACAGGTTTGGAAAAGGGTAAGACTTTAAATATTACCGCAATGAATGAAACACGAAATTTTGTTCAGTTCGCTTGTCCGTCATTGTCCTACAAGCCATATCAACGATGCATTTAATGAAACCACAGGCGAATCGTCTGAGATGCGAACATTTCTAAACTACATAAATAGACAATAGCTGAACTCTGGTATGCGAATCGAGATTCTGCAGCAGCAGTTCTAATGAGAATCATAGAACAACTAACTCTGTTGAATCTTAGCATCGCCGCCTAAAAGCTCGCGTACCCCGCCAAAATTCAAGTATTTTTTATTACAAATTTTAAGGAAAGTGGCAAAATTGCAAGATTTAAATAAATAAATATATTTTCTAATCTGCCTGTAAAAAAGAAAAAAAAGATATCGAGTAGGTAGGTACAAAGTGTTCAAAGAATTTAAAAGATTTAGTAGTGGGAAATTTAACTGTTTTTGATTTGTGCTAAATTTAGTTAAGTAACAGTCAGTTAGTATACTGCCTAATCCAGATTAGTGAGTTCGATGTAGCTGCGCCAGCCAGCCTAAGCGTTTAAATTAAAGTAATGTTTAAATCAATTGCCACAGTAGATAAAGTCACCTTATTGACTATTTGCAATTAAGACAAAATCACAGACCATTAGCAAGTTACACGAAGTGCTATTTAGACGAGTCCTAGTTGTGTTTTAGGCGAGTTGCTACGTTAGAGTAGGTACTAAATATTTGGACGATTCGATACTAACCCCAAATTAATACATAGAATACAATAAAACAGCTATATCAAATTGATAAATTTAACCGATAGGTTAAAACAATAATAAGTGTTTTTACAATAATTAAACAACTATTTTTGTTGCTTTAAATATGTTTTGCATTTATCAAACGCCCGACGACGTTTCGAGGATTTTACAGTGCCTCATGTTCACGGGTAGACAGTGTTGAAACTGAAAAAATAGTTTAATTTCATGGATGCCTATTCATATTATTATAGTTTAATTTCATTATCAACACCACGAAAGCCAAAGCAAATATATATTTAAACAGTTTATCAGCGAAGTGTTTATTATCGGTTAACCACTCGTATTGAATTATAACTTATTAACATGAGTGTTTAAAGGACAATTAGTCACGTGTCATATTCATATACCTACGAATATTTACAACTTTTGCGCTAAGACTTCACCACTTTATTCCCTTAAAAATTCACACAAATCTTACAAAATGGCCAGCGCCTGAAAGAAAAACATTAAACACAACAAACACAAAAACAGAAGGAAAAACACTCACATTATGCCCGCCTTTTACTAATTGTTTCACAAAACCTTCACCCAATATCGAATGACTTTTTCCAGGATATGGGAAAAAGACCAATATTTTGTAACTGTTTACTAAATTAAAAATCACAACAAACACTAAGAGATTGATGAAACGACGCATTTTAAAGAAAAAACTTTGAATTTTTGTACAAAAAGATGTTATCCTTGAAACGCTTGATTAATTATTGTGATTCCAATCCATGCGCGGGCGCATCGAGCATAACACTATGTTACTAAGCTACGTGATTACTAGTTTTATTTATAATCTTAATAGCATGATATGTGTATTTTAATCTAATACTCAAAGGATGTTCTGATATTCTGTCCGCACCGCACTAAAAATTTAGGTAACTACTAATGATTCTTTCACATTGGGGAAAATTGTAGCACTGCTGATTGCGGAGACATTTATGTAAAAATGCAATTAACTTATGATGGTCCGGGCAAATTAAGCGAAAAAATAAAAGTCAAGGTAAGTAAGTAAATTTACAACAAGCTGAAATTTTTCGCGATTTTCAGCAAAAGGTATCTAAGTTTTATCATAAAATTATCTAAAACAAAGTTGTAGATCATAAAATGAACTATAAAAATATATCAATACTTTTTTCCACCAGTTCTAGATTCGGGAAAAAATATATTCTGTGATCATTTATACGTAAAAAATATGCAATGACATTTTATTAGGTAGGTACACTAGCAGTCTTGCAGTCCAACGTAGGTCCTAAACCCGCAGGAATTTCAAAAAAAGATTTCTTAGGGATTGTAGAAGCTACACATTACAAAGATCACACTCTGTAAATTTCATTTCTCTAGGACCAGCGGTTTACACATTACAAAGAACACACTCTGTAAATTTCATTGCCCTAGGACCAGCGGTTTACACATTACAAAGAACACACTCTGTAAATTTCATTGCCCTAGGACCAGCGGTTTACACATTACAAAGAACACGCTCTGTAAAATTCATTGCCATAGGACCAGCGGTTTACATATTACAAAGAATACACTCGGTTAACATTTCTCTAGGACCAGCGGTTTGTGGTCTGCGTTGATATATAGTTCAGTCATTAACAAATTCGGTCAAACAGTCGGGACTTCGGATTTTATATTAGGAATAGATAAAACGCAGTCTAGCCCTGAATTAAGTAACTAAGGTTTAAATCGCAGCACTAATTTACACACTAAAATGTACACTTATACAAACCAATGTGTAATAATATGTAAGTTCTTCCATAATTTATATGCCTCGTAAAAAGTCTTATTTTAAAAGTAGCCGCAGGGCTTTTTATAGAGTAATTACTTTTTTATTACCTCGAACAAAAATGAAGTAATACAGGTACCTACAGTAAAAATGCAGTTAAAAGGAGCATAATTAATGAGAATTAAAATTGTACCGTGGTTTGTTGGTCTTAAAATAAAATTGAAAGGGAAAAACACTATGTTGTAACTCTATGCCTCATCGTTGTTTTTTAAGTAAATTAAAACCGCGGATCAAAAAACTGTTATACTGCTTGATCCCAAAGATTTAGGCAAGCGACCGGAAGTAAAAGTCTAAATCTATTTTGGTGTGGTCAATGAAGACTTACCTATGTCTCGGCTCCAAATAATTTGAGGTAAGCGGAACCCAGGCTTTCCGAGAGCGATGCAACATCGCTTACATGAAATAATTGAATTGTGTATTTTATAATGAATTTTGTTAAAAAAAAATAACAGGTTACATTTTGAAAAACACATTATGTAAAGTGGCCTTAACATATTTTTCTGTCTACAACAAGAATAATTAAAATTATGCGTAGCAACGATGATAAGCGAGTCTGGTAATCAGCTGTTTATCAATTACGTGATAATTAAGAACATACTTATTTAAAAAAGTCTGACGACATTGTACTGGCATACATATTACCTATGACAAACTACTACTCATATTATTGTCCTAATTTTTTAATAAGCGATGATTAAGTTAGTAATCATTTTGTAAATCATTTATTAAGAGCCATATGTAGATTATTTTTTCATAATATAAATTTAATAAAAAATGTATGGCGTTCTAATAGTTAGATCCACTTGAAAAAGTTTCCATTTTTTACAAGTCGGGAAACAGTACAACTTGCGTGTTTCAAAATTTGTGAATCCAGATCCCAGGGTATCCCAGGATTCCAATGTACAAACTTAAAGTATAAATTAATATTTTATTTCCACAAGCGGAAAATTTCTGAAAAAAAAACCCAACAAAATATCAACAACTTTCTGAAATTTTAGAGGATCAATATTCAAGCCGCAAAAAGGTAAGAAGTGAAATGAAAGCGAAAAATTCTTTATCGTTTTTCTCAGCCAATTTTGTTGTTAATTTGACAAGCGTTGAATTTTTTCCTTATAGGTACGTGAAGTGACGTTGAATATTTTAAAAACCTCTTGAGGAAAGCGTTTGAAAATAGCTTATTGATGAAACTGACAATATTTCGAATATTATTTACCTTGAGTGGGGTAAAGCATTAGGTACTTACCACTACAATTCAAACACTAAAAAAAGAAATTAAAAAAAAAACGTAAAAAAATAAAAAAGACGATAAACAGGGTGTTTCGAGCAGGAGGTATTAAGCCGAAAGGGGGTTGTTCTAGAGGTCTAGGCGAACACGCTCTATATACTCGTAGTTAGAAAATAAAATATATATATAAGTTGAGTAAGTATTATTTAAATGTAGTTTGTAGTTTAAGTTTAGCTATAATAGGTTTAACCGCTACATCATCAAAAACAGTGATATTTTTTTGTTGTTTCAGAAAAAAAAACCTACTCTAACAATTAAATCCCAATAATACGCGAATCCGAGCTCGGTGACGTTCACCGCTAGACATAGGCGAAGAAACGTATGTCAAGCGATGGACAGCTAATGGCTCATTATGATTATCATGATGATCATTATTATTAGAAACGCGGGTCTAGATCGAGTTGTAGATAATCAACAAAGAGAGTCTTTTCGAGACCACGGCCGCCCGGTGTGATCCGTTTGCCAAAACGTCGAGGTAATAAAAAACATAACAATGATTATGTACAATCTAGTATTTCGAATAATAATGATTGACGGAAATCGTGTAAGTTTAAAAAGTCATTATGATGATGATAGATTACAATTATTTTGAAAAATGGTGCATCTGGCTTCTAGATAAATCTACGAGTACACCTAGTGGAGTATAACTATTCATACCACTATGGTAACCGAAATAGTGTCTCAAGTTGGTCGTCACGACGCCGCGCGCCGCCGCG
Organism: Idaea biselata; assembly: GCA_958496205.1. Lineage (NCBI taxonomy): Eukaryota > Metazoa > Arthropoda > Insecta > Lepidoptera > Geometridae > Idaea > Idaea biselata. The sequence goes on from OY292402.1 coordinate 19,256,295, forward strand.
TCTGGTTGCACTAACTACATAGACAACTCCTGTCTAGTCTAGACCTGCCACGAGAGTAGTCAGAAATAAACGACATAGAGCGGAGAGCCTTAGTATCGGCAAATGTCCTATGTGTGCTGGAGCCACCTGGTTTGTCCAGGACGGATGGTAAGAGACCGGACGGGCTAACCTTGGTGCCCTGGAAGAATGGCAAGTGCCTTGTTTGGGATGCCACGTGTGTCTGCACTTTGGCCGCCTGCCACCTGGGTCGCACCGTCCACTCGCCGGGGGCTGCGGCGGAGGACGCTGCCAGCGTAAAACGTCGAAAATATGCGGCGATGGAACCGCAGTATTTATTTGCTCCTCTGGCTATGGAGACCATGGGTTGTTGGGGGTCTGAGGCGAGGGACCTGATAGGAGAGATAGGTCGTAGATTGCGGGAGAGGACAGGCGACTCTCGCTTCGGCTCGTACCTGGTGCAAAGGTTAGCTATTGCCATACAACGCGGCAATGCTGCCAGCGTTATGGGTACCTTTGCGCCGGGTACAATTCGGCGTGGGTTATTTTAATATAAGTAGTTATTATTTAGTTTTATTTTTCTTATAGGCACCTATGTAGATTTACTTATGAACTATTAATGTATGCAATAAACTTATTTAGTCCGAAATTGAACATTAAAATAAAATTGTGAAGTCATCATCATCCGAGCAATGTTCCCGGATGCATTCCATTCAAGAGCCTGCGGTCCGCTGTTCTACTTTTACGTCTCCATTCAAACGATCTTCAGTATCCCGAGTAGTGAGGCCATTTGCTCTTACGACGTCAAGCCAGCCTTTCTTGGGTCTTCCCTATCTTCCGCGGCCGGCGGAGGCCCCATAATAATAAATTGTTAAGTACCTTTTAACCGACTTCAAAAAAGAAGGGGGTTCTCAATCCGGTTGTGGCTATGTTTTACAAAATACTGTGATGGTCTACCGTTGACCATGTCCTTGTGGCTTGGTTTTATTTCATGTTCTAGTAGACTGGTATGTGCGAATATATTGGATTTTTGATACACGGGTGAATTAATATTTTTTGCAACAATAATTATAAATTTACGCGGGGGAAATTGCGGGACATAGTTAGTTATAAGGGAAGACCTTCTATACAAAGGTACCCACGTTTATTGAAATTACGTACTCTATTGTTAAAAAATCACATTATTATGATTATAAAAATAAATGTATTATTAATTTGCTTTAAAAACCAAGATATACAATAATAATTATTTAAGAGTAATAAATTTAGCACTTATAAAACAAGCTAATAAACACAATACAATAATTTCAAGAATAAATCGTTATATCTCAACTGCGCATCATACACTGTTAGAGTCCCGTTTTTCGAAGAAGGAAGAAATATAAATTTATAAAATATTCAGTAATCGATACCAAAGTAGATTTGCCATAGCTGACCCGCATAGCTGTCCGTTGACAGTCATACCTTTTATCCTTCGGTGTCAACTGAACTACTGTGGTAAGAGGATGTGTAAATAGTGTTGAGTTTCGGATGAACGATGCGAATGCGGAGACCAAACACAGTGAACGAATACAATGACGCTACTTCTACGAATACAATGACGCTACCGTAATCGTTGCAACTAAGTAATCAAATAGAAGTTTAACAATTGGTAGGCTAGACCTCTTGCCCTGTAGCCGGTAGTCGGGAAAGAATAGGGCTACCCCATATCTTCCAGTGAGTGTCGTAAAAGGCTACTAAGGGATCTAGGAGAGGCTGGTGAGTCTGGAGTAACCGCGCGTTTGTAGCGCGGTGGAGGGTTAATGGGTCCCAAAGGGGCAACGTTGCTAAATCTATTTGCGGAAGGTATTGTCAATACGACTTGTTGTGCTTAAGTAGACCCCGGGCTTTCGAGAGGGATGCAATCGGGAACATCGCTCGGATGAGAATGAAGAGTAGTAGGCTAAGCCTCTGATACGACAAGAAGACGTTAACACCTTGCACGAGAATATGAAAATAATCACAATATCGCTGGTGACATTCTGACCAATTTTTAAACAGAGATATCCATAATTTGATTGTATTAGGTATAACTTTTCACGCACGCTTGCATGTACGCACCGTGATACACGGTTAATGATTGGTTTTACTAACACCAACCCTAAAGCATATTTTCTGCCGCATGCAAAGAGCAGTGGGAAGGTGGCGCTCTTTGCAAGCTGCACACTGCACGCTGTGTTATAACATTAGTCAAGTGTCGGGACTAAAAACTAAATATTATTCTTTAACTTAGTAGAGATATCTATGTTAAGCATATGGCATTGAGTTCAACTCGCACTTGGCCGTGCTTGAATTTTCTACGAGCGGTGCTACATTATGATTTAAAGCGTTTCCGTGTTCGGGAACAGTTGCCGTTCATCTTCAATTATACAAACTAGCATTTTGGGCTTTTCATTGTTCATTCATTGGATTTGGTAAACTACACCGTCTGTTATTGAGAGCTCTTTGTATAAATAGAAATGTCTAATGGACTTTTCACAAATCTACCGATTTCTATCGATAATGGTAGATTGGCGATAATCTAGTAAGCTTGTAATAATATCCTATGGATGGACAAGATGGATGGTTTTATTTATTAACAAACAAGATAAGTCGTTTAGCTTAGAATAAAAGAAGAGAAGAAAGAAAAAGGACAAGCATCCCGCAGCAAAATAGGTAGGTTTCAACAATTTCACAACACATTCGCAAAACCAGGAAGCCGTGTGCGAACCCTAAATGGGCCGGATTCAGCAAAAAGCTGTGGTCGCAAACATACTTAACCACAGCGCTGATCTTTCGGCCAGGCCAACCTTAGTGGATAGGTACCATAATTATGTGTCCAATAGTCCAATAACCATTCTAATGTTGCCAATAGAAATGCCTGGTTTAATTTTTGTCTAAAATTTTGGTAAGTTTTCGTATTTGACGGGCTAGTCGGTGCGTAATTATCCAAAAATAATAATATTAAAAAACATTTTTTCACCCCCTCACGCCAACTATATATCAACGCACAGCCTAAACTGTTGGTGCCAGAAACACTGTCAAGTCACTGAAGAAAGGGTTGCTCATTAAACTATATAAACGTTTATCCAACAAATATTTAGACTAAAATAAAATCAAATTATGACCAGGAAAAAATGGTAACATTCTGTTTGCGAAGTTCGATAATAACATCAAAAATAATAACAGAAAAACGAAGGGCCATAACCATGAATGAAATTGCCAATGATGTACGAAATAATGACGAAGGCGTTTTATATTGACACTCTCAGTGTCTGTGAGTGATACTCATGTAACCAAGAGATATAGAATTTGGAAGTAAATGATCGCAATGAGAGAGGGAGACCAGAACAAGGTTTTCAATGATCTGCTGAAGCCCAGTATACATGTGTTGTGTACGTAGACACCAGCACCGCTATGGAGAGGTAAACGGCCAGAGCACTAACCAGTGTAGCACCAATCCGGTGTCTTCAGAAGCCGTATTAACCTGCAGTCTTTGAATGGAGCAATGCCAATTTGGTCAGATTCAACGCGTCAAAAACTGTTGTACACGTCTGGTGTACATCCGACTCTCGCTATCACAGATGTATTTTTTTCCGATGGCGGACCGCTTTAAGCTTCTTGGCCTTAACACCTTGATCATGACCTAAACATCCTCTCTCAATTTTGGCTCTTTTATAGAGGCCAAATCTCTACTTGCCTCTAGGAAGCTTGGTGTGCTGGCAAAGTGAAGGTGAGACAGACAATGAGACATTGAAGGTGATAGAGTATTAGTGGAGGAGAAAGTCATGCTATGTGGTGGTAGGTGGTAAAATCTTTCAGTATGCAAAGCGAGGAACTTTTTGTGCGGACAGGATAATTACTCACTTAGTAGAAGCGACCTACCATAGACAGCGCTCTATCTAATAGATCCTTAATAGCCTACAGTGTAGTAACTCGCACTGTTTGAACGTAACGAGCGAGTGATATGTATTGTGTGGACAACTAAGGCGAGCTCAGCTACTGGCGTACGAGTAGCTGTTTATTGGCTAGGTAGCATTTAGCACATCAGCTCGCACTGTGTCAGAGAGCTATAAATCATATGTAACTAAATATTCGAACGCTATACGATTGGTTCGAAAACTTTAATAATAATACCCTAGCGTTTTAGATTTCACTGAAGCAATTACCCACTCGCTAATTCAGTTGGCAAAGTTTATGTGTACGAGCCATACTGAAATTTGCAAAGTGGTTAAACCAGGTTCTGGCTGATGACTAACAAAATGAATTTAATCCCGTTATAAAATTAGTCTACGGTTTAACCGAACAGTATTTTGCAACAATACTTTTAAACAAGGAATTTTAAGGTATTGTTTAAATGAGGGTTTCTGGGTACAAAGTTTAATAACTGATATGGGATTAATTCTTGTAATTTCTAATGTGGAGTTTGCTGTTATATTTTAATTACAAATTCAGTTGAACAATATTAAAATTTCACTTGATATCGCGTATCAAATTCTCCGTAAAAAATTAAAACCAAAATGTTACTGTTTCCAATAAAAGCATTTCGAGTAAAAATACTAGACTTAGTGATAGGAAATGCATAGTTGGCACCGCAAAACTCTGGTGGCGGGTCCCGGAGCGGGTTGGGCGGGTTGTGTGTTTGTGGATGTGGTAGTGTTTTTTTTAATATGTATACAAACTTATTTGAACAGATGGACAGACAGAGTTACTTTCGCTCTTGTAATGCTAGTAAGAATTATTATAGTACAGATTATTGCTCCAGTTTCACTATTGTTCAATAATACATTATGCGACAATGTAAATCACATGATTATCTAAAATAAAAAATAATTAAAAAAAAATAAAAACCGACTTCAAAAAAAAAGCATAAAATAACCTCGCCTACGTACAGTGCCACCGACTTATCTGTTATGTAATTTGTAGTCGGGCAGCCAAACTACTATCCATAACTTTAATCATTGAGGAGTTCTGTGATGAGAAGGTGGTTTCAGATGTAGAGACTCTGAAACCATATTCTTATTCATCGGTATCTATTCTTTATGGCCTTATTCTACTGGTGAAAATCAAAAACTGAGCACTTTGCTGCACTCTCGAGGTGCAATCCTGTTCATCACTTCGAAGATCCTCATCCGATCTTCACCAAACTTTTACGGAACCAACTGTGATATATCTTCTTTCAAACAAAAAAAGAATTATCCAAATCGGTCCAGGCATCTTTGAGTAATCGGGGAACATACAAAAAAAAATATCCCGACGATAATATATAAACCTCCTCCTTTTTTGGAAGTCGGTTAAAAAAAAACAAAAAAAAAATGAGTTTCTTGTGTCTTCTTATTCGCGTTCCGAAGACACAATAGACTGACATTTCTAAGAGATATCTTGCTAATATCCAAATGATCGTTTATTCATTTGAATATTAATTTTGATTCGATTTTGATAATGAAAACAAGAGATTTGAATAATTAAAACATCTAGTAGATACACAGATGAACATAAGTTCGCCACCCTCGGTCGGAAGTTTGTTTGCTCTCGTAATGAATGCGACCGCGGAACTTGTTTAGCCGCTTGTACAATATGTTAGCAGTGTGGTTACAGTGTTTTCATGAAATATTATTATTTTGAAAAGACAATTCGATATTAAAATAACCGTAAAAGTCACAATACGCTATTGTTAACATCATTCACAGACGCTTGCACCTCATAGTATACCTCAATATGTACACATCTGTATTTTTTTCAATTACAAAAAAAAATAAAGAAAAACATCTGTTAGTATATTAAAAATCAAAATAAATAAAGTAGCACAACAAAGATCAATAACAAAATAAGATTGTTTGGGTAGACGATACAAACGACTGAAGACACATTAGCTAAAAATTATACATTTATATGGAATCGTAAATATTGAAATAGCTCACAAAACCACACTGAAGAAAAAAACATTTCGGTACCAGAATAATTGTACAAATTTCAAGAAAAGTTTGAACATTCACCCCTTGCAATCTATTTTCTGCCGTTAATTGAAGATAGTCGTATAATAAAATCTAATACCATTGAAAAATAACAATTATAATAATAATAAAATGTCACAAAAAGATATTATTGTTATTTAATTAAGCAAAATGAGTTATTTACTGGATTTGGATTAGCGATTTATTTTGTTTAGTTCAATTTTTATGATTCAATAAACTAACCTATTATTGTTTTAAAATAAATTACATCAATTGAAAATGTCGTTAAAAGATATTATTGTTATTTAATTAAGCAAAATGAGTTATTTACTGGATTTGGATTAGCGATTTATTTTGTTTAGTTCAATTTTTATGATTCAATAAACTAACCTATTATTGTTTTAAAATAAATTACATCAATTGAAAATGTCGTTAAGTTTTTCGGATCTAGCGAAAAGTTTTTGTTCTTCTTTTCGTATAGTGGCACGAAACATATTGTAGAGTTTTTAGGTAACTCTAAGGCCTTTAACTTAACCTTACGACTGTTATCAGAGATAACACCCGGGACCACCAGCTTAACGTGCCTTCCGAAGCTCGGAGAAGCTCGAGAAAATGTTTTTTGCTACATACACCCCATCCAAGTATTGACCGCACCAACGAAAAGTTGCTAAATAACGACTTGCCCCTTTTTACCCTGTAACCACAGATATTATAACGTACCCGTAAAATTACTCAGTCTGTACGTGCAGTTCTTGGCTTCTTTCAAAGCGGTTTACCAGGGTAACTTACTAGGTAAGTTTGAGAGTCAAGGCAACCTATGATAGGTACAAAGTTTAAAAGCACTGCAACATACACTGCGCATAAATTAAGACAAAATTATCTACATTTTCTTCAAGAAGCAAAACTTCGCCCTTTTACGAAACAGGTTCTACATCCTACTAATATTATAAAGCTGAAAGTTTGAGAGTACGTGTGTGTGTGTTACTCAATCACGTAAAAACCGCTGAACCGATTACCATGATACTCGGTATGTAGATAGCTGGAGACCTGGAATAACACATAGTATACTTTTTATCTCGATATTCCCGCCGCGGGGCGTAGCTAGTATTATATAAGCGATGTTATACTAACATACCTAAAGTTAACCTATACTCAATTTATAAAGGTTATTTTTGTTATTGCATCATAAACGGAAAATGTAGAACCAAATAACATTTTTCCTGGTAATCTTAGAATCGCATTCATTACAAAATAAATTTAATCATGCATGCGTTCACATAACATATTTTCGGAAAATTAGATTTTTCCAGTGTTTCGCCTGAAAATAATTCGGTGGAATCGTACTAAAGTAGAAGATCCAAGGAAATAGGCCTCATCACTTTACCTGACAGAGGCAAATTACATGATTTGTTTTTTGTTGTTAGCAATATTTTTGGGCTCTACGAACATATTCGTTTGCATTTGTTAAACTGTTGTTTTAGGTTAAACGGTGTTCTGTACCATGATAATTTGTAAACTGGTAAAATAATAAAGATTTTAAAAAAACGTCACGCACGGGAAGCCTGGCAGATGTGATACATCGACTTGCTACTACATCTATATCTCCTCGATCACTATTAGTATTTTTTTAAACGATTTTAAGATTACAACAATTTTAAGATTTCGGACAACATTTTTTTTATTTTCCTAACTTTGAGAGCCCATAACTAATTACTTTCTCTTTATATTGGATTAACAATGCCTTCGATAGATCAAGGATACATCTGGGACCAAAGTCAAATAAAAAGTTCAAACAAAAACAGCTCCAAAAAAAATTGTAGGGGTAAAGAGGTAAAATTTGGGAAAACATTAGAAAATCACAAAAATAATCATTAAAAAATGTGAAGAGTTGGGGTCTTTTCCTTCAATTTATATTTCACCAATAGGTCCACCTACACGCCCACCAAGTTTATCTAAGTCTCCACTAAACATCCTGTATTAAAGAAAGTCGTGTTAGTTACACCACTTATAACTCAAGAACGGCTGAACCGATTTAGTTGGACCCGGTAGAAGGACATCGGATACTTTTGATCCCGTAAATCCCGCGGGATCGGGATTTACGATATCAACGGGTGAAACCGCGGGGCGCAGCTAATATTAGATGTAGCGTGGCGAGGCGTCGCCATGGCCTGTATCGCTACGGCCACTTTTAAGTGTACCCTCGCCTATAGATGTTTCACATCAAAAGTTCTGTAATACGTTAAGGTGGAACGGTGAGAGAGGCAGAGTAAAAAAATACGCAGCGGATATCGAAATGCACCGCGCGCTGCGACGAGTATTTTTAATTGTTTTTACTAATTAACGGTTTTTCCAGTGCCAGCGAAAAGTGTAGTTTTTGAACAAAATGTGTAAAAACTTTAACTACGTTTTCGATGTTCATAACGGAAATATAGTAGATAGATGCATATACCTAAGTTACGGCACAAACCTTTATGTCATCATACTTCGCTTTCACAATTTTATACTCGAAAGGTAATGTTTATGATATTATTCACTATAGAGCAAAGATAATAGAACCAATTGACTGCTAATACCGCGATTTTTTGTACAAAACACAACTCACCATTGCGGGCGGTGAGGTAGTAATCAAACGTTGCGATTGGCCAAAGCGTTACCTATCTATAGTTAGAGCGTGAAATAGTGATGCGGTTCCTTTATATAGTAACTACTACTAAAACGACATACTATTTTCGTGCGGGGGGTATACTTATGAGCGAGCAGTCAATTGGTTCTATTGTCTTTGGTAAATAGCAATCATTTTGAAAGCTATTCCAGTCGTGGTTGGCGGTGATCTGACGCGGCAAAGGGACAATGTGATAAAAAACTCACGACGATGTGACATTAAAATATTACAAAACATCCCCTACCCTCATCAAGAAGAACCACTTTTAATTTGCGAAGCGGACGTTTGTGTTTGTCCTACAAACATACAATTTTGTAATTAAGCGTTTCCACAACGAAACGGACGTTCCGACATCAATCAAAACCTTTCAAAATATTGTTGTTACACCATGTTTGTACCTTCCAATAATATTGACATAATACCAAATAATATTGAACGCCGAAAAGGCCGAATATAGCTGTACTTAACTATATTTTATGTTATAACGCCATTGTAATACCTATATTCTCAATAAATGATCTGAATCTGAATCTGAATCTGAAGTTTGGTGAAGTTGGGCGGATTGTGTGTTTGTGGATGTGATGGTGGTTTTTTTTACAAAATTATTTTAACAGACAGACAGACCGAATTACTTTCGCGGCTGTAATGTTAGTAAGGATTATTATAGTGTAGATTATTGCTCCAATTCGATGCGATATTGTGGATCATGATCACATGATCGATCACTGCAAAAATACTGACGATCTGTGAATATCTTATTAAATAAATATATTTTGAGTTTGAGTTTGAAGGGACACACTAACAGATTAACAGTCTGAGTGATTACTTTGGCTAAGCAATGCCCTGTCTTGCTCTATCACTGATTTTTAACGTTAACGAAAATGTGACAGACACATTACTTAGACAAGTAATTAATTAGGATTTACTATAAATACGAGTGTATAAGTGAATATCTATACTATACTTATAAACTAAAGGCGAAATAAATGCCTTACGGATATGTACAGTCAGCGAGATATAATAAATAAATGCCTTCCCTTTCGACTTCGGTGGATAGGTACATAAGTTAATAGACTCGCAGGAATTCCCGGTTTTGTAGTTCGGTATTTGTGGGTACGATACGCTCTGAATATGTTAAGTATTACCTAACTCAATATATTATTTATAGGTGTTGACGTAAACCATTGACGTGTTTCCCTATATCCCTAGTCCAAGATTCTGAATGATCAAGCACGAGCAGAATGAGCAAACAATAAATATTATTAAACAACGGGGTATTTACCATGTTTAAACTTGTACCATGTTTTAATACCCCGTTGTTTAATAATATTTGTCGTCAAAACAACCATGTAAGTTTAAAATCGTATCTAAATGAGAATCTAACTAAGTTCCTAAAATTATATTTGACTCAATAAATATAATTTTAGGAACTTTGTTAGATTCCGATAATTATTTTTTCTTAGAACTGGACTGGTTTCTATTAAAGACTAGAAGGAGAAAGGTAACAGTGATCCATTTTAAGCTCGTCTCTGATGGGCGCGCGTTATGAGTTCCAAAGTCACTGTTCGGGAAATTACTCACACACCTTTAAAAAAGACTTAATTAAATTCGAACGTGTCGTTCTTAGAATACCCATCATCTAGGTAATTTATGACTTCGTTGAATAAATGTTTAATATATGACAAATTTCGCTTGTAGAAAACATATTCACGAATTAGTACACAATGAAATCAAAGCTTGAGAATTAAGACAAAATGTTAAAACAAGTGTATGTTAAATATCGTAAAATGTAAAACAAATTTTATTTGCAAAATAAAATAAAAATAAATTGAGACAGCACAAAGAAACAAATCATTTTTAAAAAATGAGCATTTTAATTTTAAATATTACTGTGTTTCAAATATTAACATGAAAACATGATATTCAGAAATGTTTTATTTTCCTGAAGCGTTTGTTATATTTACATAGAACTTTACTGTTACAGACGACGACGCGAGACGGGTTTTATTTTCAATCCTCGTTTGCCAGGGTTTATTAAATTTTATTATATTTATAACGATGACAGTTTTTGATATGTTCTATTTTTTTGTCTTGGTCCTTCTCATCCTCACGGTTGCATCCCTCTCGGGAGCCCAGGGTCCGCTAAACCCCAAATTGTTTTTTTTTTATTTGGCGTCGGCGCAGTCAGTAAGTCATCCTTGACAATTACTGCAATTAGATTTGGCAATGTTTTTACGGCCGGCCGCCTGAGCTGAGGTAGCCCTATTCTATGCCGAAGCTACACGGCAGTTCTACACTTCTCTCTTTTTTAATACAATAGAATGACAAATCACATCTCAGTCAATCCTGAAGAAGAGACCTGTAAAGGTTTCGAAACGTTGAGCGTTGAAACAATGCTAAAAGTAGGAGTAATTAACACCATGCGATTAAAACCGAAAAATCAGTTTATTTTTTATGAAAACAGAAGAAAAAAAAATATGTTCAGAAAGTAAATTCAGAAATGTCTTCATTTTCGTCCTTTAGTGCCAAAATCTATAATTCTCAAAATGTTTAATTCCTAAAATGTTGAATCTCAAATTGTTGATGGAACGGTTGTCAAATTAACTTGCAGTTTCCAATTTCAAACTGCCTATTGAAATTATTAAGGACTTGAACTAAGCTATAAAATGAGGATAAAATACTTAAATAATTTATTTTGTCACCATCATCATTCGAGCGATTCCGGTTGCATCCCTCTCGGGAGCTATTGTAATTTATTTTGCAAATTTATATCAAGAGTTGTAGGAAATTCAAAGTGAGCATTCAACTTTAAGGGTTACCTAGTTCTAAACGTCTAGGCAAGCAACATTTGTTGTACCTACCACTTTTTGAAATTCGAAAATTCTTTGTTTAAAAATGTAAAGTTATGTTTACCCGAAAATCAGCCGTTTCTAAAGACTAAAAATTGTGTCATTTTGAAATAAAAACAAAAAAAAACATTTTAAAAATAAACAGTAATGCGGTAGAAGGAATCTCGTCAGATCCCATAGCGTTGTACAGCATAGCATACGTAGTATATACTAATGTTTTTTTAATGTAGAGGATTGTAGTGGTAAAAATCGCTACGATTTTTACCACTACAATCCTCTACATTAAAAAAACTCTTTTCCGCCATGAAAACAGCTCTCATCGTAAACAAAACTTTTAAAACCAATTTTCCGTTAAAATAATTGAGTACGTCCACGTTTCACCAAATAAAACAGTAGCAATACTGTTTCTTTTCGGTTGTTTCGGATATAATTCAATGGAAGTCAAGTCTAACATTCGTTTCACGTACATGTGTAAGTCTTGGGGGAAATACAGATACCTACAGCTACTCCAGATAACGAAATGCAGAATGTGTTCCTGTTGATTTCTTACCTAGGGAAAGATTGCCGGAGTCGAACCGTAAAAGAAACGTAAGGAGACATTTATTCAACTGATAATAAGTTATTGATCTTGTGTAGCTTATTCGGTGAAATGGTGATGAAAAACACGAATTCCCAGAAAGCCCGTAGGTAATAAGATTTAATGTTATTCTCGATATTTAACTGAGAAGAATATTTCTAAATGTGAGTATGTTTCGAAGAGAAATTTTATATGGAAATTGCTTTTTATGTTACATGTTTGAGAAGTTTTTGCAGTAACTTTGCTGTTTGTTTACTATTTTTACAATGATTAAATTTATTCTACCGTTTCAAAATCGGTTTAGTCTAAAGTTGCGCCAAACACACTTACACAAATCTCTCACCCCAAATGCATATACCGTCTCCGTGGCCGTCGAGTGTAAACATATCAACAACATTTTCACGAAACTTCTAAACCATTTTAAATGGTTAAAAAATATGGGTAGGTATTAAAATTTCAAACGAAGAGAGCTACCAATATTATTAACATGATTTAAAAATGACTTGACCTACGCAAAGAGAAACAGTAGCACAAAGATAATCTAGCGTAGATTCTCCTCCTCGGTCGGTCCCTCATAGTTGAGGATCGTGACTTCTTGCAACGTCGTGTACAAGATGTCTCCATTTGCTGCGGTCTTCAGCTTGCCGCAATGTGATGTTTACTGGCATCTCCAGCTGTTCTGACACCTGGTCGGACCAGCGTTTTGGGCTTCTGCCTCTAGGTCTTTTTCCTTCTACCTTGCCCGCCAGGATGAGCCTTTCCATGTTATCAGCATTTCGACGCGCTATGTGGCCAAAATACTGTAAGATCCGCTGCAGGCAGATAGAGGAAAGGTGAGTTTCAACTTCTGCACATATTTGCTCTAGCGTAGATACCTGTTCATTTACTTTTTCATTTTTTTTTAAGTTGTCGAAAGTTCTATTGAAATGTTGTTAGCACTTGAATTACCTCTATTATTACCTACATGTAAAATTTCGACTATATAAAATTGAATTGTCAAGTACCTACAGTATCAACATTAGTACCACAAAGAAGCCGTTTACAAAAAGGAATTATCCATATCCTTGGAATCCTTAGAATTTCAATATGACTTCTCCATTTACATGCGAATAACATAGACGGCACGTCACACAGATGCGTCACTTCGCTTTCTTAAACTGTATGTAACATGTCCATTACAAGATTAAAAAAATATATTAAACTTATACCATGCTATTATAGAATGAGTTTTGAGCGCTAGACCTGGCTTAAACCATTAATTACTATGCCAAAGTCATGGTTTAAACCAGGTCTGGCCTTAAAGCTCATTTTATAATGGCAAGGATATTGTATAATAAGGCGTACTATAATAGGTCGTCTTATGTCAATGAATAGAATCCATGGACATTAATTGCTCCTGTTTAAAATTTATTTGTTAACAAAACATAAACGATATTTGTATTATGATGATTGCAGTTTAACACATGATCACTAAAAAGTAAACCCCCATTTTTCTCATGGGATTGGGACATAATTCAAAAGTTTCTAATTAAATAAAAGATTTTGACTCTTGGCTCGTGTGACACGTACCGAAATAGCTACGTGGAGAGATAGCTAGTCCAAGCACTAACTAACTGTACAGATTTTGACATTAAATATCAAATTAGAGCGGGACTTGTTACTCAGTCCTCGGACTTGCAAGCTCTGCAAATGAGCCAGTCTTGTAATATAATTTACAATGATGAAGGTACTATCATTCACTTTGAAAGCATAATTCAAGACCGTATCCAATATGTGACACGATAAAATCTTTAAAAATTGAATATAATAAAGTGGATATTGCTATGAATCTCTATAGTCCGATTCCAAATTCATTTTTCAAATTTATTTCTTTTTCATTTTCAAATCAAGTTTCTTCATTCGCCGAAATTAAATGATACCAGTTAAAATCGACTGGGAATAAAAATTCCCAGTCGTTGAAAAACGTTGAAAAACAAACAATTTGATACGCTACAGTGCAAATGTCATCCAAAAAGAGAGAAGGAGAAATCCCAAAAGACAGTGGGTTATGTGCAATCCGTCCGTATATTCCAGCTTTTTATTCTACAAACTAGGATGTTGGATGAGTTTTCTTGCTTGTAAACGAAATATGCAGTAAGACGATTAAATCTCCTATACAACAAACGTGTTTTTTTTATAATGGCGGTGTATTTGGATAGATACGGGACCTTCGGCGCAAGTTCGACTCGCAATTAAGAGGACAGTTTACTTACTCTTTCTCCATACAAACGTAGTCGACTGTTTTCTCCCTGGATAAAGACACAAGAGCAAATACGAGGCATGCCTTTTAAGTTCTGTCGTTTGAAGAAAAAAAAACTATATAACCTTATAGTAAATAAGTTAAAATTTAATTATAATTATTAATAGTTTACTTGTTTCACTCTCTTTTATATATATTATATGCGAAAATTTATTTTATTTAGAAATATTATAATTATTACCACACAAATAAAACAATGCTAAAATTAAAAATACTTAAACTAACTAAAACTAAACAATAAAAAATAAAACAAGAAAACCTCAGCCAAACAAGCCGTCCCCCAACGTTCCCGATACAAATCTGCCAAGCAAACTAGCCGCGTTGCCACGCTGGATGGCAACAGACAGTCTCTGCACCAGGAACGCCCCGGAGCGACTATCCAAACCCCTATCCCGCAAACGGCGACCGATTTCCCGCACGAAAGAAACACCCTCACAACCCCAACCCCCCATTGTCTCAACCGCCAGAGGAACAAAAATATAGCTCGGGGAAAAAGGAGCATACTTAACATGCTTTCCCCCAGCAGCCGCCTCCGCCCCCGCCCCAGCAACCCTCGACGTGTGAGGCAAGTGACTTACAGCAAAGGTATTCACGCAGGTTGCGTCCCAGATCAGACACTTGCCCCTATGCCAAGGTACGAGGGTTAGACCGTCAGGCCTTATAGTACCTTTTATTGTTTTTCAAAGTATTCACCACGAAGTTTAATACACTTTTCCATTCGCTCGAACCAGTTATTATAACATTTATTCCACTCCAAAGTGGGGGTGTTCAAAATGGCTGACTTGAAAGCGTCGACCGCTTCTTCACTGCACTGGAACCTTTGACCACGAAGAGTTTTCTTAATTTTAGGAAATGTAAAGAGAAATCGTTAGGGCTTAGGTCAGGACTGTATGGAGGATGGTCAAGAATTTCTACGTTTTCCTGCTTCAAATACTCAATCGTTTGACGAGCGGTGTGTGAGCTTGCGTTGTCATGGTGCAGGATGATGCGTCGCTTTGGGCTAGATTTCCGAAGTTCGGCGATGACTTGTGGTAAACAAACTGTGGTATACCACTCCGCATTAACCGTTCTACGATCTTCAAGTGCAATCGTCGCAACATGACCGGTTTTCGCCACGAACGTAGCCACCATCTTCTTTGAAGTGCTTCGAGAGCGAACAACTTTAGTCGGCTTTGGCTCGTTTTGGAAAATCCAGACTGTAGATTGTTGTTTGGAATCAGGATCGTAGGCATAGATCCAAGATTCGTCACCACTGATGATGTCGTAGACGTGATTTGACTCTCCTCGGTTGAACCTCTGAAGAGTTTTCTTACACCATCTGACGCGAGCCGCCTTAGGATCGTCGGAAAGCAAATGCGGGATCCAACGGCAAACTAGTTTTCTCACACCAAGCGTCTCATGCAATATCTTTTGAATGGTTGTCCCTGAGATGCCTAATAACGCCTCTATCTCTCGATATGTCACATGACGATCTTCGACGATTAGTTGTCTCACAGCAACGATGTTATCTTCAGAGAAGGCGGATTTTGGACGTCCTTCACGAGATTTGTCACTAAGTGTGGTATGTCCACGCTCAAATTCCAAATACCAGCGTTCGATGGTCCGCAGACATGGGACTTCATCATGGAATACAGATGTTAACTCTTCGAAACACTGAAGTCGCGTGAGGCCTCTTCGAAAGTTATAGAAAATTATTGCACGAACATTTTCCTTAGTAAGATTCATTTTCGTACGTGACCTGACAGATTCAAACCAACGCTGTGACTAAACAATTGCATTAATCCTAATGCTTTCAATTGTTTTGATATTCGAAATTCTAACAAATTTGAATTTTGAAAGTTCTAATTTTAAAATTGGCGGCAAATATACAAACGACAGAACTTAAAAGGCATGCCTAGTATGTTTATGCCATAAAATATCTGCCATGACCATGCCCCTACGTCTTTCAGGGAGTAGGGAGTTCAAAGAAATACATACAAACCAGTTAGTCGCTGCGACACATCGTCCGCTGTCGTCTCATGTCGCCCTTTGCCAACTCGTACCTTTAGACTACGTTAGATTCTTTTACCTAGATTTATAAGTTGTTTTTACACTCTACCATTATATTGGTTATGAGCTCAGTGAAATTGCAGCGAAGTTGTCCTTTCGCGACTAAGACAGATTGTCACACTTCTTAAATCAGAAAAGTAACCAAAAACTGCCACTTATGTGTTCTATTATTACATTTTCGATCTAAGATTCTAAAACAGAGTATACCTATAGAATGATTTAGACCTAAGTCACTTTACTCATTGGTTACATATATGAACGTTGGGTAAGCTCCTATATAATCCTTCGCGCCTTGCTAGTCAAACTTCGCAACGAGGAAAGTGAGCGTTTATCCAATTTGGCTCAAAGCGTAAACTTGCTCCGATCAGTCTACATCAATCGTTTCTGCACTGTTTATTGGTGTAAGGTTTATACGCGTAATGTGAGTTAAACTAGATTCATTATCTACTGGCCCCTGATTACGTAATTATGTTGCTAATAAATCTCGATTGAAACAGTTTGATAGTTTAACTGTATGATTTCCGTTATTGGCTTTCTGTTTTATATTTTTATTTTCTATCTTTCTATTCTATTCTATTATCTAGTTTTTATTGCAATGGCAGCGACTGAAAGACGTAAAATTAGACGTGTAATCAACAATTTAAATTGCTTCAATCGGGATTGGTTAGCAACAAACTTACGGAATGAGTTAGCTAAAATTGAGATCGAGATAAAAACAATTGTTCTGCATATTCTTTATCCCAATATTGATCAAAACACAGACGGGCAGACACACAGATACTTATCTTTGAAGGTACAAAGTACGGAACCATAAAAAATATTGAAATATTTATCGTGTACAGTTTTGCAGCCTCAGAATCGGCTGACGGTTTGCCTATATTTGAAAATAAAGCATCAACCAACTCGATGCCTTTCAAAAGAACTTCAACTAAGCGGTTTTGCGAGCACCCATTGAAATTATTTCTTTAATAACTTCACAACATCCATCTTCGAGACGTGCATAAAAACTTTTACGCAATAACAAAAGCGCAAAATAGGTACCTTCTCTTTAATGAATAGGTCTTTATAACTTCATAAATATTTCATTATTCGTCTTGAAATTAAACATTACCATACAATTAAGTGGGATAACGTTTAGGAACTCCATTCATTGTAGGGTACCACTCAAATGATTTTCCGCCCTTTGCATTATTCATAATGTAGCCTTAATATAATAAACTTGGGACAGACCTCATCATTTTTATTAGGGCTCCTATGAGTTCAGAGACCGGTCTAGGCTTCCGCATTAGCATAAATAAAAAATCATAGCAATTTACCTTTCCTGATACTCTCGTTTGTTTTCAAATATTACGGAAATACTCGCTTCGAATGAAATAAGATTCAAGTCAATCGGTCCAGTCGTATCGGAACAGTCGGTAGGAATAGGTACCTACCCACCTATACAAAACTGTGATACGTATACTTGAAATCTTTTCCCTTTGCATTGTAACATTTCCTAAATTCAGCCCTGAAGACTTTCAGATCCCAAACTGTCTCATTAAAAGACCTCGAGAATCGAGCGTGATAAAATTATAATTTTACTATAGTCTTGTTAACTGTACAAATTGTCTAATATGTACTTAGGATAAAATTGAAGTGAGATGTACGTTACTAATAATGATGAAAATTTTATAAAAAATAGTAGTGGGTGTGTTGTAGCCATGAAATTTTACAAAATAGGCAACTTGGCCAGGCCTAAAGCAAGTCTTCGCCCGACTCACCACAGATGTCAAATATTTGACTTTTTTTAATGAATGCCTCGTAAAATTCGAATGAAAATGTTTCAAGGAAATCTTATTGAAGAATAAAAGGGTTCTAATTCGATATTTTCCTGGAATAACCTTTTGTTTCTATTCAATCCCGACAGTCACATTCATCAAAATGTCATCATAGAGATCGTCGAAAACCTCCTTCAGATTTTAAGGAACTGTCGTCAAATTTAAGCGCTTTCTAATATTTTAACAGCCTGTAACAGACGTTGTTAAATTTCTGATAATATTGACGGTTTCTTCGAAGAAGATAAGTACCTAGTAAATCTGATTTACAATTCATTAAATCGCACTTAGAGACAAATTTTATGAACGGTTTTTTACACTTGATTGGAAATGGTTGTTTTTTACCTCACTTACCTTAATCGAAAGGTTGGAATGGAGAGGAAAGTTTATTTAGCCGAAAACTTGATTTGAAAACATTTCTCCCACACGAGGGTACGCTACGATCGCCTATACTTTATCCCCTTCACTAATTATTAAGACCTAAAATTTTAGTGAATATGGCATTAAAAACATCTTGGAAAAGCAATCGGTTCAATGTAGATGTTAAAAAAATTGCATCATAATATATACTAAAGTATTTTAGATTTTTTCGATATTTATTCCTTATTTTTATTGGCCAAAGCATTCTACTATTACTAACGAAAACCCACCATCAAAAAGTAAGATCTTTTGACAGAGTTCAAACCCGAGCCCCTCGCTGGCCGGGCGAATACTCCAACCACTAAACCACACGGAAACCCTGGAAAGCGAGGGGCAAAAGTTGAAACGGGAAGATTTTTTATAGTGCATTTTCCTTAACAATACCTACCTAATATTCTATTTTAAGTGCTTAAGCCTCCACTGGGCTTTTATAGAAACATTTTAAGGAAACAATACTTGCCGAAGTTGTGATAGATGAAGCAATACTTGCGAAAATACAACGTATAAGTCACCGACGCCGGTAGACTAATTAGTCAAGTCGTGCTCCCGGATTGAGTAAGATGCGGTTTCGAATCCAGCCCTGCAACTATCGTGCGTTGTGTTTTTGCAATAGCATTGTTTCTTTAAAATATTAATACCTACCTATATATAATATTTTCGCTTTAATATTTATAGATTTTCAAACTGCGAAAACTTGTAAATCATAACACCTAGTTTCTACAAACATTATCATTGTATACTAAATACCTCGCACGGGACAAACAGCGGCTCAGTCCATGCATAGTAAACAGAATTACCATAGAAAATACGTTGTTTAGTAAAATATAGTGAATTCTAATCCTGTTCACAATAGCTGATAATTATGTGCACAGATTTCGAACAAAACCAGTACTGGAATTGTATGATTCTGCAGCGAAATTGCGTCTGAAGTGAATCGTATTGTTGCTTGTATAATAGTGGGTTAGACTGCGGGAAAACATTTAGTACTTTAATAGATGTACTATCAACAACAAAAGTGGCTACCCACTGAAAGGTCTGATTTCGCTTGCAAGATAAACGCAACTTTATTGTTAATTGTTACCTACCTAATACCTATTATCTGCTTGCATGCGAATTTAGATACACAAATTATTGTCACACATTTGATATTTATAGATATACCTATATCAACCTATATCTATATCTATCTATCTAATATATAAAATTTCCATGTCATTATATATATAAAAGCGAATATCACTGACTGACTCATCACGAAATCTCAAAAACTACAAGTGCTAGGAGTCTAAAATTTTGCCTAAGAACGGATTTTTAGAAATTCACCCTCTGTGGGTGTAAAATAAGGGTTGAAAGGGTTGTATGAAACTTTTTTGTTTTTAGAGTTAGATGTATGAAAGTCGGGTATTAGGTTAATTGTTAGGTACCGATAAAGGTGGATAAAATATTTTTTAGAAATTCATCCCCTAACAGGGTAAAATGGGGGTTACTTTTTATAAAAAAACGGTGACATTATCGTTTATAGATGGTATTACTGATGAAATTAGATCGCGTTGACGTTACGTTTTAAAAAGTTAATGTTTCACTAGCTTATTTTCTTACAATATTACGTCAATGCTCAATAGATGGGGTTACTGGTCAAATTAGATCGCGCTGACGTTACGTTTTAAAAAGGTAGGTCTTGATTCCCTAGGCTTACCACAACATGACTTGCTTTTTAAAAAGTATTAACCCCAACATGAATAATGCTGCTAAATATAATTTAATAGATATGGATATTTATATTCTATACGATAAGGGGGCGTCCATAAATTACGTGAGGTGTTTTTTGACATTTTCTTCCCCTCCCCCCCTCCCTGGTGAGATGTCGTGAGATTTTATTCAACCCCCTCCCCCATCCTCCAATCTCACGTGAGATTTTACAAAATGTGGACCAAAATAGTATAATTTTTTTTTTGTTTCAATCAGAAAAAAAATTGCGTGATATTTGCCGAGACCCCCCCCCCTCCCCAACGTAAGATTAGATGAGATTTGACTCGACCCCCTCCCCCCCTTAAACACCTCACGTAATTTATGGACGCCCCCTAAGTAGTGAACAGAACACCTTACCTACCCATCGAAGTGCAGATATCTGTCTGTATGTTTGTAATTAATAAACTCAAAAACGACTGCACCGATTTCTTTTACCATTAGATGATAAAATCTTTTGATCCACTTACCATTAATTGCTATCAAAATTGTATTTTCTCCAAATAAAATCTTAAAATAACAACTGAAATAAATTACCTACGATGTCAGTAAAGGGTGATGGCAAAGGAAATTCTATTAAAACCAAATTTTCCGTAACAAAATACCTTACCTACACAAGTAAGAGAAGAGAAAATATAAATATTTCTCAAAAAACCGTTTACAATTTAATCAAAAGCTGTCGTTTTCGGCTAAATAAACTGTTGTCTATGGGACCGTTTCGCAAAACAAACGAAATTAAGCGCGTTCGGCGCTCTCATCTCTTATTAAAACATTCGGTCCTCAACAAACAACTGATTTTGTTAAATAAAATCGGTTAACTTCCTTCTAACACTGAGTAAAGTAGCATTTTATTGTTGTATTTTAAATTAGACAATGTTTAATTATTGTGTAACCCGATCACATAGACCAACGAACTTCGTATGGGGTTTAATCTACTCGATATTGCACGACGTTACACACACCGCAATCTAGCCCCAAAATAATCACTAGTCCTGTACTATGGGTACCTAGTACTAGACAACGGATATTAATATTATACTTTTTTTTTGTAAATACACACATATAATACATAGAAAACACCCGGACCAAACAAAAATATTTATTTTTAAGTATAAATACTTGCACCCGGCGGGAATCGAACCCTTCTGCATTGCAGTCGGGCATTCCCCACAGAGTCCGTCGAATACTAGGTACACAATACTACACTCTTGTACCAGAGAGAATCTTCAGACGTATATAGAAGATCTCTGACATGCCCCATTTTAACCGAACATAGAAATCTTTGAATAAATATAAATAAAATATTCACAATAACGACTTATCTTTAGAAATCTATAAGATGCGGCAATTGAAGCTTTTAACCTGTATAAAAAATGGTACCTACTGATGTTTTTCTATCGATTGTCATTGAGTAACATATTTTCACAAATTTAATTTGAGGATCTTTTCTACAATAAAAGGAAAAAAGATGCGAAAATGCGTTGGTGGTTCGAATCCCGCCCATGCATTTTGTTTTTCAGAAGTGTTTTTTTATTTTAACCTACTAGTTCAAATACCCACAATATTACCAATATTTTCATCCTAAGATAGATAAATTCAAACCGGTCCGCAGTGAAACATTCGGAAATGTATCTCATATGACGAGGCGAATTAAAATTACAGTAAACGTCTGGTTTCCCCGCAGAGGTTGTAAAACTCCGGATGTGATCGTTACGATGCTTTTGATGTCTCGGTCCGGGGGAAATAAAAACAGAGAAGAAATTAAGTGCAAGACTTTGTGCTTGATTTATAATGGTCATCTCTACGTTTAATTTACAACAATTAAAGAGGAGCTCTATTCATTCGACTAACTGAACCTCCCTATCTTGAATGGTCGTGCGGGTTAAGCAACGCTTGGCGCGGTGGTTACTTGGATGGGTGGCCAATAATTTGCGTGGCAAAAAAATACTTTCTTGATCTCCTCCGTGCTTCCGAAGATAAATTAAGCAGTTGGTAGCACACCACTACACGAAAAGAAGAACAACAAAAATAAATATTTTATATCCGTTGCTTAGTACCCATAGTACAAGCCTTGTAACTTATTTTGCGGCTAGATCGCGCTGTGTAAAACGTCCTACTGTATATATTTAGCACATAAAAATAGATAATTAAAAATGAAATGTATGTACGCGCATAACTTCCGAACGGATGCAACAAATTGGTTAATTATTTTTTTAGTGTACGTTATTGTCAGGACACAGTTGTACAAAAGAATATTTAAAATGCTAGATAAAAATAAAAATCGTTAAAGTATGTAGGTATGTCTTTCATTGATTAAAAATGTAACAACAGGATGGTAAAATGCTAGATTATAAAAAATCCTACTATCCTAATTTTCTTGCGATGAAACTTGGTATGCAGATAGCAGAAGACCTGAATAAGCTACTACATAAACGGGTAGGCATGGGGAGGATTAATTAAATCGTTAGACTTTAAATATTACATTTCTATGTACGATTTTTTTAAACAGAACCGTGTTTGCTTTGTTAAATGATATGACAAATTGTATCTAGGATTCCAGCAGTTTTTTAAGCCAATGTTCTCACGGGATCAGGAGCCTTATTTCGCTAAATGATACAAAATGACGTTACTATTACCATTATATCAAGACACTTTGCCATTACATCGAGACAGTGACTTTGGTGGTCTAAACTAAAACTTCAATAGTATCGTAATATTATCTCTGTGGTCCCAGTGGAATCGTAATAGTAGTGCCATGATATATTACCATGGTTACCTATCCCAACCTGTCCATTAGAGTTTTGACAACAATCGAGACTCCATTGAGCCACGATTGTAGAGCAGACTACCAAATTGACTCTATGATGTCAGTGGCATCTCAGTGGTGTCTCGATAGAACAGTTAACAAAGGAGACTACGAAATGTATCAAATACACGTTAAATATGACGATTAAGGTACGAGTTGGCAACGGGCAACATGAGGCGGCAGCGGACGACGTGTCACGCGCGGCGACATTACCGGTTTCTATGTACTTCTATGAACCTCCCTACGTAGTCAGCGACACGAAGCTAACGACGCGTCGTCGAGCGATCGTAGGGAATTTCATAGAAATACATAGAAACCAGTAGTGTCGCCGCGAAACGTCATCCGCTGCCGCCTTAGTCGGCCGTTGCCAACTCGTACCTTTACCATTCTATCGACACTCTATTGAGACACGACTGCGATAGCAGAATTAGGCCCCAGAACGAAAGCAGGTGAAACTACTGCCCGGGCTCAGTTCGTTTGATAGTTTACTTCTAGGTATAGCCAAATTGTTATTGCTGAATCTAACGTCCACCATATGCGTTGTTGTGCTTGGTCTACCGTGAATATTTAGATATAACCTACTGTGAATATTCCGGGAATAGTCAAATAGAGAGGTACATTTGCTACATTGTGGTTTTGTGGTTTCATATCGAAATATAATGTCAATAAATTTATTATGAAATAGTGCGCGGATAATATTAACTCGCAGGCCACAGCTAGTTTACGGATGGGTAATTAAAATACACATGTCGTTTTCTTGAACATTTTGTAATAAAGCTCATATGATCCTGGAAGAGATCGCCTAAAGGCTATATGGCCGCCCCTTGTGTCACTTTAGTTGTATGTTATTCTTTGTATAATTTGAATGATGTTTTGGTAGCTACAATAAAGTGTTAATCTATTTATCTATTTTAATATTTAGGTCGACAACGCATGCAATACCATCCACAAATAAAAAATACATTAAAAAACAAATCAAACAGACATTGATTTATTTTCTAAGTGTTATATTGTATTCAATAAAGCTCTGAAACAGTAAACAAAAGACTTGAAAGCAGGAACAGTTTAGTTGAGAAATTCAAATATTATTTTTCACAACCATGCTTGAGGTAAATATGAACTGTAGTATACCAGCAAGGAGATATGTTTACCTTCACCTTCATTTGGTTGAATACGTATAAAATGTTCTTTACATTTCATAAGGCTTCAAAATCTAAAGTTATTGAATTTGTTTGTCTTTGAAGTTATTAGATGTTTAATAGGATGTGAATTATTTCTAAACAGATGTAGGCTATGTATACATATATAAGGTAAGGATTAAAGAACGAATGACGGTAAGAAATGAGGGTTTTCATTCTTTGAACCAACTAAATCTACAAGAACCTTATATTCCAAATATTCCTAAGTAGGGTTTAAATACGCAGAATGGTCTAACGATGTCATGAATCTTACAGTTTGGCAGTTCTTGACCCAGATTAAATGTAGAATAGTGTCCTAAGCTAGTAAGTACTGAACTACAATAATCTTCTCTGATCAAATAGGCTTTAAGACCGCTGTACACTTTGGTTCAGTTTGCCAAATATTCGAGTCCCATGTTGACGTCAAATGGGTAAGATACATTAATGGTAGGCAGCCGGTGTCAGATGCACCTACATTCATTGTAAGTTGTGAATTATGGGAATGACAGGCCATTACCGAACAATCCTATACGTGTGATTAGGTATTTCTGCGGCGCGTGCCAAAATCACTTTGGTGTGTGCAACAGACATTAATGAGTTGGTCGATCTACAATACAATTTCAAAGTACAAATTCAATCTTATTCTTGTCTTTTCAAACTTTTCAGGTCCAAGGCCCTTAGGCTTCTAACTTGAGTTAACGACTGCATATCAGGGATTACATTATTTTATAATTTAAGGTTGGTCGACAATACTTTGTCCCAACTACCAAGATACCGCCAAATATAGGTACCTCTACACCGATCAAACTGATTGAACCTACATGTTTGATTGTTGGCCCAATGTGTACAGTGGGCTTAACAATAGAAGTATAGGCACGGGAAAACACAAATAATATTAATAACCCATTAGCAAATACCAACTAAACCTCAAAAGAAGAAAATAAAATATACAATATTTAAATAAAAAGATATACGTCAACAAAACCACACGTGAATTATGTACCTATCCACTGTTTTTCTTATCCTAAATAAACATAAAAGACAAAGGGGCAAAACAGAGCGAATAAATCAACATTTATACACGGAATGAATACTTTACGAGTTTGTTAACTCATTCGAGTATTTCATGATTTGAATAGACAATTATACTAAAAAAATGAGACACATTATTTTTTATTAAAATTAAATCTAACTTGTTCCTCTATACCTAATTTTAACACGCCAACGAGTTTCCGCAATTTGCGCTAGCAACTGATATTATTATGTTTTGTTAACTTTTACGAGAAGGGCTGTTTAAGTTTACGGTTAGCGAGTTGTCGAATTCGAAAATAAAAAAAATCAAAACGCAATGGCGTGGTCATGGGAGATAATTTTGACGACCTCTGTGGCGCGTCGTGCGAGAGCGCGACTGCAATGCAGGAGGTTGCGGGTTCGATTCCCGCCGGGTGCAAGTATTTATGCTTAAAAAATAAATATTTGTGTCTGGTCTGGGTGTCCTTCTATGTATAATATGTATGTATTTACAAAAGAAAAATAAATATAAGTATTATATCCGTTGTCTAGTCACCGTAACACAAGCTTAGTCGCTTACCACGGGGCTAGATGGCGCTGTGTGTTGTTCGCAGAATTTATTTATTTAAAAAAAAAAAAAAAAAAAAAAAAAAAAAAAAAAATATATATATATGGCATAAACATTTTTGCTCTAATGTCTTAATCTATTGAGGAAACAATCGACTAAGTTTGTATGGAGAAAGAGTAGGCAGATCTTAAACGCCTAGTAATGTAAAATAAATAGAATACCTAGAATCCAAATTGTAAAATTGAATCGGATATCAGTAGGAAATTTTATTTTTATGCAAAACGCTAACTCGTTGCACCTTGAGCTTTGCTGTGTCGTCGTATTGCATTATTGCATCTTCTTTAAAATGAAATCTAGCACTTTAGTTTCTGATATTGAAAATGAATTCCGATTTTCTACGAAGAAACCTGTACATGTACAGGTACTTATGTACCTACATACAAGTACATGTATGTACTTGTATGTAGGTACATAAGTACATACAAGTACATGTATGTACTTGTATGTAGGTACATAAGTACATACAAGTACATGTATGTACTTGTATGTAGGTACATAAGTACATACAAGTACATGTATGTACTTGTATGTAGGTACATAAGTACATACAAGTACATGTATGTACTTGTATGTAGGTACATAAGTACATACAAGTACATGTATGTACTTGTATGTAGGTACATAAGTACATACAAGTACATGTATGTACTTGTATGTACGTACATAAGTACATACAAGTACATTTATGTACTTGTATGTACGTACATAAGTACATACAAGTACATGTATGTACTTGTATGTAGGTACATAAGTACATACAAGTACATGTATTTACTTATATGTACGTACATAAGTACATACAAGTACATGTATGTACTTATATGTACGTACATAAGTACATACAAGTACATGTATGTACTTGTATGTAGGTACATAAGTACATACAAGTACAAATTTAGTTTCAAAGTATCAAATTGATAATACGAGTATATATTAATGTGATTTCTGCACGAAATAATAATTTGTTGTGCCTGTTATTTTCATTTCAATATTTTATTCATAAAATTGATTTGAACAAAACAGACCTCAATATCATCAAAAAAAATCCTATCAATAATTTAAAGTTGAAATTTTGTGTGTAAGTACCTATGTTTGTTACTCCTTTCAGCAAAAACTACTGAACCGATTGCGATAAACCTTAGTATGCAGATAGCTGGAGATCTGAGTTAACGTATAAGCTACCTTTTATCTCAATATTCCCACAGGATCAGGACAAGCGCGGGTGAAACCGCAAACGCAGCTAGATTTTTAAACAAAAACCAATTAAAACACTAACATATCAAACTTTATTCCGTTTTTACCATAAACTTTAAACATTTTAATACATATTTTTGACTGACAAAAACAATCATGAACTGCTCCCGACTCCTGACCGCAGAAACATCTCGGCACACCTCAACAGATTTATGCTCGAACTTTACGTCAAACTATTTCAAACTTTTAGAATGAGAATGTATTTATCGAGAGACGTTCGCGATACAAAATAAACCGCAATACCGCAGCCCTACATAACATAAATGCCCGCCCATTAGTTCTGACCACGGTCAGGGTAAAATGGCTATAAGTTTTATTAAAATAATAATTTTACGTTTCAAACAAACCCTCTTACTTATAAGCGATGTACTAATGATTAATAGCTACACAATGTTTTGTTTCATTTCACATCTTCTATAGATGTATGTTACGGAAAAAGATAAAGCTTTGCAAAACTTTTCATCCCTTGTACAGTACCTAATTAAAGATTTGGGAATCTTTAATATCTCTAGAGGACCGCTGCCAGCGTTTTGGGTACCATACTGTGGGAGGGGAGAGGTAAGGAAACCTAATCGTTCTCCATAATGTGACAAACAAACGTAGTCGATTGTTTCGGAGCAAATATGTTTATACCATAAAACCTATTATATCTGCCATGACCATGCCTCTTCGTTTTGTTGTCTGGTGTCTTTATCCAGCGATGGAAACTGTCGATTATTGTGTAGATTCGTAATGGTTGTTATACGTAATAGATATAATGTATTTGCCGTTAAAAGCCTGATCGTTTACTTTACAATAGCTGGTAGGTATCTTCTTACATAATTCTTAAGCTAGTACCTACTCCCTAAAAGCCTCGACCTACTAAAATGTTTCTTTCTAACTGCGAAGCAATTTCTTCGATTTACCGTAAATAAGTTACTAACAAATTTCAAGGTAAGTTCGTGTTTCGAATTTTCTGCTACAAAATACAGAGCCATTACGTTTAATTAATTGTTTTTGTGTATTTATTATACTTATCTATTCGTACCATCGATATCATCATCATAAAAACAACATTATGTTGAATAAATAAGTAACTTAATTAGACTTTGTAAATTGTAAATACAGTCGGCGCTAAAAGTGGACATTCACTGTAAAGTTTTAAAATTGCTATTACAACACATTACACTGTTTTTTCCTACATGAAATGTAGGTAACATTTCATGTATGAATTTACCTACATTTCATATACCAGGATAGATTTCCAAAAAAAAATATTATAATAATATTTTACGGATTTAACCGTATGATTTTGTAAAAAACGGCAGTTTAAAAACGGTCATGCGCCCTAAAGAAATACATCAAACATTTCAAAAGTTTTTTGTATTTTTGAGCAGAGCTTACTAGTGAGCTTTTTTCGAACGATCGACAATTTCTCAAACAAGTTTAAATATTACAACGTTCACAATTTGGAATAATATGTTTGAAACCGTAGTAGAAGAAGATTGAGCGTTTGTTCGTTTGAAGAAACATACTAAGTAACCCCTCAGGACCAATAGTGATTACTACTATTGGTCCTGAGAGATTACTTTTCAACAGAGTAGTTTAGGTTCTGCTCCAAGCAGTGGGCACATCAGTGGCCCACCTATGGCTTAGTTAGGCAACTGATATGCCCAGGACTTTCACTGATATCCCAAGCAGATTGCTATTATCAAAAATACTACTACCAAGGTGACCTGCGGCATGACCACCAGTCTGACCTCCCTACCCCGATGGAAAGTCTGCACCAGAGCCTCGTCCGTTCTTCAGCAGATGCACCAAGCTGGCAGGTGAAACCTCACCTTTGTCACAAAGTAGGGGTCCAGACCTTTACGCCCAAGTCAAATTACTTGGGAGTAAAGGTCTGGACCCCTACTTTTGAATCACTCATTTCACTTTGGGCGATTTAAATAGCTCAATTTCTGCTGATTTTCGTTCGATGTGGGACTCCTGCGGCCTGAGGTTGTGAGCATTCGTTGCGGGGAGTGCGAATCACTTATAAAATTTACCATACAATTTTAGTAAGTAAATAGACTCAAATCTAATAATGTATAGGTATACCTAATGTTAAAATATGTTATATATTTGACAATTTTAAGATTCTACGACCTTTTGTTACCTAAATTGTTCTTACCTACCTAAAAATATGTTTTGTTCAAATAATGCCTATTCGAATTGCCTTTAATCGAGGCAAAGTTCAAAAGATTTTTCTACAATAAATGTAGATTACAAGATTCTTTGTTAAACTTACCTTTTGCCCGTTTTTTATTCGAGCATTATTAGTCCTTCACTCTTGTGTTGATCTAAAAACGTTTTTATTGAAATTTCCTTTTTTATTATAATTTTTCTCTTTAATAGGATTCGACGCGAAATTTTTCCTTTTTACAGAGGCATGACGATAAAGTTTTTTCCAGTTTCAATTAGTAGCAAAATGAAATAGATACGACTCCTACTTCTTTGCTATTATAATAGGGAAAAAAAATTAATTATTCGCTTTTTTAATAATTAGGGAAAATTTAACGTAATTTTAATGAGCAAGTGGTTTATTCGTGTTTCATTGCCTAATAATGTAACACGATAGGCAGTTTATAATAATATGTACCTACCTCTACTATATGTACGTAGGTATATGTCGTGGAATAATTTGATAAACAGGATGTTCGCGAAAGTCTAATTATACATGTTTTCGCAAAAACATGAATAATTAGATAATAATCGTCGGCTGTTATGAACTAAGGGCACTGATTTGTCGGCCTGTAGGTATACACCAAAATCAAGCCAAGAGAAATATCATAGTCAATATCTTTTTCATATCTGAAAATGATATCATGAAAATATCATTTTCAGAAACGCTTTACGCAAAAAAACTGTTGATTTAATAATCCTACGACATATACATACATATAAAAGTAGTAAGTAGGTACCTACATTGTTACATAGAAATATAATTAGAAAACGTTTAATAAGCACACAACTCCCGATCCCGTGGGTATTTCGAAATACACTTTCTTATCGGATGCCTATATCGTATAAAGAACACACTCTTCAAATTTCAACCCTCTACTATCAGCGGTTTAGGCTCTGCGTTGATCAGTCAGTCATCATCATCATCCGAGCGTTGTTCCCGGTTGCATCTCTCGAGAGAGCCCGGGGTCCGCTTGCGTTGATCAGTCAGTCACTGAGAACAAAGCATTTATAGATACAGAATAAGAGGTAATAATATCTACTATTGGTTGCCCACATGACAGGCACCAAGTGTTAGAGTTTTCAGGTCGCCCAAAGGCCTCTAACCACACCAAGACCAACTGATTAAGGGTGGATATTTTTATTATCCCCACTGTCGATAAAATACTATCACTCGACATACAAAAAATCTTCCGTTTGTCCCACATCAGTAGGTTAGGTACCCACGTCGCGTCGTGAGTGAGACACAATGTCCTGTCCGAACAATGACGTCACACAATCGATCATCTCAATCGCGTCCCACTTTACCACAAAGGGGTGTCAATTTACCACGCACTTGTTTGCCAATGTATTGACAGGTTTTATTGTGTGGCCAATTGTGTGCTTCGGGTTTGGTTTGTGTCCTTTTAAAGAGTTTTTTATAGCAGCAAAAAAAATATTTACTACTGTTTTCGCGATGTTGGAATGAAATTAAACTCTTTTTTCGGTTTTAAACGCGTGGTGTTTATTAATTTTAATATTCTTTCAATGCTTAACGTTTTGAAACCTTTACAGGTCTCTTCTTCAGACTTGACTGAGATGTACCTGATTGTCTGTTTTAAATTTAAACCCAACATCGCGAAAACAAAAGGAGAGGTAAAAAATAAGTTTAAACAAACAAACAGACAGGCAGAACGACACCAATACATGCCTTTTGAACGTTTTTAAAACTAATACTTAATTTC
The DNA here is from genome assembly GCA_958496205.1 of Idaea biselata. Lineage (NCBI taxonomy): Eukaryota > Metazoa > Arthropoda > Insecta > Lepidoptera > Geometridae > Idaea > Idaea biselata. The sequence continues at coordinate 19,287,483 of OY292402.1, forward strand.
ATGTCCTTTCTTCTTTTCTTAAAAGCAGGAAAAAATACAAAAAACCCTAAACACTGTTACAAAAGAAGGAGAAAAGTTTTCGGAAGCAAAGATTAAAAATCTTAACTGACTGACATGGACCCTATAAAAAGTATTATTAAAAATCCCCAGCGAATTAAGCGTTGCTCTCCACATTAAGACAACTTCTCTGTAATTAATTACAGATGCCCAACTTTTAATGTAACTAGGTACCTACTATTTTACTTTTCAAATTGTATTTTACTTTAAAACTCGAGTTTGAAATGTACAAAGTATACCCACGTCTGAGACGCTTAATTTTGTAAATAGTTCTGCTCAGAGACTGAGTTTACAGTATTGTGAAGTTGGTTACATTACATTGCATTGCTGTGAAATAATAATAACGTGATCTCATGTTTTTTTAGCACTTTGTTGCACACAGAGCAATGTAGCCGCAAACTAAGCACTAGGCTTGTGCTATGGGTACTAGACAACGGATATACTACATTTTAAACTTTTGTTTTGGAAATACAAACTTATGTACTATCAACAACAAAAGTGGGTATTCAGTTAGCCGAAAGATTCGTTTGAACCGAGTGCCGAGCGTGGAATAAGCATATTATACACACATTGATATAGGTATATGTATAAATATTAAATGTGTGACAATTATTGTGTATCTAAATTTAAACTACATGCGTAAGTGTCTGGTTAGCACAGCTGACTTATTGCATTGATTTCAATATAAAAAGCAATTCGTACCAAGGTTCGATCCTAGCAAGCGAATTTAGACCTTACGGTATATACCAACTTTCATTGTTGATAGTACATATAGAAAACACCAAGAACCAGAAGTAAGCATTGATGATCAGCATAAATACTTATCCCGGCGAAAATCGAACCCGCAACCTTTGCGTTGCAGTCAGGGTTTCGCCCGATGCGCCACAGAGGCCGTCTATTAAACAGGCATATCTAATCTCCGTACATCAATCAAATTATAAACTCAATATCAATTTAATATGACTAACAATGTAGTTAAATCTGCGGTGTAGACTGCTAGGATTAAATTATGAGTTCAATTTACTTTATAAATCGAAAATATCAAGCAGCTATTAAACGTTGAAAGCTAATTAAGTTGCCTTATAGAGTATTAATAAAATCATTACCAAAGGATTGGAGTACCTATTCAACCTTATTATTGAGAGAGTTGATCTTTACATATAAAATTCAGAGTCCTGACTGATTGACTCTACTATATACCTACATATTTATTCTTCTTCTCATCCGAGCGATGTTCCCGGTTGCATCCCTCTCGGGAGCCCGGTGTCCGCTAAGCCCCAAATGTTGTTATTTATTTGGGTGCGACGTAATCGGTAAGTCATCATTGACCATACCTTCTGCAATTAGATTTGGCAATCTTTTTACGGCCGGCCGCCGGCACAGCACACGGCTATTTTAATTTATTAAAGGTGGAACTTAAAGTTAGCCAAATCCTTCTTCTCTATTGGCCTAAAAACCTCTACTATCTGAAATGATTTCGCCAATAGGCAGACATTTTTACGCCTTCACATTGTATTAAAGGTCTTTAAAGCGTAGTACCGTATAAGTCCTAATAAAGATTGACTTAAGGTACCTTTTCGGAGTTTCAGGTTCGTCCTATTTAAGCTCAAAAAGGACCTAAAGGTACCTAATAAGGTTTAATCTTATCAAAAAGTCAGTTAACTGATTCCTGTGAATAGTTTTTATTCGAGTGTAATCTAAAAGCAATGTCATTCGTTTTTTGTACGTTGAAATTGTACCTAACAATTGAATTTTTGTCGATCCATTGAAATAGTAAAAATCGGTCCCCAAACGCTATTCCACAATGCATATTGAAATTCAATATTTTACGCGGGAATAGTCGTAACAATGTTGGTTTTTGCTCAAAGAATAGTATTAAAGAATTTATAGGGGTTTAGAACAAAAACAGTATTTTGTTACCTGTTTTTTTTTAGATGGATGTCTTTTTTGTTTTCAATACCCACGTAAAAATGAGATAGGAGTAATATAGAATTGAAGTAGATAATAGAAAAACTTCTCTTTTCTACTATTCAATTTTATGCCTCTTTTATCATTGATTGATATTTTTGAAGTATTCTACATAGGATATAAAACTTACATGGTTGTTTTAACTCACTACAAATGTTATTAAACAGCTGAGTCCCACGGTTTCACCCGCGTAAGTCCCGATCCAGTGGGAATATCGGGATCAAAAGTAGCCTATGCTACTCCTCAAAAATGTAGCTATCTTTTGGTGAAAGAATTTTTGAAATCGGTCTAGTAGTTTTTGAGTTAATTCATAACAGACATACAGACACACACACACAAAATACAAATCTTTCCTCTTTATAATAGTGTAGATAACGGGATATTTCCCATGTTTTAATTTGTTTTTGGACGAGCTCGATATTTCGCCAGTAATTTCAACTGGCTTCTCCACGAGACTTGAATTAAAACATGGTAAATACCCCATTCTACGTAAGTTTAAATTTAAATATGTGTCACTGTAAAAATATATATTACCCAAAACGAGCAACATCTTTTCCGTTAACTAGTTCTATTTACGCATCATCGTATTTATCGACGCAGGTGTACTGGAAAGTTGTTCCTGTAGCGTTAGATAGATGGCGCTTTAACGAGCCTTAATCGTAAACAATCAGAGGAGAATATAGCATTGGAAGTTTTCACGGCAACAGGCGTGGACTTGCGTAGTCTAGTTGGTATAGACGTTGGGGTACTGACCCAAAGACGCGAGTTCAAGCCTCGCCGCAAGTGAAAATTTTTGTATGCTATTTTTCCTTGAAAATAAATTTTCTAAATAAAATAGCCTTGAGCTACATACAAAAATTAAAAGAAATTTATAGTAATGGAAAAAGCGACATCTTACGTTAGTAATGAGTTAACTGTAAAGTTAACCATTACGACGCAGGTGTAAACAACTGGAAAGTTGTTCCTGTAGCGTTAGATAGATGGCGCTTTAACGAGCCTTAATCGTAAACAATCAGAGGAGAATATAGCATTGGAAGTTTTCACGGCAACAGGCGTGGACTTGCGTAGTGTAGTTGGTATAGACGTTGGGGTACTGACCCAAAGACGCGAGTTCAAGCCTCGCCGCAAGTGAAAATTTTTGTATGCTATTTTTCCTTGAAAATAAATTTTCTAAATAAAATAGCCTTGAGCTACATACAAAAATTAAAAGAAATTTATAGTAATGGAAAAAGCGACATCTTACGTTAGTAATGAGTTAACTGTAAAGTTAACCATTACGACGCAGGTGTAAACAACTGGAAAGTTGTTCCTGTAGCGTTAGATAGATGGCGCTTTAACGAGCCTTAATCGTAAACAATCAGAGGAGAATATAGCATTGGAAGTTTTCACGGCAACAGGCGTGGACTTGCGTAGTCTAGTTGGTATAGACGTTGGGGTACTGACCCAAAGACGCGAGTTCAAGCCTCGCCGCAAATGAAAATTTTTGTATGCTATTTTTCCTTGAAAATAAATTTTCTAAATAAAATAGCCTTGAGCTACATACAAAAATTATAAGAAATTTATAGTTCTATTTATTTACAACAAGAAAACGTATAGATATAACACTATTTAAACTTACACGATTTCCGTCCATAAATACGGTTCTAAATCGCATTGTAGATAACTATGGATTTCAAGTAATAAAATAAATAAATAAATTATCTGAACAACACACAGCGCAATATAGCCCCGTGGTAAGCGACTAAGCTTGTGTTACGGTGACTAGACAACGGATATAATACTTATATTTATTTTTCTTTTGTAAATACATACATATTATACATAGAAGGACACCCAGACCAGACACAAATATTCTTTTTTTTAAGCATAAATACTTGCACACCCGGCGGGAATCGAACCCGCAACCTTCTGCATTGCAGTCGCGCTTTCGCACGACGGGCCACAGAGGTCGTCGACGAAATTACCTCGACGTTACTTATAGCTTAGATAAGTTAGGCACTTTGCCGAATTTTTTTTCAAAGTCTTTATCATTATTATTAGACTCGGGTCTAGATCGCGTTAAAGATAATTATTGTTTTTAATTACCTCGACGTTTCGGCAAACGGATCACACCGGGCGTCGTCCCGAGAAGACTCTCGTCTTCTTGTCGAAACGTCAAGGTAATTAAAAACAATGATTATCTATAACGCGATCTAGACCCGTGTATAATAATACCTAATAATAGACGGAAATCGTGGAAGTATAAAAACTGAGACAAGTTATTATAATATCTCGTTTTAACTCCAAAACAGTTTTACAAACAAAATTGTTCTATTCCAATAGGCAAAGAGGCGGCCAAAGCTAACAGCAAACTTAGCGCATTACGTGCCGTATTCATAGACGTTCTACCGAAACTTTACTAAGTAGTACTACTAAGCCAATCCTATTTACCATGGAAATAATCGTATATTTTTACTATTCCATTTTATTTTTCTTACTATATAATTTAACACAACCAACTCTTGTGTACGCTGTATGGTGCCACTTTGTCGTAGGCAGTTTCTGAGAATGAGGCAGTAAAAAATAGTTCGTTAGCTTAATATTAACATTATTATAAACGATTTTTCCTATTTGGTACTGAGGCAAACAATTAACAGGATTAAAGAGATGAAAGATCGTTTCATCATCATTTAAAAAAATGTGTAACGTTTTAATTTCTGGTTACCTTAATGGTAAATAAATTATGATAAAAATAAAAATAAATCAATGGTAAATAACACCTAATCTCATAAATCCCTGTCATGTTAAATAAAATTTGACAGATTACGACATCGGGAATATTGTCAATTCAGTTCAGAACTGAAGAATTGGAAACGCACCCATTGTCGATTTTGTCTTAAAATAATTTTTATATCTAGCGGCTTTATTGTCCCTAATATAAAAAATACAGTTACCTCTATTATAATATCTGTGATTCTCATTAAATGTTTATTAAATAACTATATTGATATTATGAAAATTGAAGTTAGAAAAATAAAGATGACAATATTAGAGTTTACATTGTACTCGTCTATAAATAAGGCCCTGTACACTTAACAATCACATCACGTGGGATCCCATTTTATTTTCCGCAGAATGCTTTCAATTGCAGTTGTAGCTCGTTAGGTATTTGATTTGGAGGATATTTTATGCAACTGTTGTACGGAATCCTCTATTGGTTCCAGTATTACCGAACATGACCGTGTTAATAACAGCGGTTTAACTTACGATCGAAACAAGACGTAGAATTTTTAGTTCTTTCTATACTCTAGACCAGGGGTTCCTTAACTTATTTGAGTCGCGCCCCCCTTTCGACCATAAAAAAAATCCGCGCCCCCCCCCGTCCTCCAGTCCAGATTGTCAGGTCAGGATAAAAAAGTGTTCAATATAAGGATTTTTATTGCTCATTATTTTTTTTCATTCATACAAAAGGTATTTGGTCACTGCCAGCCTAGAGGCTGATATTGGCCGACTGAGAAAACAATATTATGTTCTTCACAGGCGTCAATTTCAAATAATTTCATTGGTCGTTTCGAGCCGTCTGGAATGCATTCTCTCAGCGATCGCAGGTATTAACTGCACAGGTGGCCCGCGCCCCCCTTGAAATATGTCTGCGCCCCCCCACCTGGGGGGCGCGCCCCCCAGTTAGGGAACCCCTGCTCTAGACTAATATTATTAAGAGAAAAGATTTGTATTTTGTGTGTGTATGTGCGTCTGTAGGTTTTTTATAAATAAACTCAAAAACAAATTTACCGATTTCAAAAAAAATTTCACCATTAAAAAGCGACATTCACCCTGAGTAACATAGGCTACTTTTGATCCCGATATTCCCACGGAATCGGGACTTACGCGGATGAAACCAACAGGACGCAGCTAGTTACCTATATTATTGTATTGACTCTTTGTTCGCGGCTCAACTTTACAAAGCATTTTGAAAGTAAACTTCCTCTATATTGTATTGGTTTGTTTAGACAGTACTCAATGAAGATTAATCTCATTGTTCGGTTTTAATCGCGTGGTATTTATTACTTTTAGCATTGTTTCATTGCTCAACGTATCAAGACCAATACCTCTTCTTCAGGTAGAAGAAATGTAAAGGTCTAGAATGGTTGAGCATTGAAACAATGCACCACGCGATTAAAACCGAAAAAAGGGTTTAATTTCAATACAACACCTCGAAAACAGAAGAAAAATGCAGTACCTTAATGATATTTCTAAATTCAATGTTCCTACTTTGATGTCAACTGCCTTCGTTGCGGTGATGAGAAGGGCACGCGTGGGTTGAAATCTCAAAGGCGACACAGGATTATATTAACAGGTTTAGTTAAATGATCTTGGGCTATTTTACGTATATCGCAAATATGAAAGTTTGCCTATTTATTCATTTTGTAATTCTAAAAGTATATTCGGTAACACGAGTAAAATAGCTAAAATTACTAGATTAATTGCTATGAAACTTGTTTACCTAGTTCAGGCGTATTTATTATTAATTGTTGTTTAGTACAGTAGTTTACCATGTGAAAGTTTTATTGAATAATAGCTGCGTCTCGCAGTTTCACCCGCGTAAGTCCCGATCCCGTGGGAATATCGGGATCAAAAGTAGCCTATGTTACTCCTCGATAGTGTTGCTTTCTTTTAGGAAATGAAGCTTGAATTTTAAATCGGTTCAGTAGTTTGAGTTTATTCGTTACAAACATACGACCCACACACACACAAAAATAGAAATCTTTCCTCTTCATAATATTAGTGTAGAAGTGTAGATATATTTTATTTTAATTTATAAACTAACTATACCTAATACCTATACCTTAGTTGATTTTTATCGCGTGATGTTCATTACTTTTAGCATTATTTCAATGCTTAACGTTTTAAGACCTTACAGGACTCTTCTTCAACAATGCTAAAAGTAATAAACACCACACGATTAAAACTGAAAAATGTGTCTAATTTCTATACAGTGTAAGTAGCTAGTTGTAGGTACAGTATTTGTTTACTATCTCTTAGTCTGTCTGAAAGCAACTTTAACATTTCACTTTCAAATAGTACATCACCAGTGATTTATGGACATCAGATCGGCGATCCACATTTAATCCCCAATAAATTTCGACAGAGAGAGTTATTGGTTTTTTTATAGGTTCACCAAGGTGAGAAGGACTTCTTTATTGCGATGGGCTACTAGTTCTAACAAAGATATATGACAGAACCTTACGCCCCAAAACTTAAGCACGAAAATCGTGTTTCGGAATGAAATTTGTAATGTTGTCGATTGGTCTCCTAACAAATGTGTTTCGGTTAATATAAAATTGATTTAGTAAATGAACGAGATAAGTTTAGTAATTTGGGATGTCTGGAGTTGGGGTTTTCTTAAATTTATAACAAATTGTTTTTGGATTTAGAATCAATGTTCTGAAGTAGAACTTTCTTTCGACTAAGTTAGTAAGTTACGTAAGTATTCTAACCTTATTCGGAACCCATATTTTAGGCTTAATTGGTTAAGTTTGGGCTTAATTTCGATATATGCAATATTTTGTTATCTTTGATGGATCAATAATTAGACATTAGTAGAGTCGTTCCATTAACACCTATCGTTACCTTCTTCTTCTCTTTTCTAACTTCTTTTAGTATGACTTGTAACGAATTGATTACCAATAAATTATGTGAATATGAATAATAGGCATAGTGTTGTGGCTCAACTAGTGCTAGTGTTGTTCAGGTCGCCCTTAGTCCTATAAATAAAATAAATAAATTCTGTGAACAACACACAGCGCCATCTAGCCCCTTGGTAAGCGACTAAGCTTGTGTTACGGTGACTAGACAACGGATATAATACTTATATTTATTTTTCTTTTGTAAATACATACATATTATACATAGAGGGACACCCAGACCAGACACAAATATTTATTCTATAAGCATAAATACTTGCACCAGGCGGGAATCGAAAACGCAACCTCCTGCATTGCAGTCGCGCTTTCGCACGACGCGCCACAGAGGTCGTCAACTTAACTTAACCTAACGACTGCTATCGGAGATAACAACTGGGACCAATTGCTTAACGTTAATATAATAATGTCGTAGTCAAGGCTAGCCAGTCAGACAGTGGACGCCTTTGCAGCTGGTAGCTGCTACTAGATTGAAATTAAAATGACCAGATTGACTCATGTAAATATTCGATGGAACAAAAACAATTTAATTATATGTTTTGGAAATAAATTATTTTCTTGTGTTACCTATCTGAAGAAAGTTCTTTTAAGCTGTGCCCGATCATCCGTCACGCTGCATACAAAATTTAAAAAAATGAAATCGTTTATTATTCTGTTTTTGATAAAGAAAAAGAATGCTTTCAGAAGCTTTAGTACCCGGCAGGACTCGAACCCGCGACTACTGGTTTTCCGGTTCAGTGGTCAAAACTCAAAACTCAAAACTCAAAATTATTTATTCATTTAGAACGTATATTAAACACACATACGCGCGCGTGTACACACAGTCGCGGGTACTTAAGTTTTTGAAAGCATACTTTCAAAAAGCATAATTGTGGTAAACACTTAAGAATAACGTTTAAAGACAAAGAAATCAAATATTTATCTATCGATTTAGTGAAAATATAAATAAATAAATCTAATCATCAGACTTTGTCTCTACTTTTGCCCCAAAAGATTTCTAGTTTAGAAAACCAATATTACACATCCATTCATTGAAGCCAAAACAGCTGTCCTATCTAAAAAAGGTCAAACCAATTTGACCTGACAGTGATGAGATCTCGATTCCTTCCGCCACTTAGGCTGCATAGGCGTAGCCTAGTTTGGAACTATAGAAGATATTTCATAGTTTCTTTCGAAAACCTATCAAGTTTACGTCAAAATGAGATAGATCGGTTATTAATTTCCAGCGCTAGGCGATTAAGGCAATTTTTTGGGAGATATGGTGGATATGAAATAGCCAGCATCGGGTAAATTTTATTTCGGGTTTTTCGGGCTAGGTATAATTCTAGCTGCCCCCGCGGTTTCTCGCATAAGTCCCGGTCCCAGATTTACGAGATTAAAATCTGGGATCGGTTTAAATCAAGTTTAATCCTATGTCCTTCTCCCGGTTCTAAGCTACCTTCCCACTAATGTTCAACAAAATCGGTTAGGCCATTCTCGAATTGTAAATGGTGTAACTAACACGACTTTCTTTTAAATATGGTAGGTATATAACATAGAAATAGGAGAGCGGTGTTGGTCTAGTGGTAGATACCGGGACTTTCATTCCGAAGGTCGTGGTTTCGAATCCAGGCCGACCGCGCACCAATGTCTTTTTCTTTAAGAAAAATTTAAGCGCGCTATTAACATCGCTCTTACGGTGAAGGAAAACATCGTGAGGAAACCGACATGTCCTAGGATAAACCACGGTCCGAAGGCATGGGATATTCGCCAATGCGGGGTAGGCTCCCGTGGCGTCTTAAGCCCTCTAAGAAATCACGTACAATGGCCCAATTGTGAGGCTAAGTGCGGAAAAGGCTCAGCGAAACTAACTAACATAGAAATAGATTTTCGAAAATGATGAATTTTTAATATCGGCACAGTTGATATCTAAGGTCTGGGTCACAAGTCTGCTCTCACAATCGTGTCTTAATAGAGTGTCGATAAAAAAGTAATTGTCATATTTGATGTGTATATCTGTCTACCAAATGTGTCAAATTCACGTCAAATATGACAATTACTATTTCGACATTCTATTGAGACACGATTGTCAGAGCAAACTTGGGATCTTAATTTTTGTATTAGAATATAGTCTATAATTTTATTACTCTTAAATTGCAAAAACTACGCTGAAAATAAAATCATATTGTAACTAACTTGCAACTGAACTGCAATCGAAACTTTATTGACTCTGAAATATACGAAAAACTGTAGAAAAACCAAAAAAATACAAATCTATCGAAAAATGTAAAACGTTGTTACATGAGAGAGGGCTTTGTTTTTGCCGCTTGTTTGTTTGTAAATTGTATTAAATCGGTTTTTACAATGTTCATCTATTCGGACTTTTCATATCTCTAGGTCTAGGACCAGCGGTTTGGCCTCTACGTTGACATAAAGTTGAATCAGTCAATCAGGATATTGTATTTTTTTTTATACTAGCAGCGTCCCGCGGTTTCTCCCGCGTAAGTCACGATCCCGCAGAATTCTCCAAAATCCCTTTTTTAGTGGATCACACATCACAAAGAACACACTCTCCAAATTTCATGTCTCTATGACCAACGGTTTGGGCTTTGCGTTGATATATAAATCATTGAGGACTTTTAATTTTAAATAGGTATATAGATTACTTCTGGATAATGTAGCTTACTATTGGAAAAATAATTATTGAGATCGGTCCAGTAGTTGCGAAGATTACCCCCAATATACATACTTACATACAAACACACATTCAAATTGAAATTGAAAAACATACATACAAATATATTACCAACGTTACCTCTTTATAATATTAGTATAGATAGATAGAAACAAAGAAAAAAAGTCCTTCAATAGTTTCAACAAGTTACAATCTCCAAACCGAATCTATCGTTTGATTGTCGAGGAGAACCCTTAAAGAGCTTAAACAAGCTTGTTACAAATTTCCTTCTACAATCCCCGTGTAAAACGAGGGGACATTTGGGATCATTGATCCAGAAATCGGCTCATCAGCTCGCGTCAATTGTGCCAAATTGGTCCAATATCCTCTAACGTTAGTTTACTAGGGATTCTATGTGGATGAGAGAGATAGATAGATTGACAGCGCGATGGTAAATGATAGGTCTGATCAAAATGCGATTAGTCTTGGTAGGTAGAGGTATTATATAATAGTTGGTGCCTAGACTGTATTAACTAGGCTTTAGGTACCTACTCAGACCGCAGTTTAAATTGAACATGCAATACTTCTTTTTTTACATTGCAGCGCGGGCACTAATATATTCAATTATATTTAAACTAAATTCTTAAAAATTATATTCATTTTTAGTCACGTGGTGTTTATCACTTTTAGCATTGTTTCAGCGCTCATCGTTTCGAGACATTTTACAGGTCTCTTTTTCAGGATTGACTTCTTAATTAAATTCTGCTTTAGTATATGTTGCTATAGCGGCAACAGGAATACTTCATCTGTGAACATGTTTACTGTTCCGTGATACCATGTCGTATCTCATGAGATACGACATGGTGACAGACAGACGGACAGTAGAGTCTTAGTAAAAGACTTCCGTTTTTACCCTTTGACTACGGACCCTTAAAACATGATGAGAAAAACAATAGGTGTAGTTAAATTGCAGCATTATTCAAATATAGGAGACAGAGATGACAATCCACTTACCGTGTTGCTTTATTAAGATTAAACCGCTTCGTATATGTAACCGCTGTGTGTAAGAAAATGATAAGCGGTGGCGGTAATACACCCTGTGTAAGGGTAACCCCTCAACGTGTAGGATAAATGAGTCGGGTTGAAGCAATGATCACTGAAGCGACCGATCATTGGCAATATCACGAGTACACCATTACTTTCTGAGCTCATTACCTAAAATGGAAGAAGCTACTGAAGCATAGCAAGACTAAGCCTAAAATAGATGCCTAGAAAACAAAATAAGGTCACTAGGGGGAAGTTCGGCTTATGGGAAAAGTGCGGCGAATACCGGACTTACTCTATAAATTGTTATACCTATTGATAAAATTGCCATCTAGTCACGATATACAGTATGTTACGAAATGAGTTTCCGACCATGAAGGGAACAATAAATGTTGTTCGCCTAGCTAGACGAATAACTTTTGTTTTACAACTTTTTCTCAAATTTCGAGGTATTCGATATAAGAGACATAATTGGCGATTTAATCAATATAACAATTATTATTGTAAGTCCGGTTAATTGATGTTCGCCGCACTTTCCCCTTAAGCCGCATTTACCCCTGGTGACCTTACCTGACCCCTGGGCCCGGGTTCAAAAATTTATATGGCTACGGTATCCCCTTCCCGTCGTTAAGGCGACAAAAAGGGCTTTCTTGGTGGAAGGATTCGCTCACTTACTCATCTGTGTTTCGATTACTTTCGATACGTAGACCGGTGCAGCCAATAAGAAAGTCGGGTCAGATTTTGTTCCACTACCGTCTACCTTCATTTATCATCAGATGGCAAAGTAATCAAACGCATAACTATCGTTTATAACAAAATGTCTACAAAGCTAAATTCTTAATATAGGTACTCGAATGGTTAACCTAACTACCATGTCCTTAAGGGGACAGTCTACCTACTCTTTTCTCCATACATACTTTACAAACGTATTCGACTGTTTCCTCCCTGGATAAAGATATAAGAAACAATATTTTTATGCCATAAGTCTTTTATCTATCAGCCATGACCATGCCCATACGTTTTGTTTTTTTTTTTCATTTTCTAATCTTCCTGTTTTTTTTCTATTCTAATTAAAAAATGGAAATAACCAAAACGTAGGGGCATGGTCAGGGCAGATATAGGTTTTATGGCATAAACATATTTGTTCTAATGTCTTTATCCAGGGAGGAAACAGTCGACTACGTTTGTATGGAGAAAGAGTTGGTAGACTGTCCTCTTAATTAAACAATTTGGTAGCGAAGCAAACAAACTACAACAACAGGGTACCTAATTGTATTTTTATTCAAATTATAAAAAGATTAAAGACAAATTTACGTTTGGAAACTAGTGGCATGCATTATAGAGTCAATTTCACAAAAGCGCACTCCCGCAGCGGTTACTGGAAACAACTTTATCAAATACATGTAGATAGTTTCTACGAAACTTCATTGTGAACATGACTCCAAATAACCATCTACTAGTTTCGTAATGAAAACCCCGCTTAAGGTCACAGTCCACCTACTCTTTTCTCTATACAAATGTACAGTCGACTGTTTCCTCAAAATATTATGTTCATGATATAAATTCTATATCAGTCATGTCATGACCATCCCCTACGTTTTGATCTTTTACTGTTTCTAGTTTTTCTAAATTTTATTTCCATTTTATTTAGAAAATTGAAGAAAAAAAAAACGTAGGGGCATGTTCATAGCAGATGTAGGTTTTATGGCATAACCATATTTGCTTTAATGTCTTTATCCAGGGAGGAACCAGTAGACTACGTTTGTATGGAAAAAAAATTGGTAGACTGTCCTCTTAAGTAACAGACCAAAAACTCGCAAAAAATATCAAACTTGCGTTTTTACCCACATGTTACACTCCTGGCAATCAAAAAGATTAAAATCAGCGCCGTTCCTGTCCTGTGCAAAAAAAAACGTACGCGACGATGAAAATTCACCGCTCCATTATATTATCACTGTTCGTTTTTCTTCGTAATTTAAGAGCGTAATATACTTTACGCTGATACCAAACGGGTGTAAATTTTCATTCAGAACCGGCCCAGATTAAAGTGTCACCCATTTGAACTATGCTCTTATACCATATACCTGGATTAAGTTTTAATGTTGTGAATGTCACCGTCAAGTTTTTATTCGACAATTTGAATTAGGATGTGGGTAAAGGGTAAAAGGGTAAAAGTTTGTGAGTATAATTTATTTAGGATGGCTTGGATTAAGGTAATTGTTTTACCGTTTTGGTTATTAATTTATTTGGAGTTCGGTAGTCGATCTTAATTAGTTTCAAAACAACTGATTCCACGTGGACTTCGACTTTGGGACTACGAGTCCCCGAAACTCGAAAAAGCCTCGAAGCCCGAATCTGAAATTACCCTATCTATTTAGGCAGATATCAATCTAAAATACTAAAATAACACAAGAAAAGATATTTGTCATCAAATAAGAATAACAGAAAATATCCGCTCCACTAAAATATCCCATTTCTTGATATGAAAAATACAAATCCATTTCAGAGCTGAACTAGAAAACATATAATAAAAAAAAACGTAATCCGATAAAAGTTCAATCACCAGATACTTTGCACGCCAATTACTGTACGTATAGAGAATATATATCACTCACGGCGCATACGCTTATGTACCTACCTATGTATATAACCCAGCTAGTTAGGATTAACTGACAGCTTAAACACCGGCTCATCCGGTTACGATGTAGATATATATTATACCTACAAACTAACGCGGTGTGTGTGTGTATGTTTTATCAAAGTCCATTAGTTCGATCGGATAAACCATTTTTATCCCATTTAGATAAAAAAATATTATTTAAAGTTAACATTAGATAGAAACACAAATTGCAACATAAACTGTCAAATAAAACAGTCTCCCTTAACTGTAACTCAGTGGGCGTCACTGACCACTAAAACTAGTAGGTTTTTTTTCTTGTTCGAACCCAGCACAGTAGCGTTCATCAGGAATTTTTATAGCTCTCACGAAATTATGTTATGGTGTACCCATAATTTAACATTAGATAGACTCACAAATTGCAACATAAACGGTCAAATAAAACAGTCTCTCCTAACTGTAACTCAGTGGGCGTCACTGACCACTAAAACTCGTTTTTTTTTCTCGTTCGAACCCAGCACAGTAGCGTTCATCAGGAATTTTTCACTATTTCATCGATAGCAGAAAACGGTTGCACAAAAAACGCCAATATCGGGCAGTGATTTACAACGCTTTGATTGTGTCGTCGAAAACTGTTATAAATATTTATGTGTTCCATTACTCATGACATGGGAGTGTAATAACGGTACCAATATATTTACTTCTTTTGTTTTATGTTTCGATTACCCGCGTAAGTCCCGATCCCGTGAGAATATCGGGATCAAAAGTAGCCTATGTTACTCCTGGATAATGTAGCTTTTTATTGGTGAAAAAAATTTAGGATCGGTTGAGTGGTTTCAGTGATTACCCAGAAAATACATACATAAATGTTACCTCTTTATAATATTACAAGCAGAGTCCCGCGTTTCACTCACGTAAGTCCCGATCTTGTGGGAATATCGGGATCAAAAGTAGCCTATGTTACTCCTGGATAATGTCGCTTTCTATTGGTATTTTTTTTTTAGAATCGGTTCAGTGGTTTCAGAGATTACCTACCCGGAAGATACATACATAAATGTTACCTTTTTATAATATTACAAGCAGAGTTATTAAGGAGAAATGCATTATGAAAAAAATTTCCAATGACAGGATTCGAACCTGTGCTTGCCGGAATTGCTCGAATCCTGTCATAGGAGAATATTTTGATGATGCATTTCACTTTTTTTTTTTATTTTTTATTTTTTTTATTTTTTTTATTTATTATTACAAAAGAAATCTTATAAAACATAAAAATCACACCCAATAAACCTTAATGGTTTGTCTTGGGTGCCAATTCCTCATTCCTACACTCATTCATTAGGTACATTAAACACACCACTCGTCCGTATCGTAATGACAACAAAATCAACAAAAAACAACACAAAATAGGTGCAGGGTAGGTAGGTATGCGCTACGGCCGAACCAGCGCGGCGGGCGCCGCGGCCGCCGGCTTGTTGACCAAGTCGTTTGACGTCATGCCTACTGTGCTCATACGCAGCCGCTCGCTCGGGCGAGATCGCTTTGCTTCGGATCGATACAGGGTTATTGGTAAGTATTACTAACGGGGGCGGATCGTCTTACATAAAATTTTAACTCCTATCATCGGAGGTCCGAAAATGTTTCACATACCATTTATAATCATAATGATCATTCTTCATAAAAAATTTAAAAACTAAATATTAAAATATATAATAATTGAAATTCATAATATCACTATTCATACACTTCATTTTACTAATATTTGTTTTAATATATTTGTTTATCATAATGCTCGAAACTCATAATCATTCCAATAAATAACTTTGATATTCATACATGTGTTTTATTCTAATATTCATTTTTATAAATTTCTTAATCATAAGTGTTTTATGCATAATTATTGAAAATCATAATATCTTTATTCATACATTTGTTTCACCTACTATTGTCATCTTACTTGAATTTTGAAATAAAATATACGGAGCACACCGACTCGGATAGGTTAGGTTAATGTAAGAACATGATTACGCGCAGCGCTTTGGCGAGCGAGCGTAGCGAGCGTGCCGCGGCAGCGGTCGCCAAAGCGCCTAATTACTATAAATAAAAACTATTACTGTCATCTTCATCATGTTATAAATAAAAACTATTACTGTCATAAAACTACTATTGTCATCTTACTTGAATTTTGAAATTAAATATACGGAGCACACCGACTCGGATAGGTTAGGTTAATGTAAGAACATGATTACGCGCAGCGCTTTGGCGAGCGAGCGTAGCGAGCGTGCCGCGGCAGCGGTCGCCAAAGCGCCTAATTACTATAAATAAAAAAAACCTGATATATCTTAATCATAAGTGTTTTTATTACAACATTATTAACTAAAGAGTAATTTCTAAGAAGAAATATAATAATAGAATAGAAAATATAATTACATTATGAGTTAACTCCGTTTCAAAAAGAAGATCGCCAGAACACAAGTCAAAAACCATTTATAATTTCACAAAGAGTTTGATTGGGGTAGTTCATAAAAAGTTGCCGTTATTAATACAAAAATTATGATAAATGTCTGTTATTATAAAGTAAGCTATTCTGAACAACGATATTATGAGTTGAAATATGTTCTTAGTAACAATAATTATGAACTAAAGCAATATGATCATTAAATGTTATGAAGAAAAAAATTATGATTTAGAAAATTTATTTACAAGGAAAAATAGCATTCAAAAATTTTCACTTGCGGCGAGGCTTGAACTCGCGTCTTTGGGTCGGTACCCCAACGTCCTTACCAACTAGACTACGCAAGCTACGATGAGCTACGATGAGAGAAAAAAAAAAAAAAAAAAAATTTTGAATGCTATTTTTCCTTGTAAATAAATTTTCTAAACAAAATAGCCTTGAGCTACATACAAAAATTAATAGAAATTTATAAAAATTATGATTTTAAACTGTTCTTGGTAGTAACAGTATTAATAAAAAAATTATGATCATTAACTATTATGAGCTCCGATGGTAGTAATAAAAATGTCTGAATAAAAAAAGTATGATAAATAAAATTATGAAGAGTGATTATTATGAATTCAAATCGGTAGTAAGATAAACAATAGGACTTAAAATTTTATGTGAGCCAATATGGACCCATTACTAACATATGTTACTAGTTTATGAATATTTAATAGAATAGGTTTAGTTTATATTATTTACTAGGTAATATTAGTTTTATAATAAATATGTTTCGAAATATATATAAATGATACAAATGAGGGTAAATATGTTAAATTAATATGTGTAATATTTCATATATAAATAACTAACACATTTACTTACTTACTTTACTTTGTAAAATATTTCTAGTAAAAATGCCTTGAGCAATAAAAACAAAAATAAATATCATACATAACATTAATTTAACCTTCGGAGAAATACATTTTATGACAAAAATTCATTATCTGAGCAACGAACTTAATTATTTTTAAGTAAGTACAATTAAATTAAATTAATTTAAGTGCATACAATTATTCTCAACAAGAAAGGTAGGTAGGTATTTAAAATACTTTACACAACAATAATGAAATGGCTAAACTTTCCATATAAACTTCTATTCATCGTAACGTTTTATATCTTTGAAACAATTAACTCCTTAAATAACAAACTTTATTTATAAGGTCTTAGTAAAATTTATTACGTTTGAATTTGTAGGTAGGTAGGTACTACTAATGTACAATCAGGCAACAAATGTAGTTATCCACAATAATATTGTGAATATATAAAAAAGTCGTTTAAGCTTCTTCTTCTTTTCGTATAGTGGTGTGGCTCACCTGGTGTTAGAGTTTTCAGGTCGCCCTAGGGCCTCTAACTTGTCCTAACAATAATAATTGCTATCTAGGATAACAGGTAATAACTGCTTAACGTGCTTTCCAAAGTACGGAGGAAAATGATTTGCTAAGCTAAGTGTAGTGTTGCCGTTCAATAGTTCACTATCGATAGACTACCGATAGTTGTGCCAAATCAATGGTATCGACAGGCCTATCGATAGTATCGATACTATCGAATATCTAAGTTTGGTACAATAGTATCGGTAAACTGCAATACATAAGCCTATCGATAGTTCGGCAACGTGTAACAAAAGTGTAACAAAAATATATTAACCTCATTTTTCGGTTTTAATCGCGTTGCTTTTATTATTTTAGGATTTTTTGCACACTCAAAATTTATAATGCCAGTTTATAATAACCGCTCATTTTCTGAAACAGACCACCTTTTGAGGTAAGGCTTTGTTCTTTTAAATGCCTTTATAAAAAAGATCAAGTAGAGAACTACCTCAAGATTACGCAACATTGTTTGCCCCGAGGCATCTTTATTACACTTCAAAAGATACGTAGGTACCTACTTAAAGAAAATGTAGGCGTAAATGACGGAATACATTTTACAATGTAACATTTTTCAAACACTCGATAGTAATAAAGCTCAAGGATTGCTTTGCCATAAACTTTTTGCGGAGTTATCACAAGATTACTAATATTAAATAAATAAATATTTTCTACAACCGATGAATTTATTTTTAGCGTTACCCATACTTCAGGGAAACTTTCCTATTTTATTTTTTTACTAGCTGTGCCCGCGATTTCGTCAGCGTTTTTCGGACTACCTTCCCATCGCTGTGCTTGAACGGACGACCAGGGAAATATGTTGCTGAGCAGAAGATAATCATGGCAGAGTCTATTTAAGTGTAGATTTAGCACAGCGCAGCGGTAGGTAACGTGTTGCATGCTTATAAGAAGTAGCCTTTATCGAAAAAATAAAAAAAAAATCGAAATCCGACTTCGAACAAAAGGACAAAACAATAATATTGAGCTCTCCGAAATACAGTGCAACCGACTTATCTGTTATGTAAGCTAAAGTCGGGCAGCTTAACTACATGATATCTTTCTTTTTTACGTGGTTAATGTCCGTCACCGTCAGGCCAATCTCGTTGGGCTGCCTACCATAGGCTTATAATGTAAACCCCCATGGTGTCCCTCGCTCCACAAGTGTCAAAGCCAGTGGAAATTCCCCATAGACAACCCCTCTCCGTCTTCCCTCCCTCGGCACGGTCACGCCACCGTCTCGAGGTCCCCAAAGCCGGTGATAACCTCCCCCCCCCCCCAATTCACCACCAGAGGCTGAGGTGATTTTTATAGTGGTTGTCTACCACGCGGGCCCTTTCTTGCGGAAAGGACCGCCGAGCCCGCTGACGCGGGATTACGGGTTAGAAGCCAGGCAAGCCCGGTTTCCCACCTCGTGCGCCTCTTAGCTTTCAGCTACTGAGTCCCCTCACAACGGCAAGATGGACGACCATCTGGAGGGTAAAACGTAACGTCGTGTCCGGGACTCGTGACTAGAACGCGCAGCCGTCGAATCGGAAGCCATCACTCGGCTCGGTAGGCCACCGTTCCTTAAAAAGGGAATGCGCCGGTCTGTGATTCGAACGCGGAACCCTCGACTCGGAATCCATAGCTGCCATTGTGCCACGTAAACTACATGCAATCTGCATCTACCCAGTAAAACTGCCCGATTACAGATATATTTTTTTAATCCATTTTATTGCATTTTCAAGATTGTAACCGTAACTTTAATCACTGAGGAATTTTTGAGAAGGTGGTTTCAGGTGGTTCATCAATTTGTACCTAGTTCTTTATAAGCCGATTCTATTCATGGAAGTCCAAAAGTTAGTAATTAACATCATTGTGAGATGCTATTCTGCTCATCATTCCAAAGGTTCTCATCAGATCTTCACTAACAATTTATGGGACCAACTCGGGACTCTCACTTTCCAAATTAAAAAGAATGATCGAAATCGGACTTTATATGCCGAAGTACGGCGTGAACATATTCACATACAAATAATATGCGATAGAATTGAGCAGCTCCTCTTTTTTTTAAAGTCGGTTAAAAACAGTAATTATAAAGAATTTCCGTATGTCCAAAGGATCCGGATATATGAACAGACATAGGTATACGGTATTTGAGGAATTTCCTGAAAAAAAAAACCGGATATCCGGTTTTTTTATTTTCGACCGGATATCCGGTTAATCATGTGTTGATTCCACACCATATATTTATTCAATACAACATTCAAACTAATTAAGTAATAGCAAAAAACACTTTATCCGGATAACCGGACTAAATATCCGGATAAAAAATATCCTATATATTAATCGGGGTCTAAAGCTATCTGCATACCAAATTTGGTTAAAATCGGATAAGCCGTTTTTGAGATTAGCGGGCACAAAGGCACACACAAACAGACAAACAGATAAACAGACAAACAGACAAACAGACAACCAGAAAATCAGAAAAATAGGTTCTACTGCGTTAAAAGATACCCATACAATTTATATTTTTTTTATATCTTCCAAAAACAGACACCGCTGAGTTACGATTTTATTATATGTATAGATTCAATTTTACTACAAGTCAAGTGTAGGGCAGTTAGTGCAAACCTCACAGACGCAATCATTACTAAAACCCCTGAAATAAATCTCCTTTTGAAATTACAAAGGCTGTACATACAAGCAAGAAAATCAAGTGCAACCACACAAAGTCGCTATAAATTAATATATCACGACGGGAAGGTCCACACAGACTATCGACCGGCTCAATGCAACGCTTTGGTGGGATTCCATACAGCGGCTCGATTCTCGTAAATAATTACATACCAGTTCGATGACAGAGACAGTGCAGATCGATGACACAACACAATTACAAAGAAAACTCAAAATCTACTCTCAACTACCATACGAATACAATGAAAATGTATTTTGAGTTTTTTTTTGTCATTGTGTTGTGTCTGCACTGCGTCTGTCATCGGTCTGCACTGTATCTGTCATCAAACTGGCATGTAATTATTAACGAGAATTGAGCCGCAGATTTATTAAGCGAGTTGCCTACCCGAGCCAAAGCGTTTAATATTATATTACACGAAAAAAAAACTGTTAAACAAAGATTGTAATCTAACCAACACTCTGCTAACTGCGTTAAGCATCGTGGCAGGTAGCCAAGAGTAGGGAAAAACAAAAGACCGATCGAGACAGAGCCAAAAGACGATCGACATAGAAACAAAAGACGATCGAACGTAGGCATAGGCGTTCAGTCCTAGAACATTTGTTTTCGTATCCTCGGAATACCTTGGTGTTAAGCTACTTTAAATGTCACATCATACGCCAATCGTTATGCAGACGCAGCGCGGCGGTTAAATAGTAGGTACTTGGCACAAAACAGTCAAATTTTACGTTCGCCTTTAGAGAAAAATATTTCTTATCTTTTCCTCCAAAAGAATCATTATTCAAGGCATTCCCGCCTGAAGCAATAGGTGCGGATTATGTCCTTATATATGTTGGAGTTAAATATTGGACCTATATTGTCAGGTGACGTAAAGATATTATTTACTACATCGTAAAAGGAACATTGGAAAAATGTATGTTATGGGAACGATTCCGGGAATTGTATTGCTCTATTTATGTTTCAAGATGTGTTAATATTTTTTTTTTATTGGTTTTTTTCAAAGTTCCAAGGCGTTTGAGAAAAACATTTGCTAAGAGAACACGGGTACACGAAGTTTTACCACAAATGAGAATACAATAAACAAGTCGTCTACGAAACTGGAAAACTAAACTAAACTAAACTTCGCCTTCATCTCAGTACGTCGATGCCAATTCCTGGTCGTACTAAGTTTCTTCCGAACATCTCCACAACGGCCGGCTTGGCGCTTCTCGCATCCAACGGCTTACCGCGATACTCACCATTTCGTTGGGTAATCTTGTAGGAGGCCTATCCACGCTGTGTCTTCGATAGTCTAAATACCGCTTGCTTTGAGCTTTAAAGTTTAAACTACAGAATTTCCGATTTTTCAACATTGTCTCACAAAAGGTGACCTAATACATTAGGGTCACATTTTCAACCTTTGATAATTTTATATTTTTAAAACAAAAAAACTAGGTCTCGTCTGACAGCTTAATATTGATAGTAAAATACTTTCGGTAATGACTAAATATCCGTTCCATTAAAACTTTAAGCTATCAAACCAAATCGTTATATTTTCAGCACTGACCTCCATTACAACTGGACAGGACATGGCGCACTGAATTTTGTGCCTACTTGACCTGATGGTGACCGTCTCCGGAACTTTTAGTTCCATGGACGGTTCCCATCACTTCCAATAGAAAACGCGCGACAACAGCGCAGCATGGCGTAAATCAAATCGGCACAAAATTCAATACGTGAAATTTGTATGGTATAGCAATTCCAGCGTATTTGTATAGTTTCATTTCAGTCCAGCGTTCGCGTTGGATTGCTACTGGAACACCTAGTGAAAAATAGCATTGGATAAATCGATCACTTGATCCAATCCGAGCGGTGTTGGTCTAGTGGTAGATACCCCGGCTTTCATTCCAAGAGTCGTGGGTTCGAATCCAGGCCGACCGCGCACCAATGTCTTTTTCTTTAAGAAAAAGTTATGTGCGCTAATAACATCGCTCTTACGGTGAAGGAAAACATCGTGAGGAAACCGACATGTCCTAGGACTCACCACGGTCCGAAGGCATGGGATATTCAGTGTTTTCTATGTATTATATGTATGTATTTACAAAAAAAAAAAAAAAAGTATAATATGTAGTATATCCGTTGTCTAGTACCCATAGTACAAGCCTAGTGCTTAGTTTGGGGCTAGATTGCGCTGTGTGGAACGTCGTGCAATATTTATTATTTTTATTATTTATTTATTAATTTTTCAATGAATTGCAATTTCGCGCGAGTTTCGATCACTGCACTGGAATTATGTAAACAGGGTCCCGATACCGTTTACATAATTCCAGTGCATTTTTGGTTTTAAAAGTCCGGATACCATACATTTTTTACTTTACTTTTTACTGTGTGTTTCCGGAACTAGCCCTTTAACTGGGCATTTTTGCGTGACTTTAAGCCGTAGGTTTCCTCACGATGTTTTCCTTTACCGTAAGAGCGATGTTAATAGCGCACTTAATTTCGGGTCGGCCAGGATTCGAAACCACGACCTTCGGAATGAAAGTACGACTATCACCCCGCGTATCTACCACTAGACTAACACCGTTCTTAGTCCGGATACCATGGAACCTTCCGAAAATCGATTCGTAACATATGCCTATTGCCTACGTTATTAAAGGTTTATTTTGCCTAGTTGTGCAACGCGTTTCTGTGTGTTGGGCCATTGTACCTACGTGATATTTAAGACATGGGTTTCCTCGTGATGTTTTTTCTTTCACCATAAGAGCAATGTTAAATAGCGCACTTAATTTTATCATAAAGAAAAACACATTGGTGCACGGTTCGGAGTATCTACCACTAGCTAGACCAACACTGCTCTATGGTTACGTACGTTATCAAATCTAACTGCCAAGTTTTAGCGCTAATCGTTCTTTTCTTTCGAGCGTTTCGTTGATTTCAGTATATAAATATTAAGTAACGTCATTATCCTAAAATTTAAGTTGTAAACATTTTGAACGATCTTTGAAGAAAGTCTTGTTACACACAATGGACAGTAACTTTATACCAAAGTTTCGGATTTCCGGAAACTAACGAAGGAAATGACATTTCAGAAGGAAAAATATTATGTTCTCGAGATAATGATGGTTGGTGTTTCCCTATTGCTGAAATAATTTAAGGATATACCTGGGTATACTAGTCGAGCGTCGGCTTGATGATGGATTCGTGTTGAGATACTAACAGTTTAATTAAGTCCAGGGACTGGGATACGTAAGTTAATGCGACGCGTTGGTACTAACTATTAGATGAACTGTAGTATGACGTAGTAGTGACGCGTAGATATAAAATGCTTTTATTTCTTTTATCAAAATTGAAAAATCGTTATTGATGGTTGCCGACGGATTAAACTACTGTTTTTTTTTATATTTATAGAATAGTTGTAATCGTCGACAGAGGAATCATGATAGTATTTTTTTAGTTTGTGACAAAAATATTAAAAAAAAGACAATGTTCTGATATTAATTTGAAACATAGAAAGAAGAGACGAAAACGGGTGTTATTCATCGCCCTCTTATTTAGTTTTTACCCTGTCACTGGTTCCAAAATAAAATAGTAAGTACAAATCCTTAAAAATATGCCCATTTCAAGTCCAGTGACCAAAACTCTTTCCCGGGATATTATACAAGTACTTTTAGTGCTTATACGTTTCATTTTAGATGGGCTGTGTAAATATAACACGAAAAACATTCGTTAGATCATCGAGTACGTAAATCTCAACAAAAATCACAAAGTTAAGCACGGCACTAGCCTAAATGTAGGCAGTGAACGTAAGCTAGCCAGCTTAGCAGAGCAGACGGAACTTGCGTCCATCAAATCAGTGTTCGATTAAAAGCAATTTCACCCACGCAAACTGTAGGTATACTAACATATCTAATCCAAAGATTTTCCGCAATAAGGTCGCTCATAAAATACCTAACTAAATAAACTCAGACAACAACACACAGCGCCATCTAGCCCCGTTGTAAGCGAATAAGCTTGTGTTACGGTAACTAGACAACGGATATAATAAGTACTTATATTTATTTTTCTTTTGTAAATAAACACATATTATACATAGAGGGACACCCAGACCAGACACAAATATTTATTTTTAAGCATAATAACTTGCACCCGGCGGGAATCGAACCCGCAACCTCATTAATTCCCTAAATCTTTTAGTTTTAAGCTTTCTGTGTATTTATTTACTTCACAAGCCTTCTGGTATCAAAATAGACTTCGGTATCTTACGCCTACACCCAGAAACTACAAACAAAACTCCCAAGTACTTTGACGGTGACTTTGAGAAACAAAATCAAGTCTTATTTATATTAGGGTTCAATTCGAAAAATCCGGACCCTATCGACGAGACGGAACCATCATTTTACTTTATTCAAATTTGGAGACCTTAAAAGTGCGAAACTTATCTTTTCGTTTAGAAATCGGATCTCGGTCGTTATCCTCGGTTTGTTATGCAAATAGCTTTTCCCTTTCCGATTCGCTAGGTTCCTTTTTGCGATTATTTGTCGCTTTCAATCGAACGAGTGAATCTTGGTTGACACTTCACTTGTTCGAGACTTTCATCTTTGATAACACTCTCGAATGATTATAGGTACAACGAGAAGATCGCACAACGGAAAAGAACAATATTATCACAGCTGAGTAGCTATGTTTTTAAAAATACTATAGGGTTCGATGACGCTTTCTTTTTAGGGTACCGTACCTTTAAGGGTAAAAACGGGACCTTATTACTGAGACTACGCTGTCTGTCCGTCTGTAATAGCTAGACGGTTGAAATTTTCACAGATGATGTATTTCCGTTGCCGCTATAACAACAAATGCTTAGAACAAATTTAAACAAATACCTATTGAAGGGGGGCTCTTATACAACAAACGTGATTATTGACATAAAAACGTAACGATACCGCGATGTATGTTTTCCACTAGCGCCATCTTGTGATGGAGTGATAGACTTTTAACGTTCGCGTTGCGTTCACAGATTGGTTAGTCTAGTGTTCGTTTAAGGGTTCCATACCCAATTGTAATAGTGGAACCCTTCGTGGGCGAGTCCGACTCGCACTTGTTCTTTTTCTAAGTTTTCAATTTTGAGTATAATGAAATCAGTAGAGAGCTTAATTTTTTAAAAAGGTTGATCCAAAATTATATATTAGGTACATGGTTCCTATCCAACATCATAATATTATTAAGAATTTTTCATATATATTTATGAATCTCTGCGTGTTTTCATTAATCAACTTGGTTCCACAAAAATATACGGACACAACTGGGAGAGTCGTAAAAGACGACATTTTTGCAGTTTACCTACAATATAGAACAGATATATGTAATCCTGTCATAACTAAGTTTTAGTTCAGCTCAGCTCGTACCTAGACTTTTTCAAGAAAGTTTGTTTTGATGTTTATACTAATGGAGTAACATAGTAACCTACTTACTCATAATCACAGAGAAAATCTAATGTTGGACTTTAAGGGACTAAGCTTGTAGAATTTTCTTTGGTATTCGTGATAAAAAATCTAGTTTATGAAATTTATCCACAATTTTGACAACAACAGATGACAGTTGATGTAAGTTTTTTTATTAAGTATATTTAAATGTAAATATTTTTAATCACGAAGGGGTTTTATGTCTGCTTGATGTGATGACATACTTATAACCGGTGGCAATTGGGCTCCACATCTGAAACGGCTAGAGGCCGTGCTGAAAAGATTGCAAGAGGCAGGATTGACAACTCAGAATGAAAAATGTGAATTTTTAAAAGACAATAATGAGATAAATCGGGTTACAAAATTGTCAGACGCGGGTAGGTCGTCGGATAAGGTTGATGCTATTATAAATGCACCAATACCTACAATTGTCAATGAGTTGCTATCTTTCGGATTTATTAATTATTATCCTAATTTCATTCCTAGAGCTTCGTATATTCTCTGCCCCCTATACAATTCGCTATCGAAGGGAAAATAAGTGGAATTAGACTGCGGAGTATAATAGGTAATTTTTTTAAACAGTTTTTTTAGTTTGGTTATTTAATTTTAGAGATTATATTTATGTTATTTAAGGGTAGGAAATATTATATAGAATAATGGATATCAATAAATTATCAATATACTAAACAAGACCTTTCTTTGTGAACATATCTGCCGTATCTCCGATCCAACAATTGAATACACCTACTTAAGTGTACCTTAAACCGAAATAGAATCAATACTTGAGTAAAACAAACGGTCTGTGCAATGCACATCTTCCAGAAAAATTTAACACTTTATTACGATCGTAATGAAAAGCGGAAAAACCTAAAAATGTTCGTAAAATAACAAATGATCGTAAACTCAAAGTAATGTATACAATTCTATCTGATTCAATGCAAGGATAAACACTTTACGTTTGGAAGATGAAAAACGCCAATTAATTTCATCCTGAAGTACGGAATTCTCTCAGACAGGTTTATGTGAATAAACAAAATGATTAATTGCTATATTCTTTATTGTAAACACAATTTTTAATTTCATAGAAGGCAAAATTTCAGACTCCTAAATTTAGGACCCTAATTTTAAAGACTGAGAATTTAATTTTAAACTTACACACTGACTTTCACAGATACATACATAACTAATAGTCGAATCTGTCATGCGTGTCGCAGGAAATCTGGGTTTTATAGAACAAAAGATGTTTAAAAAAACCGGCCAAGTGCATGTCGGGCCATGCGCAGTGGGTTGGTGGTTTGGTACTCGTAAACTTTTAAGTCTACCTAGTTGTGATTGTTTTCATTTAAACTGAATATTCTGAAAACGTAATGCAACAGGAGACTTTATAATAAACACAAATCACGACTGGTACTATCAAATCCAAGGGCAATTTCATATATCGTACGAAAAAGTGAATGCAAATTTATGGTTTGGGTCATTGAGTTATTAAGTAGTAACTAGAGATGATGTCTTAAACAAACTTCATGTTCCTTTTACACAAAATCAATAAAACAAGCAGCTACAGCGCTGACAATATTGTAACGTCTTTTGTGAAAATGAAAAATAATATCACTGGCAGCGCTTTTCCCTTCAGTAAATGACGCTTGTGACGTTTTAGTCAAAACCATCATAGAGTAATGTGTAACGTGCCAGATAGGACACTTCGATTAATCTATAAATCTATATAAGAAATTACCTAAACTTTTAATTAGATTGGGTATATCAATGAACGCGTGTGTGTTTGTTGCATATCTACGATAAAGCTACCGTCAATTTATACTTAAACACTCAACACTCCTTGCCCTGCGGTTTCATCTTCATTTCAATATTTTTTACTGACTTCAAATAAGGAGGAGGTTTTCAATATATTTACGCTGTGCTCTACTATATAATGTATATTATGTACGATTTCGATGATTCTTTTTTAAGCTATTGCATAGCTTTTTCCGCGGGCGAATATTTTTTTTTTAATTTCATACGGATAAAATAAAGAGTGCCACACGTTTTTTTTATGAGGTGAAAATCTCGAGTAGGCCACAAAAAAAATCTTGCTTTCGGAATAATTGACAACTTAAAAAAAAAAAATACAAAATAACCTCTCCTACATACAGTACACTCGACTTATCTATTATGTAAGCTGAAGTCGGGCACTTTTACTGGATAGATACAGATTGTGTGTAGTTTAGCCACCCGTCTTCAGCTTACACAACAGATAACTTTGTTAAGGTTATCAAATGTTATTTTGTCTTTTTTTTACCCGACTGCGCGACGCAAAGAAGGATTATGTGTTTATCAGTCTAAGTATGTATGTATGTATGTTTGTATGTTTGTTCCTATGTGGGGCTCCAGCAGAGGCCAAATGGATGAACCGATTTTGATGATTCGCACGTCAATCGATTCGTCATAATCCTGGGAGTGTCACTAAATACATGACAGTTATCAAAATACAAAATGGCGACCACCAGACGCCATATTGTAAAAAAGAAAAAAAGAAAAATTGACTGACTACATCGAGTAGGGTATCGTCGAATAGGTATTTAAAATTTTTCATTTTTCATTTAATGTAACTATTTGGGATCTACAGCGGTTTAAAGTTGGTTAAAAGTCGTTCATAACTTAGATTATCCCAACTTACTGAATTATCCTCAACTTAATAATCCCCTCAATAAAATAATGCGATTGCGACTAAAATACAATTAAATTGATATAATAACACGTCTTGCACCTAATGCTGACTAAAAAGCGGAAAATAAAAAAATAGTTAAAGTTAAAGTCGCTATGTTCTGTGACTACTGAACTTGTTTTATTTTCTTTTCAGTTTGTATTATGTACCTATAATATGTTTTTATTAAAAGTTTTTTTAAGCAGGCGGGTTTCTTAATTTATTTTTTTTTATTGAAATTTGGTTTTGATTTTTTCAATTATTCATATAAGGAATTAAGTTTCATAAAAAAATAAATATCATGCATCGTTGCCATGGTAGGCGGAGTGGGGGGTGTTAGGTTTTATTTTTGTTACGGAATTTCTTGATTCAGTGGCCGCGCTCAAAGCCCGCGATAAAAGCTATGCAATAGCTTAAAACAAATACTACGTAACAATAACTGATAGTCAAACATAAGAAAAACCGCCGGCGATATCTAGTCGTCTGTGGTCAAAGCTGTCCTAAGAAAGTACTGTTACCATTTTCATATTGAACAAACATAGTGTCCGTTCTGCGGTAGGTTGATCTTTGATTATTTGTATACAATTTTATTTTTCAGTTTTTACGTATTATTTAACATTTATTTTGTTTATTAACCGATAAAAAGTGATCCCGTGGTCTTTGTTTTGTTGTTTTTGAACTATTTTTGGAGGTTTTTATACGATATCCTGGGAATTAAATTATTTTTCTAATATGTGTGACCTCGCCCGCTGTGGAACTGTCACTAAACGTTTTGATGATAGTGTGGCTGCAGTTGCTTGGTTCAACAGTCTTCCTTCAGATGCCATATCTACTTTAGGTTGAGATCAATGGGTTTGGGTATGAAATTTGTAACAATTAAAACGTAGGTATGAAAGTTGTAACAATTAAAAAAGATGATAAACCCTCTGTACTTGGGCCTAATGTACTTCTTCCAAGCGTTGCAAAGAATGTAATTTGAATCATCATACCATTTTACACCAATGCTTTTTAAATAACAATATACCTACCAACATTAATAATATCGTGACGTCATACCAAGCGAATAAGCAACTACAATCGAACCCACAGGAATCGAAACCAACATCATCTCAAGTTAGGAATGCGTATCATACATCATCAGGATCCGAGGAATCGTTGTTAGCAACCGCTCTTGTTAACATTCAATCAACAGATGGGACCTTTGTAAAGTTCCGGGCACTAATAGACCCCGCATCTCAAGTCTCCCTCATAACAGAACGAGCTGCTCAGTTACTAGGCTTAAAGCGTCACCGACCATTATTATCAATCTCAGGAATCGATCTTTGCACAAAACAAAGTAAAGGTATGGCCTATATCAACTGTCAATCGTTACAAGATCCAAATTTCCAATTTGAAGCAGAAACCTACATTGTTACCAAGGTCGTTAGAGATCTACCCAACGTATCATTCCCACAAAAAACATGGACTCACCTTGAAAGTCTACCGTTAGCGGATCCTGATTACAACATTTCAAGAAAAGTCGACCTACTTTTCAACGTAGATATTTACTCAAAAATTATAAAACATGGGCTGAAAAAAGGACCTGAAGGCGCACCTATTGCGCAATGCACAAGCTTAGGTTGGGTTATCTTGGGTACTGTTCAAACTTTACAGTGTCATGTCATGTTACAAGAAACAGTGGACCTCTCCAAATTTTGGGAGGTCGAGGACATTAATAACCAAGAATCGACTGCAACAGAGGAAGATAAATATTGTGAAAACTTCTACCAACTAACAACAAGACGATTGGAAAACGGAAAATACGAAGTAGCGATTCCCATGAAACCAGAATATCAAAATCAGTTAGGATCATCAAAGGACAAAGCAGTCGCACAGTTTAAGCAATTAGAAAGAAAATTCACTAAAAATCAAGTATTCACAGATAGTTACAAACAATTCATGCTGGAGTATCTACAACTGGGACACATGCGCCCGGTCAATGACACTCGCTTACAGCAACGTCAGCAACCATACTACTTACCCCATCATGGGGTCGTTAAACTGGACTCCGAAACAACTAAACTAAGGGTAGTGTTCAATGCCTCGTCGAAGACATCAACTGGCAACAGCTTAAATGACCTTATGTACAGTGGCCCTAACTTGCAGAAAGATTTGTCAGTTATAATCATGAGATGGAGAACTTACAAATACGTCATCACCGCAGACATTGAAAAGATGTTCAGATGCTGGTACGTCAGAGATACCGATCAACATCTGCAAAGAATCATATGGAGAAACTCTCCAGCTGACCCACTTCAAGAATATCAACTAACTACGGTAACTTACGGCACTAAGGCCGCACCATTTTTAGCAATGCGTACTTTAAAACAGCTTGCCAGGGACACAGCCTCCAAATATCCTATGGCAGCTGAAGCAATTGAATCCAGTTGTTACACGGACGATATTCTGACAGGTCAAAATACACTACAAGATGTAATAAAGCTAATAAATCAACTAAATAATATGTTCCAAACATCAGATATTAATTTAAGAAAATGGTCAAGTAATACGCCAGAAGCATTACGTAATTTATCAGCAAATCAGCTATCTAGCGGAACATTTCAGTTTAAATGTCACGAATCAAGAAAAACTCTAGGACTCAAATGGAACCCTACTACAGATACATTTACATTTATAAACTACTTTGATCAAGAAAACTTAAGCGAAATCCCGACAAAACGACAACTTCTGTCTGACATATTTTTGATATCTTCGATCATTTGGGCTGGCTGTCTCCGTTATCAATCCGAGCAAAACTCATATTCCAAAGTACATGGACATCAGACACCAAATGGGACGAGAAGATATCAACAAGTACCCATGCACAGTGGACACAATTAAGGACCGATTTCAAGGACCTCGAAAACATAAAAATACCACGTTACATAGGTCAAACAAATAATAAAAATATTTTAGCGGCGTTCTGCGATGCATCAGAAAAATCGTTTGCATGCGCAATCTACTATATAACACAAAATAAAGGAGACTGTACATCGACATTAGTTGCAGCAAAAACAAAGCTAGCACCTCTATCAAAGAAAATATCGTTACCACGTTTAGAACTTTGTGGAGCGTTACTTTTATCACAGCTAATGAAAAAGGTTTTAGATGCATTCTCAAAAATTAACTTCGAAATCCATGCGTGGACAGACTCCATGATTGTACTGGGCTGGCTTCATGGGGGATGCGAGAGATGGAAACCATTCGTTGCAAATAGAGTACAACAGATAATAACAGTAATACCGGCAATTAAATGGCATCACGTGAGATCGGAAGAAAATCCAGCTGATTGCGCAACACGTGGATTATCGAAGCAACGACTATCAGATTACACATTGTGGTGGCGTGGTCCCCACTGGATATTATCATTTGATCCAACAAAATCCAAAAAACAAACCTATCAAAGTCCGAAAATAGAGGTAAAGAAAAAGGCAAGTGTGAACGCTACTTTACAAGACAATAGACATAATTTTTTCGATCTATCATGGCCTCAACTTCGGAATTAAGTCGTGATGAGAAAGAGCAAATAGTTAAAATAACAGTAAAATTTGAGAGAGCAAAACAAAATTGCTTAAAATCATGTGCCCCACTGTCTCCTGAAGCTACACTAATAGAGAGTTTGAGTATAACATCAATCAACCTTTCTGAGAAATGTGCAAATAAAATAGGAAAAACATCTACCCGTGATCTCGAAGAGATAATCTTAGATCATGTAAAATCAGTATTCGAGACAGAACAACGAAATGATGTAAACTCAGAAAATAGCTACAGCATATATAATGAGTTAGCAGCAGCTAACTCTAACAAGACAGAAATCAATACTCAAGAGAGGAACGAAATAAAACAGATTTTCCCTTTCTCTAAACAAACAAGGGAACAAGAGACTCATGAGACGGGTAATGAGGATGAAAGGGAGGACACATACAAATTATGTCAGGAGATCCAAGATTCAAGAACGGACTACACTAAGAAATATCCTAATCTTCCTAAAGGGCCGTGTCCAAAAAAACTTTACATCAACACATTAAGATTAGGATATCTTAATGCAATCTATACAACAGACCCTTCTGCTTATCCAGATAAGTGGGAAATACTTAAAAACCAGGACCCAATACAAGCATGGAACGAACTATCAACTCAAATTGCCAACTTGAAAGAACAATCATTGAAGGAGCTGACTGTTCATGATGTCCATCATTACACTGTATTATACGTCGTCATATCCTGCATTCTGATCGTAGTATGCGTTGGGATCTCCAAGCTTCGAGTAAGATGAGGCAAGAAGCCTAAGCGGGTGCCGGACCCGTCGTCGGAATTGCATCCACGAGATCAAATTGAGATGCAATCATGTGAAAGTGTATGTGTTAATAATGTACAACCATCGGACTCACGAGCCCAATCGTGTGATAATGTGTGTGCGACAAGTGATCGTCTTAAAGTGAATGTGGGAGTGGGCACTTCCCCGATGCCCAATAATTCGCGTAAAATACCCGCATGATATAATCAAAATAAGACTCTTATCTTTAGTATTTGTTATTGTTGTGTAATCGGTCCCCCTTATCTGGGAGGGCAAGATGTACAGTGAACGTACATTCCGCTGACGGTGCGTTTGCACGCGTCACCGTCGGCTACTCACGTTTTACCTTATTTCAATAAATTAGTGTTCATTCAACCTTCGTCACGGGCGCTTTGATTTATCGATCCCTAATCTTTTCCCAAATCATTTCCCAACTAAGTATATGTGTGTGGGACTTACGAACCCATACGGGTGTATGGGTTCGTAAGTCCCACACACATAAACATGACATAAAAATAATAACCGGTGGTATTGTCAGATCCAAGGGCAGCTTCATGTCATTCAATTTAAAAAATGAATGAATATTTTTGGTTTTGACCAACGTAGACATGAAATTTGTAACAATCAAAAATGACTTCTGGAAAATTAATTGATTTTTTAATATGATATTTCTTGATTGTAAACTCCTGGAAATAATAAATTTAACATTAGACAGGAAAATAGAAATAAAAAGCCTATTGGTTTAAGGAAAGAAAATTATGCCATACGTAAGGCCCTTCGCTGCGTTAAGCGGACGTACGGCGCGGACGCCCGACGCGGGTGTCCGCGCCGTGCGCCCGCCTTATCCGTCGCGGGCGTCCGCGGCGGTCTCCCATCTCTCGCAGCGCCGCCAGTATAATTTCGATCGCGTTGGTGTACAGTCGATACCTATGGATTATTTATTGATATACTACTTAGCCAAAAGACGACGACGTGGACAAAGGCGGACCGAACGAGCGCGCCCCGTCGCCCGCGGGGCGGAGACCGCTGGCCGCGCCGCGTGCGACGGATCACCGTCGCTTGCAGCGCTGCTCTCACGTATCTTTTAAAACATACACGCGAAGCGGGTACCCGCCACGGGCGTCCGCGTAAGGCAGCGAAGGCCCTAAAGCAAAGAAATGGAAGAACGAAAATAAATACTAAACAATACCCGCCAATATTTGAATCTTACAGCTGCATTTAAATGTAGGATGGTTTCTAATCTAACCTAGGGTATAATCCACTGAAATGTGCACAGCGCAATGCACAATGCAATTACAATGCGCTGCGCAATGTCCATGCGCAGTGAGATGATTTCGTAGTTGTTTTTGGTCTCTCGGGGTTTGGTACTCAAAAAAATTGTAAGTCTACTTAGTTGTTATATTTCCTTTAAACTTTCTACCATATTCTGGAAACGTAATACAACAGTAGATTTGATAATAAACACCAATCACGACTGGTATTACCAAATCCAAGGGCAGTGGTGAAGCGATATACCGCTCACGTTATTTTTATACGTAATTTTCATACGCCTAATATATTTTTAATAGCAAATCTTTGCTATCTCGCAGTTTCATAGATGTAGGTACCTTTGTTTATATACATTTCTATAATTTGGTGTCTGCAACATTTTCAAACTGCGAAAGCGGCTCGCAGAGCGGCCTCGGACCAATGAAACCACACTGGTCGATGAAGGCCCAATGGGAGCGACGCCCGCGTCGTAAACGCGTCGCTGATTGGTCGATTGACGCCATTACGCGAGATGAACTCTCTTCTATGCTCGCTAAAGAAGTTTGAGCACGCGCTCTGTTTCAAAAAATATATATTTCCGCTAGTTCTTCATTGTGAGTGCTTCCTTGCTGGACTTTCATTCTTCCGCAACCCTGGGACAATCTGTGAATAGTTTTCTGCGTGTTCTTCGACCCGCATCCGGACTTCTACCGACTACAATAATTAAAAAACATGATAAACTCTCTCTGATATAAATCATCACCGGTGGTATTATCAGATCCAAGGGCAGCTTCATGTCATTCAATTTAAAAAATGAATCCATATTTTTGGTTTGGACCAACGTAGACATGAAAGTTGTAACAATTTAAAATGACTTCTGGTTATATCTCCTGGAAATGATAAATTTAAGATAAGACAAGAAAATGGAATTCTTATTTTCTTAGTCCATTGACTGGAATAGAAAACTAGATAGGAAACATAAATAAAAAATACAAGCTATGTAGTAAAAAGTATATCAGTTTAGTAAACTAAACATATTTTCTTTCATAAAATATTATTATCAAGTTTTATAATATAAAAGTTAAGGTAAAGTATAAATCAAACGATTCCTTTATACATTTTCATCAATTTGTTGCGTAACAAAAATAAATGGCAACTTTTGGAGCTATTTGTTTTTGTTTTGAAACAAGCAAGCATGCGCCACTCCTTTAACTTCCGTAAGTCCAATGCGGAAGTTTGTCCTGTTTTACATGCTTAGAGCATGCCATGCGACCGTCATGGAGGCTGAAGAATATTGCTTGGTAGAGCTGATTATCATCCAATATATCTGAAGCGAAAACAAGCCGTGGCCATCACGTACAATCGCCCAATTGTGAGGCTAAGTTCGGAAAAGGCCTAGCAAAACGAACTAAAGCCGAGTCCGAATCATCCCTTCAAGTGATTAGTAATTTAGCATCCAGAATAAAATAACAAGGTGCGATAAATCTTAGACTTGATGAAACTAAGGCTTAGAAAAATAATGATTGTTTATCACATCAAATAAAAAGTCAACAGTAAAGGGTTTATCTCTCCTTTAATACGACAAACGTCGTAAAGCACTAGAATTGTGTTTCTTATCAGGGCCTTGTTTATTGTGTAATATTATTAGGTTTTACGAGTCACACATTAAGATTAATATGACCTTTTAAACGTTATGTCATGTATCAGAATAATAGCTATGGAGTAATTTTCTATTTTTTATATTATCTGTCTGTTTACTTGTTATTGTTATAATATATTTGGAATTACTTAGTGTAATAACTATTGATTTCAACCAGTCTAGTAGTCGAAGCACGCCAAAACTGTATTTTCACTAATAAGAATATGATAATAATATGATGTTATAGAACTAGAAAAGTCCAACTAAGAACATAAAATGGACGAGGTATGTGTTAGAGTATAATTTAGTATGTAAACAACTCCCTAATCTATCATGCTTATGATGTAGCGTCCTTGACAGCCTCTAGCTAGGCGTTCCAGGCAGGGTCCGTAAAGCGCCCTAACGAGCACCGTCCGAGATCAATAATAAAAAGATCTTGTCTCCAAAGCTAAGTTCATAAGAAAACAAGTTGAAGATCATGACTTAATATTAGTATTACGTAAACAAGATCCAGACGAACACTTGTAACAAACGACAACCCTTGATACAACTGAACTAACAATATATGTTATAGCGTCCCCACTTATTAGCAGCCAATATTAAGACCTGCAGATAGGGTCCGCTGTACCACCAGGCCACTCCCAAGAGCACCTGAGATCAGTTATAGACAGAATGTGTCCCCGAACGCTTGTGTTCAAACGACAGCGGGATTGCTACCAATCCCGTCGATAACATGTACCTACTCTATACGCACAGCCAATGCACCGAATTGGCAGCCCATGACTATATTTGATAGAATACGTCAATAAACAGTTGTTGCTCCGACACTAATCTTTTAACTTGGTGACAGCGGAAAATTTAATATTTATATTGAAGATCCGTTGAAATTTACTTGATTTGATGTGAAATAAGTAAAATATCACAATGGAACACGCGCGCCCACCACCAGATTTAAGTTGTGCCGCGGGACCAGCTAGCAGAGCTGAGTCTTGGAAGAGGAGGAAGCAGCAACTTAATGTATTCTTGAAAGCCCCAGTGGTACATACGGACTTAAATTGCATATTAGAAAAATATTCAGTAGGTACCTAGGTATATATATTTTGGTAACATGTTTAAATCACATAACTGGAGTGGTCTCTATTAGAGACTAGAAGGTGAAAGATCGCCTGATAGTGATCCATTATAAACTCATCTCTGGTGAACCAGCTTCACCAGTTCCAAAGTCAAATTGTTCAAAAAAGTACTCACACACCTTTAAAAAAGATGGATCAAAATTCGAACGTTGTTGTAAAGGTGTGTCCAAACATAGCGCGGCATTCGAGCGCGGCTGCCGCCGTGAGCGGCTAGCCGCGCAGTGTTTGGACGACTGCCGCGCAATATTCATAGGTTCATTTCTTATTCCTAACGAAAATGTGTCCAGCAATCGCTGCGTGTTGCTGCTGCGCACTTGCCGCGCTATATTTGGACACACCTTTAGAATACCTACCATCTCAATAATCTAAGATGTTAAATATTAATCTGTCCAATTAGTAAATAAAACACAGCATTCGCAAAACAACATAGTTTTCCTAGAAACAAAGCTTAGATATTGCGTAATATTCTATTCGTTTAGAGCAGACGACTACCTACACTACAATATCAAGTTACGTCGTCGGATCTTGAACATTCAGTATCATAAATGTTACGGAAACTTCCAGAAGGTTCTGCAGGTTTTCCAGCTTCCCTTGGCTTCTTTCCAACAGTAAGGCATACATACGCGGCAGTTTTGTTCAGATTAATTGTAACTACTTTTGGCAAATGTACTTTAAAGCTTGGATTTATGGCGGATGGAAAATTCACGTATCATTTGTCACTTTGATCCTGGAATTTCGAAAGTGGTTTTAAATTATTTATTTTTAATAGTGTAAGAAGTTTACGTAATATGATTTTTTGATTCTCTTGGCATGTTTTGCTAACTCGGGAACTCGCGTGGTGTAATTCGTTAATACGCTGCGGCACAGTGTACAGACGCAGAGACGCGAATTCGAGTCTCGTCGCAAGTGATTTTTTATTTAAAGATGAGTTAAATTTCCTTGAAAATATGTCTACTGTTTTTTTTTTAAATTACTAGTAGCGTTTTTACTTCCGTAAGATTAAGCAGCAAGCATTAAGGGTGTGTATGGGGCCCACTGGGTGTGTATGGGGCCCACTAAGATCGTTGGGCCCAAGCCAACCTCACCTGCTAGCTTGGTGCACCTGCTGATAAACGGACGGAGAGATGGGAGGTCAGACGGCAGTCGCTCCCGTAAAAGTCGAAATTCGCCAAATCTAGTATGAAAAGTCGAGAAAGATATGGCCACAGGGATAGGGCGCCGCCGCATAACGGCGCGCAGGAGCTTCGCCTGACTCCTGTGGTAAGTGGACGAGGGCTACCGTGCCACGGGCGGGCACGGCCAAAGACGTTAGCCCCTAAACACGATGTGAAACTCCGCTTCGCAACGTGGAACATTGGCACGCTAACCGGACGCGCGAGGGAGCTAGCCGACGTACTTTCTTCCAGGCGGAAGGTGGCCGTGGCGTTCCTGCAGGAGACTCGATGGAAAGGCAGCAGATCCCGGCTTATTGGGAATGGCTACAAGCTGATCTACACGGGTGCACCTGGTAGAGAGAACGGGGTGGCTGTGGTACTCGCTGAGAGGTTGCATGACGATATCTTGGAGGTGAATCGCTTTAGCGACCGACTTATGTGCATGAAGGTGCTTATTGGGGGGGTTCCTACCCACTTAGTAAGTGCTTACGCGCCACAGGTCGGTTGTAGCGACGCTGATGAGAGGTCGTTTTGGGATAAACTCGGCGAGGTCCTTGGGGCTATCCCGTTGTCACAGGGAATCGTTTTGGGTGGTGATCTGAACGGTCATGTGGGTGAGATGGGGGCGGAATTTGAACGTGTCTCCATGAACACGGGTATGGCAGTCGGAATGCGGAAGAAGAAGAAATTCTGCGTACGTGTGCCACTGCCGACCTGGCACTCGTGAACACATATTTCAAAAAGAAGCCCGACCACTTGATCACCTACAGGAGCGGGGGGCGCGCTACCCAAATCGATTTTCTAATCACTAGGAGACATCATATCGGCAACGTGGCCAACTGCAAAGTCATACCCGGTGAGAGTCTCACTGCCCAACACCGTATCCTTGTCATGGATCTCTGTGTAAAGACCAAAGACAAACGACCGGAACCATGTCAGCGCCGAATCAGATGGTGGATGCTTGATGAAGTCAAGTCCCAGATGCTCGCCTCAGCAATCGGCGACAAATGTGCCAATGCTGAAGGCGAATCGGTACAGGAACACTGGGACCGGATTCAGGTGTCTATCGCTGATTCGGCGCGGTCGGTCGGTATGTCTAAGGGAGGACGCAAGTGTGACAAGGAAACTTGGTGGTGGAACGACACAGTCCAGAGGGAGACTAGGGTGAAGAAAACCCTCTTTAAAAAGTGGCAAGCGTCCAACTCTCCTGAAGATCGCGACGCGTACAGGTCTGCCAAACGTGCCACAAAGAGAGCAGTAGCCAGAGCCAGACGGGACCACTTACAGCCATTGTACGATAAGTTGGAAACGTCTGAGGGGCAGAAGCTTATTTATAAGTTGGCACGTTCTAGGATCAAAGCGGCACAGGACATATCCAAGTGCCGCTGTGTAAAAGATCCTAATGGTAACCTGCTATGCGAGGACCTCGCGGTGAAGGAAAGGTGGCGCTCTTATTTCCACGAGCTGCTCAATAAGCAGTATAAAGAGGTGCAGCCACCGAAACTCCCTCCGAATCTAGGACTTGTGCCACTGATAACGCCTGAGGAGGTGCGCAAGGCTCTTCGCTGCATGAAGAATCGGAAAGCTGTCGGCGCCGATGGAGTCCCCATCGAAGTATCTGGGTTCTCGTGGTGTGGGCATCTTAACCAACCTTTTTAACCGTATACTCGAGACCGGCAGAATCCCCGCCCAATGGAGACTGAGTGTTATCACTCCAGTGTTCAAGGGCAAGGGATCTGTGCAGGAGTGTGGAAGTTATCGTGGTATAAAGGTCATGTCCCACACCATGAAGCTCTACGAGCGTATAGTTTACTCTTGGATCCGGCAGGAGTGCACTGTCTCGGAGGGCCAGTATGGTTTCCGCCCCGGTCATGGTACCATGGACCCTGTTTTCGCCCTAAGGATCGTTATGGAGAAATACAGATCGAAGAATACGCCTCTGCATTTTCTGTTCCTGGACTTGCAGAAGGCCTTCGACTGTGTTCCTCGCGTGATGATCTGGTGGGCGCTGCGGTCCAAAGGGGTGCCTGAAACTTATATTGAAACCATCAGGGACATGTACCGAAATTCCGATTCAGTGGTGCGAACTGCTGTTGGTGACACTAAATCTTTCCCCATTACAGTCGGAGTCCACCAAGGATCCGTCCTAAGTCCGTTTCTGTTTAGCGTAATACTGGACGCACTGTCTGTAATCATCCGAGACGCACACGAGCAGCCCCCGTGGATGCTCATGTATGCTGATGATATTGCGCTAGCGGACTCGGATAAGGGGCGGCTTGGAAGGCGTGTAAATGCGTGGAAAGAGTCACTTGAGAACGGCGGTTTGCAACTCAACGTAGCGAAGACCGAATACTTGGCTAGCAATACCACAGATCCCACACCTGTCTGCGTAGACGGTCACATGGTCGAGCGAACAGACCAGTTTAAGTACTTGGGATCTGTACTTCACGAGTCCGGCGACATCGATTGTGACGTCAAGTCCCGCATTTCGGCAGCTTGGGCCAAGTGGCGAGAGGTAACTGGTGTCATCTGTGACCCGAAAATGCCGGTTAAACTGAAGGGACAGGTCTATAAAACGATCATTAGACCTGTCCTTTTGTATGGTAGTGAGGCGTGGCCATTGCTTGAGCGACATAAGCAGGAGCTGCGTGTCACGGAGATGAAGATGCTGCGCTGGATGTGTGGAGTGACGCGAAAAGACCGCGTCAGAAACTCCCGCATCAGGGGCAGCCTTCATGTCCGAGACATTGCAGACAAACTGCAAGAATGCCGCTTACGGTGGTATGGCCACGTTCTACGGAAACCGGCTAGTTACGTGGGAAACAAATGTCTTGCTATGGCGCCTCCGCCCGGCCGCGGCAGATTGGGAAGACCCAAGAAGTGCTGGCTTGACGTTGTAAGATCGGATATGCGTGCTAATGGCCTCACTACACGGGATGCCGAAGATCGTGCGAAGTGGAGACGTAAAAGTAGGAAAGCGGACGCCGGGCTCTCGAGAGAGATGCAACCGGGAACAACGCTCGGATGATGATGTTGATGAAGCAGCAATATGGCAACTGATTCCAATTGGAACGCGAATGATAATAATCCACTATCCCACTATAATATTTAAAAAAAAACAGCCTCTTTCGGCAGTCGGGTAAAAAGCGAAAGTTAAAACTACCTACTTAACCGATTACGATGAAACTTGGTATGTAGAAAGATAAATAAATAAATATTGCACGACGTTACACACAGCGCAATCTAGCCCTAACTAAGCACTAGGCTTTACTATGGGTACTAGACAACGGATATACTACATATCATACTTTTTTTTTGTAAATACATACATATGATACATATAATACACCCAGACCAGATACAAATTTTTATTTTTAAGCATAAATACTTGCACCCGACGGGAATGGAACCCGCAACCTCCTGCATTGCAGTCGGGCCTTCCCCCGACGCGCCACTGAGGTCGTCGGATGGATGGAGATCAAGATTGACACACAAGCTACTTTTTATCCCAAAATTCTAACACGATAATTACTTACACGGGTAAAACCGCGCGGTGCTGCTAGAGAGAAACTTAAAAATCAAAAGTGGGATAATAGGCGTCCTTGCCGCTGCCATGTGGTTTAATAAAATCACATGGAAAAATATTGCTCCATGGCAGGCGTGAATACCTACTTAGAAAAGCGACAGCATACAGCTAGTGGGTCGATCGTTTGGCTAAGTACCAAACGGCCAAAGTGTACCTAATGGCGTGTTAAGAATAAAAGTATCTAATGAAGTATTTTAATTTTCAATACAAATATTACCAATGAATAAAAAAATAATGACACATGTAAGTACATATATTTGTGAAAGTTGTTATGTTATATGTTTTTTATTTTTATTTTATTTTTTATACAGGTTGTTTGGCGCATGGACC
This sequence comes from Idaea biselata, assembly GCA_958496205.1. NCBI lineage: Eukaryota > Metazoa > Arthropoda > Insecta > Lepidoptera > Geometridae > Idaea > Idaea biselata. The sequence goes on from OY292402.1 coordinate 19,329,600, forward strand.
GACAGGATTTTATGGGGGGGTTGGGGTGGTCATGCGCTATTTTTCCCCGGTAGTAGGTGACACGCACAGTTGTTAAGATATGAAGTTTTTAACTTTTTTTCTTTAAATCACCTGATATCTTGCCTAAAAATCGTCCTCATTTTTGTTAGTGGTAGTGGTGCAATGTTATGCTTTTATCAAATAAACCATTACTTGGTACGAATAATATCAGAAAAGACTTTAAAACATAGAAAAAAAACCATTACTATGCTACACAAAATGTAAAGTTAAATTTAGGTACCAACTTAGACACCGTAAAACTTCCTCTTACAAAGACGTCTAACTGCGGACATAAACCATAATGCCAACAAAACTAACTCCTTTCAACTTCTGAATTCTGTTACCACAGCAAAGTGTCACAGATTATGAAATATTAACTAACAGCGAACAGAATGCAAAGCTTTAGAATAATTGAATAAAAATCTTCAAGATAAATTATTGTCCAAGCACTTCAGGGTGTCTTAGCTCGCCACAACTTAATTCTGGTGTTGAAATATTGTGTTTCGGAAATTTCACTTTGAAATTGTGTAGAAGATAATAAGTTATCGCTGCTTTGGTTTTATATCTAGCATGCAGGATGCAATATGAGTTATTTATGTAACTACATGAAAAAAGTACCTACATGCTTTAAGCTTGTCTTTTTGTTTTTATTCCTTTTGTATTTTGTTTTTTATCTGTATTTTTCTTGTGACATAGATAATATAATATTATGTAACTACATTCATAACATTTATACCAAATCTGCTTACAAAAAATTATATTGGCCTTTAAAGGTGTCAATTAATATCTTTATCTTTTACTGAAAATCAGTTGTTTTAGAAACTAAAGCCTAAACTTTGTTTAGAGGGTAGTAGTCCAAACTAAATAAAAGGACAATTTAAGGCCAATGACCGCCAAATCTCAGAAACAGCCAATTTTCAAGTACGTAAACTAAACTTAAAAAAAAATCGGAAACTACTTTGAATTACCAAAATTCGTAGAACAAACAATTTTCGCCTAGATATGCAGAACAACGTATATCCCTCCCGCTGCTCCCTAAACAAATGTTTACACATCCTGTATACAGGGTGTTTGGTAAGATACTATGGGTATTTAGTAGGTATGGGCAAAGGGGGTCGGTAAAGGTTACCTGGAAGAGATCGCGTGTAGCGATAAGGCCGCCCATTGTACCATTATTGTTATTTTAATCTAGTTTTAGGTTTCTTTTTATTTGTTTCTGTGTTTATTTCATGTTTTTATTATGTTTTTTGTTATTTTATTTGCCAACAGTGCGTCTCCAAAGACATATACCTATGTAAAAAGTAAAGAATAACGAATATAGTATCAAACAATCAACAGTTAGTTTAAATAGGAAGTTATCGAAACGTGAAAACTGACCATAAAAGAGGATTAGCTCTACAATTATTTGTTCCGACAATGCATTGATTTATCATTGCAAACCACTTACTTAATACTTTAATCTTTTTACTGCTGGATTAAAACACATTAATTATTGAAAGAGTCTATTGAAAGGCGATTCGTTGTGATTCGAAATGAATTGAAATGAAAAAAAAATATTAAGATTTTTCTTCCGTTTTTACGATGTTGTATTAAAATTAAAGACATTTTTAGGTTTTAATCGCGTGGTGTTTATTACTTTTAGCATTGTTTCAACGTTCAACGTTCGAGACTTTTACCGGGCCCATATCTTTAATTTCAATAAATTTATTGTCAGTATTTTACCTACTAATACACCTATAGGAACAATTTAAGTAAGATTATTTGAGCTTATATAGGGTCGGGTGTTGTTGGGCGAGTTGTGTGTATGTAAAAAAAAAAAAAAAAAAATCGTTTATTGCAATATTTTGTGGTTGTTTACAAAACTTTGATAGCCCTGCCCTTGTGATAGTGATTTTTTTATAAGTATACATACAGGCTCATTTGAACAGACAGAGTTGTAATGTTAGTAAGAATTATTATAGTAAGTATGGAGTATTGCTCCAGTGCCACAATTGTTCTATAGTAAATATGCGACAAAAAACCCTTTAGTTACTTGTGACTTCTTCTCATTGAAAAAAATGATACTACTTCAGACGATTCAAAAAGATCCGGTAAAAGTATATACCTACTTGAATAAAAATACTATAATCAATTAAATATGTCATCATCATCCGAACGACGTTCCCCGTTGCATCCCTCTCGGGAGCCCGGGGTCCGCTCTCCTACTTTTACTTCTCCACTCCGCACGATCTTCGGCATCCCGCGTAGTGTGACCATTTGCACGCATATTCGATCTTACGACGTCGAGCCAGCATTTCTTAGGTCTTGGAAATTACCTAAACATGTACTAAAATAAAACTATTTTTTGACTTTGACTTTCCAAAAACCCATACTATGCCTACAGAAACAGCTTCATAACCGCACGTCACGGTTTTGTATTTCAAACAGTGTCAACGGTTGAGACGACGAGCAGCTAAATGTACGAAGATTTATGGACCGACGTTGCAGGTGGCTTTTAGCTGCAACCTTTTACATCCTTTGTTACATAGAAATGGACTGCGCTATGTAACCGGAATACATTTAAATACCGGAGAATTTAATATAGCTCGTTATATGTTTCTACAAATAAAAATAGATGGAATAAAGATTTTTCTTCTGTTTTCGCGATGTTGTATTGAAATTAGAGACATTTTTCGGTTTTAACCGCGTAGTGTTTATTACTTACTTCTAACAATTTTTCAACGCTCAACGTTTCGAGATCTTTACCGGGCCCTTCTTCAGGATTTACTGAGATGTGATTTGCCATTCTTATGTATTAAAAAGTTACAGTAAAACTACCGTCTTATCAAAAAAAGGACCTGTAAAGGGCTCAAAACGGTAAGCGTTGAAACAATGCTAAAAGTAATAAACACCACGCGATTAAAACCGAAAAATGTCTTAGATGAAATAAGTTAAAAAAAAACTAACTCTTCACGAGATGCTGTAAATTTACACGCGCGGTGATGGAAATGATGAATTTAATGTCACACTTTCACGCCACTGGTTTCGTAATGTAAATTCGGCTTTAGGAAACAGTTTTATGAATACTAGCTGTGTGCCGCAGTTTCGCTTAGAAACGGTTTTTCAATAAGTGCTCATTTTCGGAGTCATATGTCTCTGACAATGAGTACTTCTACCAGCCAAATGGCTGTACTTGGGTTATGGGATATATACATATTTTCTATTGTAGTAATATCTAATAAAATTACAAAGAAAGCTAAGTAGTAGGTATTTGCGAATTTACGAAAACTTGAAAATATAAATAAAAAGTGAACAAATGGCATTGAAAATTACATACCTATACAGTATACGGTAGTTAAGTTGTTAATCTTATCGGCCTTTTCCAGATTGCAAACCATATAAATAAAAAAATATTGTACGATGTCGCACACAGCGTAATCTAGCCCCAAACTAAGCAGACCCGACTCAGAGGTCTTCAAAATCCATATTACTTTATGGAAACTTTAAAACCCTAGAGACTGCATGCCTAATTTTTTCACCTTGTCCTCAGTACGATTAATTTCAACAAATTAATTTTAAAGAACTAGTTAAAGAATATTGAATTTAAGAATACGTACCAATTTGGAACTCGCTTAATACGAGTTCTTTTAAACAAAACAACTTCAAAGTGAAATACAAAATAAAATCTGACGAGGCCATAAATGAAATGGTCAACAACTGGGAACAAATAAAAATTTTACTCTCACTTCGAAGATAAAACATCGCACAATATTGGCAGTAAAGTTAAATAGTCGGAGACAACTTTCCCCAGTTTTACAAAACCGTGGAAATCCTGTATATACCGGATTTTAACTGGAATAATCCGGTTTGAACCGGCGGCGAAGTCGGTGCTAACGCAATATCAGGGGCGACCGGCTTAACTCGTATTTGGGGATTCCGCAGTTTATTTCCTACTAACTTTGAAATAATAAAAGTCCATTTTGGGAAACAAACAACCGCCTAAAAGTTTTTTTTGGTTTTAGCTTATAGATTGAAAGTAGGGACTCGAACCTCGTTTCATTGGTACCACTTTTCTTCAGTGTTGATTCTGAAGAGAACTCTCGACCATTTACTTATTTATCTCACGGCGGATCCCGCTGTAAATTTAAAAATTGGCATTCTACAAATTTCTAAAATTCGAATCTCGTTCAATTGTTGCTATTTTTCTTCAACAGTGCAGACTGTCGATTCTGTTGAGAACTCACGTCCATCTCACGGCAGATTCCGCTATGAATTAAAAAATTGGCACATACAATTGAAAGATAAATATAAAGCGCATTAGAGCGGCAGCTTGTGGCGAGTCACCTAGAGCTAGAGGGAGAATCCCAGGTCCTTTTGAATCGTGAGCGGAGTGTGAGCAAAGACAAAAGTAATTAGTGAAATTATCGAGTTTTATAGAATACTAGCTGACCCAGCAAACGTTGTTTTGCCTTATAAATTATAGATAGTAGCCGATTCTCAGACCTACTAAATACGTATACAAAATTTCAAAAAAATCGGTCAAGCCGTTTCGGAGGAGTACGGTAACTAACACTGTGACATGGAAATTTTATATTTTAGAATTAGCGAACCGCCCCGGCTTCGCACAGTGCATATATCTTCTTCTTTATATTCTTCTATATAGAAGAATAAGATGATGATTGGGATGATTGGCCCCTTCGATCGGTCTGTCTCCATGTAGAAGGTTTTAAAATAGTGATCTGGTGGACATATATAAAAATGGAGCATCAGAATTTACGTGAAGTCGAGTAATTATTTTGGGAGCTTTAAAGCTGCAAAGCATTACGGCCGACGGAAAGTGTATGGGAGTGTTGGCGACTTATTTTTAAGTATATTACCTAAAATATACGAGAAAAACAGCTTGGAGAATTAACGTGAGGTAGGTAAGTAATTTTTTTAATGTATATTGATGACCTGATATCTCAGAATTACCCGTTGCAGCAGGCTAGCAAGTAGGTATGCGTTCGTAGTACATACTAACACTACTTAATCGACCACAATTCGTTTGTCAGAAAATACGTGATGTCTGCCAGTTCTAGGATCTTGGACTATGACGTACAGGCTCCTTGGTCCCACCTATTTTTATAGGTATTCTTTTTATTGACGTTTTTAGATTCAAAATCGGTGTCTACATATAACACTGTAACAAAAAAGCCATAAAAGAAACGGTGATGTTTTTATCTATATTTTCGTTAAAAATAGTTGTTAGCAGAAGTAGAAGCGGCAGCTAGAAGTTAGATCATCCAGCTGAGCAACAGTACCGCATCACTTTTTCATGCTTTAAGTTTAGTTATGTAACGCTTTGGCTAATCACAAAATGCGCTAAGCATATTTCTACATCTAAAAAACACCTTAGAGCATTCAAAAATCAAATAACGAAATTATAAAGAATCTTATTTTAAACATAGCATATCTAACAAGTCACGTCACATTAATAAAACCACAGAGGAAAATCTCCATTGCTCTCGCTGCATTATTCTTTTTAACAAAAACCTCATTTATCTCGGACAAGTGCACAATTTCGTCGGACGCCTTGCGTTAATTTTCCCTCGGGTCCGGTCTACGGTAAATGACGTATGCTGTAAACTTATTATTATGTAGTGGAACAAGATTTTATTTTATAAGTAGCTACGCCCCGCTATTTTACCCGTGTAAGTCCCGATCCAAGGCATAAAAAGAAGCTTAAGTACGATAAGGTTTTTAGTAGTAGTATTAGTTGAAAATTTTAAAATATGGTTGTGTGTGCATGAATTTGTAACCCTTAATTTGGAAGGTTAAAGGGCGAATACAGAAACGCTACTCAAAATTTGAGTTCTACTTAATCAAATAAGCCGCTTTCAAACTCAAAAATTCTCCTATAAATTTTAAATATAGAAGCTGCTCACTTATTTAAGTACCCCTCAAATTTTAAGCGGCGTTTCTGTATTCGGCTGTTATTGTTGCTGTCAAGGGCGGACTATGGCAATTTTCAGAACCAAATTAGTGTTTTCCCCACTATCGTTCTTAATTCCAAAATGAAATGAAAATAACAATTTGTAACAGCCACGCAACAAGATATACCTTGCAACCAAAATAATACCTTGAAGCACATCGCTTTGAAACGAAACACACGAAATAACAGCATGTACTACGTCAAAAAGACAGACAGGGTTTCTGTAACGTAGGTTCCAAAGCGTTTAATGCCTCAACCATACCAATGATTGTAGGATTTTGAACTTGTGTATAGAAAATTTAAAGATAATTAGTTGCTAGATACTTACATACTTTTATCTACTGAGTGGTTCGGGAACTAGCCCTATAACTGGGCCTTTTTGCGTGACTTTAAGCCTTAGGTTTCCTCACGATGTTTTTCTTCACCGTAAGAGCGATATTAATAGCACACTTAGGTAAGTTTTTCTTAAAGAAAAAGTCATTGGTGCGCGATCGGCCAGGATTCGAAACCACGACCTTCGGAATTAAAGTCGCGGTATCTACCACTAGACCAACTCTAGTTACTAGATAACTTTTTTTCAAGATAATTGAAGTAAGGATGAACACCTAACTGATTTAATAGCCGCTCTAGAGGAAACAAGGAAGGCCATTCAAACGCTGCCTGGGCAGATGAGATCAAGACGACGGCAGGCAACACATGGTCTAGATTAGCAATTAATATGAGTCTATGGAGAAATTTAGGAGAGGCCTTTGCCAAACGGCAAACATTAGGTTTAAGTTGAAAATTTGTAAAAAAAATAACTGAATAAAAGGAAATTTAATTATTTAATTTAATATTTGTAAACAGACAACTTATTACCAAACCACAACTCGACGCACACTACTGCAAACACGCACTCATCATGCGATGCCACGCGTCCGCCTGTGATCCTAACTTAGGCTCTCATGTACATAACACTATACGAGGCATGCCTTTTAAGTTCTGTCGTTTGAAGAAAAAAAAATACTATATAACCTTATAGTACCTTTTATTGTTTTTCAAAGTATTCACCATGAAGTTCAACACATTTGAAAAGAAAGCAGGTATAAAATATATTAAGTTTAATTATTAAAATAATTAAGCATGATATTTTATCACACAAAATCCACAGCGGCAAGAATTCCAATATGCACAAATACTCGCTCAATACGGTGGTAATTAATTTTGTTATTAATAATGTTACCTACTAGCAATTTAATATCGCATACCTTGGTAGATATGGAATTAATTATTTTTAATTATTAAAAGCTAAGAAAAATAGTTACGCGAATATTTGAAGTAAAATAATCTTCTCATTACAATGTATAACAATAAACGACCTGGGTTACATTTTGAAAAATATTATGATAAAGAGGGACCAAGTTGGTATGGTATAGTCAATGATGACTTATACCTACTGCGCCGACCTCAAATGAGTTTGGAGTTTAGCGGACCTCGGGCTCCCGAGAAGGATGCAACCGGGAACATCGCTCGGATGATAAGAAAAAAACTCGGTGGTTAAAAGATAATATGGGGATTTCAATTTTTAGTTTTTGCTTTATAAAATATTTTATGAATTGTACCGTTAGCGATTAATGTTTTACAATATGTTTTATTTATGTAAAAGATTTTTAGTGCGAATAATTTAAGGCCATTGTTCTCTTAAGGTCGCTATCCTGAACTATATAATTTAGTAATAATTTTATATTTTCCCGGGTCTTAATCGCGTGATTTTTACTTTTTTTTTATAAAATTATGAGTTCCAATCGTGTAGGTAAGTTTTAAAAAGTTTATATTTTATAATTATTCTTATGTTTTTTATTGCTTAAGGCATTTTTACTACAAATATTTTACAAGGAGAAATACATCATCAAAAATCCTCCCAGGACAGGATTCGAACCTGAGCCCCTCGCTTGCCGGGCATAAAATGAATAAATGTCCCACTAAGGCAGAAGAGCTAAGAATATTTAAAAACATCGTAAACCACAAACATTGTCTGCCTGTGTGGGGCGGTCTCATTATTTTTCATTAAACCTGTGGTGGTCTTATTTTTATTGTCACCGTTACCGTGCTATGCGACCACCCGACCACCAGAGTGCTACATTATATTAGAAAACTTTATTAAGAATTTTATGACCATGACATCTTTTAACTGGGTTTTATCTAATAGTCATTTTTAATTAAACCACGGCGTTCTTGTGTTTTTGTCTTCTTAATGCGTTTTTAGGGTTCCATACCTCAAAAGGTAAAAACCTAAATGGTACCTACTAGAGATGGGCCGACTAGTCGGGAAAGCCGACTAGTCGGCAGTTAAACCGACTAGTCGGCAAATTATGCCGACTAGTCGTCAACTAACATTTTTTGCAATAAAACCAATATTTAATTGAATTAATAGTACAGTAAGAAGGTGGATAGTCAGAAAAACGTAAAAAAAACACGTCATAGCCTGCATACATCATCTTAACATCAAACATCTAAAATGTCATAACTATGCCTCAGCTGACATGAATATTTTTTTTCCAACTTTTAATTATATTTCAACATTTTTTGGAAGTTTCATACAGCGTTCGAAGTGCAAATTTGTCCAAAAATACCATCAATCGCCGAGTGGTCATAATTAACCCAAATATCTGGGAATTATAATGATCTGCATTGCCGACTAGTCGGCCGACTAGTCGGCAATTTTGGAACCGACTAGTCGGCTAGTCTGCTAGTCGGCAGAACCCCTAGTCGGCCCATCTCTAGTACCTTCCTACATTCCGTTGACCTGGAATCACGAAAATAAAGCAAATATAGCAAATAAAGCAAAAATAAAATGTAAAATTAAACGGTCTCCCCATACAACACTTAAACCAGTAAAGTAGGCCTCTGGTTTGAATGATCACCCATACAATATGTCGCACATGAGTATCTGAGCTAAGCCGCGGACAGACGGTCAGACAGACAGACATGACGTAACTTGGGTTTCTTGTTGACTACGAAACCCTAATAAAAAAAACAAGAATAAATTTATTCAGGAAACCTCAAAATGGTTTTTAAATATACCATATTCAACGATACCCAACTTGATATAGTCAGTCAACTTTTGTTTTCTTAACCAAATTTAAGTCGTTGTAGATCCCAAATAGTTAAACTAAATGAAAAATTATCAAGAAAACCTAAGAATAATTTTTAAATACCTATTCGACGATTCCCCACTCGACATAGTCAGTCAATTTTTCTTTTTCATAATTATGGCGTCTGGTGGTTTTGAATTTTGATAACTGTCATGTCCTTAGTAACACTCCCAGGATTAAGACAAATCGATTGACGTACAAATCATTAAAATCCGTCCATCCGTTTGGCCTCTGGAGCGCCACATAGAAACAAACATACAAACAAACATACATACACATGCACATACATAGACTGATAAACACATAACCCTTCTTTGCGTCGCGCAGTCGGGTAAAAAGAGCACACTATCAACCCAGATTCGGACACAACTCTGCTAAAACCGTGTCACACCGACAAAACGCCACTAGTATAATGGAAACCATTAATGAAATAAAGAGAAAACCGTGCGGGTCTTATCACACTATCCCTAATGAACCCTAACTAAAACTTATTAATTACATTGAATACACAATATACGGTTAGTTAGCCAACTATAACCATAACCCAAGTTTGATTATAACCTGACCTTGTTAAGAGTGCCACCTATCTTAAACAATTTTAGGGATTCTCGTTATGAAATACGTAATAGGTGCCAGTTACTGAACAGTAACGGTCTACTGTATAAGAATTAGAATATTTTGTGTGTTTAAAATGTAGTTTATATGTGTATGGTATTCTAGATTAAGAATATACTTACATTTTATAATCTGGTATACAAATATTGGGTGGTGCAGAATTAAATTTAACTATTACCGACAATGTTATTGTTATGTCAAATATGATAAAAAACGATTTAAATGTCATTTATGTATTATTTTAGTACTTAATTGAAGTCATTATAAAAACTTTCTAAATACATACATACATTACCTATAATAATATACTCTTCGCTTAATTCCATGTCAGCTATGTTCATTTATTTGAAAAACTGGCAAGCTGACAGCCAAATTCTAAAATGCTTATCAAAATTTGAGAGCTACCTACTTAAACAATTAAGCAGCTCCTTAACATAAAAATTGGCATTTTTTTTAAATTTTGAATACGTTTTAATAGATGGCAGGGATGAACTTAGTTTAGGTTGGGGATTGACGTTCTACTTTACACCAAAAGTGGATGTATGGTATAGTATTCAGTATTATCAGAATGGAAAACACAATACTTATTTCTTCTAATTTTCTAATTTTTGAAAAATAATAACCACCTTAAACAAGAAAGTGATTTTTTTGTGTTCCTATTTTCTTTTTGCGGTAAGGAAGCCTATAAAAATATAATTATTTACCCCTACACTTAAAGTTACTAAATTAAAACACCATTTAGTAACTTTAAGTGCATTCAAAAACAAATTGAAAGCTTGCCTCATCTCTAGTAAGGTATTTTATAATCTTGCAAAATTTTACAATAACGACGACAGACAATTAAATATAAATATGTTTCAAGATCTAAATTGTTATTTAAGTAAGTTAAGTATACCTACTGTAATACTGTAAAACAGTAGGTATACTTACTTAAAGATATTGAGTACTATAATCATCATCGGTAAGATATGATACTATCATCTTATTGCATGCTCGAAATGAGTAAACTGTTGTAATCTATATCTATAAAACTCTTTGTCCTGAGTGCCAGACTGACTGACTTACTGAGGGACTAACGCACAGCAAAACCGCTGAGAGTAGAGAGATGAAATTTGGAAAGCGTGTAGATGTAGGCATCCGCTGGAAAGGATTTTTGAAAATTTCCACGTGATCGGGACTTATGCGGGTGAAACCGCGAGATTTTATTTACATTATTTTAAGACCTCCAATGTAAACAGTTATAGCGATAAAAATATTCTTATTCTTTTACAAAACACTTCAATAAAACTACGTTCAAACAATACAAATTAAGAAAAACTTCTTCATTCATTTCATGCCCATCAACTTGCAATTTCAAGGAATCCCTTATCGCTTTGTGTCAAGTGGCTTAGTTAAGAAATTACAATTAACAAGTTAAAACCGTCAAGTAAATCAACCGACCGCACAGTCCCGTTCATCAGATACAGAATGAAGATAGCCAGGGCTTACAAACCTCTTCAGTGGAAACACAATTTATATTAATTAAGCTAATAAAGAATCTATTGTTTTAAATTAAATAATCTGTCTGACCGAGCGAGCGAAGCGTCTTTGGTTTAAGTCTGGAAAAATTTGGTTTTGACTATCAGTATGTTTGTTTGTTCCGTCTCGTTGGTCGCATTTTTTAACCGATTTTGATGAAAATTGGAAGGTGTGCAAGTTTTATGAGAATATGGATTTTTGTTTTTTTACCTATGCTTTTTTGTTAACTATCTACTTTGTATGTTATTGAGTTGTGTGCTTGTCTGAATAAACTATTTTCCTTCTTTCTTTTGGTTGTGGGGAAATTTTGATTAGTTGGCTATTTTTCCTACAAAGGGAAGTACTTGATATTCTGCGCACGCATCAATAATGCACAATGAGATCTGATTTTAATAATTTTGATGATTTTTACAAGGTAATAACTTCTAAATAGTCTCGTAAAAATGTGGCGAAGATGTGATAAGGATCTTCTATGTGATGAGCAGAATGAGTGCTTAATTAATGTCTTTATAGGTAAGTATTTCCAATAAAGAGCTCAGGAGGTTCGCAGAACTACTAGTATTTTGTAGATTCTTAAGATAAGTGAATTGACAAATAAATTAATTAGGTATACCTAATTAAAAAATATTTTTCAATTAAATTAATGATCAGTAGGTACAATAATAAAATTAATCGATTAGTGATCTTAAGTCACCAAATTAGTTTACCACCCCTGTCCCAAAAGCTCATTGGTAAATAATTAAATAGATTTTGATTCGGTGCGCATACCAGAACAGCAACCAGAATTCCCCACTATAAGTTATGTGCGGTCGTGTTTGGGTCAAAAGACAAGATAATAACGGTAGTACCTCGCGTACCTTTGCCCTCTTTAGCATATAAATAATCCACATCTGAAAATTGGGTTGCATTCCAAAACGTTTGAATTTTGAAGGCTAATTCTTTTCGTGTAGTGGTGTGGCGCACCTAGTGTTAGAGTTTTCAGGTCGCCCTAAGGCCTCTAACTTGACCTAACGACTGCTTTCAGAGATGACAACCGGGACCAACTGCTTCCGAAGGACGAAGCTCGAGAAAGGGATTAGAGACTAAAATTTGACAATATAAGAACTTAACATAAAATAACATAACATTTTGTTTATTGTCACAAAGTTATTTGGGACTTCAACACCTTTTAGGGTAACTCAAAAAGTAAAAAGAAATTCTTATAGATTACTTGCTTGTCCGTCAGTCTGTCGGTCACCGATTGAACGGGTAGACGTTGCAAATTTATTTAAAATAACAGCGTCTTGCAGTTTCACCCGCATGAGTCCTGATCCCGTGGAAATATCGGGATCAAAAGTAGCCTATTTTACTCTTCGATAATGTATCTTTCTTTTGGTGAAAGTTGTTTTGAAATCGGTCCAGTAGTTTTTGAGTTTATTCATTACAAACATACGACACACACACACAAATATTAAAAACCTCTTTATAATATTAGGGTAGATAATAGCATAGATACAATATATCAATACATTTTTTCCTCATTTGTTTCCTGCAAAATAGTTTCATCTTATTTAATCAAAAGTATCTGTTTCTAATCTCAAAAAGAAGACAAAGAAAAAACAGGCAACTGTTCTAATGCTAACTGACTTTGAATTAAAATGCATTGCATTTCATCGGAAACCAAATGAAACACAAATAGACCATCTCCAACGGAGTTTCATTATTATTTAGAGGACGTGGCCGCAATTTCCTGAACTGTGTTTTGCTGATATAACTAAAATATGGCCAGTATTCATGGCAAATCTGTCGATAGGAAAAGGAAATTCGCCGAGCAAAATTTGGTGCCTCGGTTCGAAATAACAATGCAATAAACAATATGGTTTATAAACGAGAGGTTCTCGGGATAATAATAATAATAGGTAAACAAAATATTGTACGATATTTTACACAGCGACACCAAAGTAAGAAACTAGGTTTTGAGAACCATACACTCATACTCGATAATAATGTGAAATATGTATACTAGAGAGTTGAAATTTGGAGAGAAGATTATTTGTATGATGTCCTAGGCACCCGGTAAGAAAAGTTTTTCGAAAATCCCACGAGATTGGCACTTACACCATTGAGACCACAGAACTCAGCCAGATTCTTACAAAGATAGAATCGAAACGGCAATCTACCACTACTGCATCGCAGATTCTTTCACCGCGCCACAGAGCTCGTTTTAATAAACTAACACATCACACCAGATTTTTAAAAATATCTTATAAATAGATGTCGGTTAAATAATACTAATTAACATCAGTACACTTTTTTCGATGAAATCTACAAGGCTAATTAATTCCCTTATCAAACCCCAAGGGGATACGGAATCTGACACAAAATTAAATACAATTTTTACAACTTCCTTGCGTAAGAGGTACGAATTTACAAGGAAACGGTGAGGAAACGCGGCTTCGTTGACGGTAATGTATTCCATAATATTAACCTAATTCTTGTCAGAATACGGACGAATAACTTGACAGATTATTAAATTTTTAAGCTTAAACTTTATTACTTTAAAGGGGTTTATTGGGTACAAAACTAAGTTTAAAGAGTTTATAATAAAGTTTGGTACGTTACTACATATTTCTAGTCAGCTAGAAGTTTTTCGGTAACCCGTCTGCTTTGCACACAAAGTTATGACATATCTCTATTTCAGTACTAGTATTTTCCCGTTATCTAATAATTTAGATTTTTCTTCTGATTTCGCGATGTTGTATTGAAATTAATGACATTTTTCGGTTTTAATCGCGTGGTGTTTATTACTTTTAAGTTTAACGTTTCCACGCGCGATTAAAACCGAAAAATGTCTTTAATCTAATAATTTGTCATTCGTCAAAAAATTTAATTAATTAAAACCATTCATTCATTTGTCAATATTTCTAATAATCGTTCATTGCTGTAATAATTCGCAAAGTCGCCTTGTGACCGAGAAGACATAGTTTTGTCTACAGTCTGTAGCATGCGTTTATCAAGATCTGTGATATAAAAGTAGAGTAAACAAAATGACTGAATCGCCTTTGCTATGATTGGATTTAGATCAGATCGACTTCATTTTATAATAACCACCGAAGAGAACAAAATATTGCAACAACTCCTCTAGGCATGCATAGGTATGTCGTAGGATAATTTAATAAATAGATTTTTTGAGAAATTCCTAGGGATTTCGCAAAAACACAAAAACGGATTTTAGACAATAATAGTTGGCTGTTATGAATTAAGCGCACGTATTGGTCGGTCGGAACACATCACAAAAACGACATCGGGGTGATAGGTGCCAGTAAGTTAAATTAACCTTCTCTAATTTTTTTTCTAATCACCTAAAAAGATTTTCGATAAAACGCAATAAAAGCTGATGACACCTACAAAGTAAAATTATGAACCAATCACAATAAGAGTTGATCTGTACACCAAAATTAAGCCGATCAGAGTTAAGGAGAAGGAGAAGAGAAATATCATAACTAATAAATATTATTTAATGATGCGTGTTTCTGCAAAATTCCTAGGATTTTCGCCAAAAAACTGTTTATCAAATCATCCTACGACACATTCAATGTATTAAATTATTGATGTCAAAGTTTATGTTGGAACAATTCAAGATACTAATCCAGATACCAACTTCATTGGAAATATTGAAGTTTATATATAACAGGTGCATAACATTGTCTCCACAATTTTGAATTCTACAAGTAAGGGTCAATTTATACTAGCGCAGAGTCGAAGCGTCAATCTAAAACTTAACACTACAAATTCAACCTTATCTCCTTAGTGCAATGCTCATATTACTTCTTATAATTAAAAAGACGCGCGACCAACGCTGTATGGTTCGCGCGCATTCTCGCTCGCCACGCTTCCACAAGCGATCCTACGCATCATCAGCCGGAAATTGCATGCGCCGTTGTAGGTGTGTTGTTGTGTTCTTGCGAATACGCGCGCATTCGTACCTACAGCTTCGCTTTAGTTGCGAAGAATTTGACTCTTCGATGCGCTTCGACTCTGCGTTAGTATAAATTGACCCTAAGTCTAACAAGTCATCACTATCTTGATCTATATAATACAACCAACAGTGCCACTTATCATAACTTCAGGATTTCCCAAAACTCCAATTAGAGAACTCTAATTCACTTATACCTTCAGGTCCACGAATTGTTGTTGGCTGTAACTTGGGACTTGAGAAATTCTAGGGCGGTAGTCATAGTCAGTTTGAAAGTGAACAAGCATAGAAAAGTTATTACTTGATCGAAATCATTGGAAAGTAGTTTCTATTGATGCGTTCAAATGAGCCTAAGGAGACAAGGAAACATAATATATTCTAAAATTCAACGCTCGGGGTGGTTACTTGTATGGTGTAATGGTGAACACGCTGCAACGAAGTCACAGAAACGCGAGAGCCTCGCCGCGAGTAATTATTTGTAGATTTTTCCCTTTAAAAGTTTCTAGTAGATATGATATGCCTTGACCATTTAAATAAAATTACGAAATATGTAATTGTTAGCTTACATTTATAAAACTTCCTTAAGAATGTCAGGTTTATGTAAAGTAAAACACCCTCCTTGTCAATTAAAAAAAAATAACAATTCTGACATGCATGTCTTCGAACGTTAAATAGTTTTCAAGCAATATAACATCTTCTTCTTCTAATATATAAAATTTCCATGTCACAGTGTTAGTTACCGTACTCCTCCGAAACGGCTTTACCGATTTTTACCAAATTTTATATGCGTATTCAGTAGGTCTGAGAATCGGCTACTATCTATAATTTATAAGGCAAAACAACTTTTGCCGGGTCAGCTAGTTTTTATTATAAAGTAAAATACCTGTGTTTACTTCGAAGCTGACCCTTCTGAGCTAACACTCGTGCCAATAAAACGTTCATCTATCTATAGGTAAATCCATAAAGGCTTCTAATTAAAAATGTTTATCGTAACAATGTAGATCGATATCTGAGGCGTCTCAATAAAGGGAACCATCTATGACTAAGGTTCTAAAACTGGCATCTCGGGTCCAATTCACAACTTCAGATACCGATTACTCAAAAGATTATCGGAGCGGTCTCATCTGCACGATAACAGATGCTGAGAATCACTTTGCATTCAATGTTTGGAGTTGAAAATAGTAGTTTCAGTCCAGTTGAATATTTTTATTCTAGGATCAGTTTTAATGCGATGCGAGGTATAGGACAATCGCGCTTTTTATCTAAAGGGGCAACGCCATGCTGCGAGCATTCTTAGGGTCATAAATGATGACTTGAATTGCATCTGTTGAATTCAAAATAAAATATTTGTACAACCCTTTGCGAGCATAGGCAAAAAACTCCATGTTTCTTATTTATTTCTTACTAGCTGCGCCCCGCGGTTTCACCCGTTAAAGTCCTGATCCCTCGTAAGTCCCGATCCTGGATTAACAAGATAAAAAGTATTATATGTCCTTCTCCTGATTCTAAGCTACCTCCCCAGCAATTATCAGCCAAATCGGTTCAGCCGTTCTTGAACCTTTTATATTATATAGATTACATCGAAAGGCCCGTTTGGAAACACTCATTCAAAATTAAATGTTATAAAGCCAGGTTTTTAAGCGAGCAGAATGATCTCATTAATGTGTCCGTTTAATAAACGAGACGATCGTTTTCATAGCGCGAAAGAGTCGTATAAAATTGATCGTTATATTACCAGATAGTAATATAACAATGGCTCCGCCATTAAGAGGATAGTCTCCATTCTCTTTCTCCATACAAACGTAGTTTACATTTTTCTCCCTGGATAAAGACATTATAGCAAATATGTTTATGCCATAAAACCTATATCTGTCATGACTATGCATCTACCTTTTTTTTTCATTTTTTTTTTTATTAATATTTTAATTAGAAAATAAAAAAAATAAAAAGGTAGATGCATTGTCATGACAGATATAGGTTTTATGGCATAAACATATTTGCTCTAATGTCTTTATCCAGGGAGGAAAATGTAAACTACGTTTGTATGGAGTAAGAGAATGGAGACTATCCTCTTAATACGGGGCTCCGTCCGCTGTAGATACCCGTCTGACATGGAAAATGAAACTTGCAAATGCATTATTTAAAAACAAAAAAAAATGAAGTGAGAACCTCCCTTTTTGAAAATATTTAAAACATTGAATTAAGTTGAGATGGTTTTATTCTGAATAAAAATATTTTACTCTTTAATAACGTTGTTAAATTATATTTTCATAAGCATAATATTTCTTCAGATATCTTTCTCACAAAAATCATTTTGAAAGAAATCTGTTTAAGTACCTAGTACGTGAATGAACTATTTTAATTTTGGTTTGAGATGTATGTTCAATATTCAAGCACATAATGCGTAAGGCACGATGTCTGCATATTTAACAGACATACTTTAAGTTACAGGCGCTGAGGTTAGAATTTTGATATTTTATTTTATTTAAATGACAAACGCAGTCGTGAACTTTCAAATTTAATATTATGGTAACTGGAAAGAATCCTACTAATATTATACACGCGAAAGTTTGTATGTAAACTTAGAATATACCTACATAGCTGGAGACCTAGAATAACACATATATAGGCTACTTTTTATCCCGATATCCCCGCGATAAAACCGCAGGGCGCTGCTAGTAAACTATATAGACTTCATTGACAAATTGAATATTTAAACTCAATCTTATTAAACTAAATACAATAAATTAATTACTAAACATCAAAAAAAAATTACATACGATGAATAAGCGTTTGGCCACTAACTCACCTGATGGTAAGTGATGATATGATCTAAGATGCAGCATGCTCATCTAGAAGAAGGAAGTGGGAGATCCAACCCGTCTTCCTTAGTGGTCTACGTATCGGGCCACGGACGAGTCCGCTAGGCGCTACGACTTATACATTTTAAAAGTTTAATAAATTCATAATTTTAATCCAAAACACTTCGAACAATTTTATTATTTTACTTAATACTTAATTGTTTTCAATGTGCACACAATTGTGTACGTAGATTTATTTATTTATTTATTTATTTTCTTTATTAACATGGAATCAACAGCTCTTACCAAAATTACAAGTCACAAAATAAATCAATCTTATAGCCAATAACAGATTCCTAATTTTCATATGATACAAATTTAACTGATTGTCTATAAAGAAGCAATAGTGTTATCTGCAGATATAAATTAAAATTAAATTTATTAAGTTATCGTAAATAAACAATTTAGTATCTGTATTTTAAATACAAATTGAATTCCCCATAAAGCTTCAAAAGAGCCCCATAGAAAACATTTATTACAAATAATTCGGCCAATTTTGTGAAAATATATCCGCTACGAGACTCATCAACTGAATATACAATTTTCACTTAAAATTCATAACGCTTCTACAAATGGCCTTGACCGTTCATCATACAAAAGAGGTAGCGACGAGGTAATAGGCACATTTCATCCACCCATCTCATTCGCACATCATGCGTTATAACTTCTGCATCTCGTAATTAGGTATGTACGGAACCCAAGGAACTTTATTGCACAAGGGTTTGTACCCACTTTGAGAACGAACCTGCATAATTTACAAGGCATATTCGTGTGTACCAGCAGGGTTATTGGAAATTATGGGCATCCATCTAAAGGGGTCGTTCTAAAATTTTATCTATTGTCACAGTTCATTCAGTTGGAAGGAATGTGGTTTGTTGTTGTGTTTTTGTTATAAAAAATTGTTTTTTTTTACTGAAGTTGATGTATCCGAAATTTATTTATTTTTTATTTATTTACAAAAAACAACTTCAGCTATTATTATAGATCACCCGCAGCAATAGAGTAGGTAATAAGAGTTAAAGTAACATGAAATAAAATGAAATAGCTGACCCGGCAAACGTTGTTTTGCCTTATAAATTATAGATAGTAGCCGATTCTCAGACCTACTGAATACGCATATAAAATTTGGTAAAAATCGGTCGCGCCGTTTCGGAGGAGTACGGTAACTAACATTGTGACATGGAAATTTTATATATTAGAAAAGTTTATAAAGAAATAGCTGACCCGGCAAACGTTGTTTTGCCTTATAAATAATAGATAGTAGCCGATTCTCAGACCTACTGAATACGAATATAAAATTTCATAAAAATTGGTCAAGCCGTTTCGGAGGAGTACGGTAACTAAAACTGTGACATGTAAATTTTATATATTAGATTAGATATAATAACTAGACTAAATCACTGACGTCGAACATTTTTTTTTTTGCAATATGGAGGATCATAATATTATGGAGGTTTTTAGTGCTGAATTACCTAGTTTTACATGCAATCATAAATAATTAGAAATAAGTTTTCAAATAATTCATTAGTTACGCGTCGAATAGGTAAGTCAACGGCCGTTTCATCCGAGCAAATGTACGAGTAAATAGCGCGAAATAAGGTCATATTAGAGTGCACTATTACTATTAATTATTGGCCTACGAGTGCATTGATTCCCACAGATTAGTGATAAACTTCGTTCTAGGCGGGCACTCGGTGAACTTATAAACAATGACTAAATTTATATAACGTTTTTCTCCGTCTATTTTACCTTTGAAACTCCATATCACAGTAAAAGACAAACGATACATATAAGTAAGGGAGTAATTACTCAGAAATCGAATAAACCATGGTACATAGGTTGTAAGTAATAAAAGCTTTTCGTAATAATTTTACGATTGACAACAACAATCTCAAAATAAAAATTAGGAACCCATATCGTGAAACTTTTATTGTAAAAGAAACAGCAACCAAGTATTGAGCCAAAGAAAGATATTCGACAACAAAGTTGAAAACTATTGACTGTGAAGTGCACCAAGCTCTACTAGATTTCAGTTGTTCCGTCCATAAGACTGCAGATTTGACCGCTTCAATAGTTTCGTACTACGGTGAATAAAGCAATGAATAAATAAGTTCCTAAGTGGGAATAAAATGTAGGATGAATTTGGTTTAAGTTCAGTGCTTTTGAACACTTCCAAATTGTGCGAGAAAGAAATTCTAGATTTTTAACCGAAGAAAAAAAAGGAGGGGATTCTCAATTCGTCGCGTATGTATTTGTTTTTAGAGATGCTCGACGATTACTGGAAGATGGCTTGACCGATTGAGATGAATCTTCTTTTAATTGAAAGGTGAGAAAGAGAGCTCCGAGATGAACCTCACTCACAGTACCTCACCTCACAGCAGTTGGTACCTCACAGCACAGACAATATTGTCTAGTGTGAGGACCGCAGTGTTATCGTATTACTGTAACTATTGTTTAAAGGAAATAAATATATTTTTTTTTGTATTTTGAACCCATAAAAAAATTGTAGTCAGGTTTTTTAAATTACTTCTTTATCTCTATCATTAGATTAGTTTTTAAGGAATACGTGTTCAAAGGTTACAGATGATGTATTTCTGTTGCTTTAAATATAACAGAATATACTAAAACGATAAAATAAATAATTTAAGTGGGACTCCCACACAAAAAACGTGTATTTTTTTGTTTATTTTAATAATAGGTACGATAAATTTTTGTAGTTACAAGCTGATTCAAACGTTATAAAACTTTACAAAAGTGTTAGAAATAGTCAGTAAATCGTATATGATTTTGTATCTCGACCTCGATCGAATAACTTAAGAGGAGTATCAACGCCAACGACCTTGAAACTGAAAATCCCTGTCGGGCTTATCGAAAATTGTTGATTATTTCATGACGGAATGTCGTAAAACTTTTTTTTGTGCACAGATTGTAGGTGACATTGTTTCCTACATTTAGTTTTAGTTATAGTTTTAAGACAAGAACCTCCTATTGGTGCAAAGCCTATCCAAATTTTAGATAAAAATGTCTGATTTGGCTAAAATGTCGATAGGCTTCAATACGTTTCGACATATTTGTATGGAAACTGCACTAAAATATCGGAAACAATGTCGCCTACAATCTGTACACAAAAAAAAAGTTCCACGACATTCCGTCATGAAATAATCCACAATTTTCGATGCTCCCGACATGGATTTTCAGTTTTTCAGAATAGGGCCCCTTAAACGGTTCAATATAACATTCAAAGCTCTCAAAGTGGCTGGCAACTAGTTAACCATTGTTACACAAGGATGCAATGTCTCGTAAAATCGCTTCACACAAAGCCTTTGTAAACTTATAACTGGAATAGTTTTTATGCGAAGAGCTTATCGTTCGACTTCTTATTCAGTTCGAATAATTTATAATATTACTAGCTGACCCGGCAAACGTTGTTTTGCCTTATAAATAATAGATAGTAGCCGATTCTCAGACCTACTGAATACGAAAATAAAATTTGGTAAAAATCGGTCGCGCCGTTTCGGAGGAGTACGGTAACTAACATTGTGACATGGAAATTGTATTATATAAGAGATTAGTACTTTTAATCAGAAATATTTCATTTTTAATGTTCTAGACATTATATACTAGCCCATTATTATAAATAAATGATTAAATTGAATTCAAATTTATATCACTTAATTCTCATAAAACGCACTTGGCTCAGGTCCGTGTACAACAAAACACCTCTAAATGAAGAGAGATAATATCAACTTACAATAATAATATTAAGGAGACTTAACAACCCTAAAAGTTAGTGAGCTGTGTGTGGTTCACTATTCGAAAAGAAGAAGACTTTTAAAACATTTTTTGTTTGCGTCATAATCTTTTTAAATTTATCGTCATTGTCAAACTATTTTCAAACATTTTCTAAAATAATCTTTCCATTTGAAAAATAAAGTTTACTTTAGGTGGGATAACTAACCCAAGGATTAGTGTCATATCTCCCAACGGAACCACATGAAAGCTGGGAGGAAGATTGGCGCAAAGCCAGCAGAAACGTAGAAAATATATCGCTGCAGACTTTTGGAGTGGTTAATTCTAGATTTTGCACCGGGACACACAGATATTATAAATTAATTTGATAGGTTTTTTATCTGTTAGGAAAACAGGGATCGCAATATTAACCCCTCTACTTATAAACGATAAGTTCCGATCCCGTGAGAAAATCGGGAACAAAAGTAGCCTATGTTACTGAATGTAGCTTTCTAACGGTGGAAGAATTTTTGAAATCAGTCCAGTAGTTTTTGAGTTTATTGATAACAAACATACAGACACACACACTAACATACACAATAATACAAATCTTCCTCTTTATAATATTTATATAGTAAATATATAGTAGGTATAGATGACTAAGTTTATGAAACGTCTGTCTCTGTCTCTGTCTAATAACTTTGAAACTTCCCCTCTTGCTTATAAACGATGACTACCTTTATGTAACGTTTGTTTTTTACTGTGACATTAATTGCCCCCTTAAATTAAACGATGGCTAAGTTTATGTAAAGTTTGTATCTGTCTGTCAACTTTGAAACTTCATGTCACAGTAAAATAAAACGTTAGTCATCGTTTATAAGTAAGGGTGTTATTAATGTCAAAGGAAAAAAAAAACAAACGTTACATAAAGTTTATAAGTAAGGGGGTAGGACAATATCTCCCAAAAGAAATCACGTTAGTCAGCAATCAGTCGAACGTTTCGAAACGTTTTGTTTAACGCAAATTGATTGCCGGAGTGACGTTAGATCGTAATAAATAAAACCATTCGTTTCGTGTCCAATCCGTATATTCGGATTAAACCGGGTTAGATTTGAGATTTTGTTTCCAGTTTCATTGTTATGACATACAAACTGATTCCTGCAGCCTTTGTTTGAAACTAGAAAATAATTATTTTAATGACATAAGCGAACACCCGCGTGGGGACGAACTTAATCCCGCGCCGGATTTATGATACTAAACTTTTTGTATAGTACTGGTTATCATTTTTCAGGTATGGTTATTTTTGTGTGTAAAAAAAAGAATGTAGTTACAAAAAATAGTATGAGCTCGAACGCAGACTTATTAGATTATAAAAGACTAGCTGCGTCCCGCGGTTTTACCCGCGTAAGTCCCGATCCCGTGGGAACATCGGGATCAAAAGTAGCCAAAAAGTACCTAGTAGTTATTCCTCAATAATGGAGCTCTCTTTTGGTGAAGTTTTGTAATCGGTCCCGTTAATTTTTTAGTTTATCCATTACAAACATACACACACACACAATAAAATGAATCTTTCTTCTTTGTAATAATTATGTAAGTGTAGATTGAACAACAAGATTATGAAAATTATGTTTGTAGATAAAAGTTCAATTACAAACGTGAACAAAGGGGAAGAAGAACCTCAACAAAAACCAATATTCGACCACTTCACTATGAACTGTGATATTTGTGAAATGCCGTAGGTATCTATCTATAGCTTGTAATATTAAAAAAAATGCTTGTAAATTGACTATTTAAGATCTATAATCTTATCGCCTTCCTAATAATCCTAGAATTTCATTGATTAGGAAGCAATAAGTTTTTGTGTTCCGAGTTTAAGGGCCCTATTCTGAGAAACTGAAAATCCATGTCGGGCGCATCGAAAATTGTTGATTATTTCATGATGGAATGTCGTAGAACTTTTTTTTGTGTACAGATTGTAGGCGACATTGTTTCTGATATTTTAGTGCAGTTTCCATACAAATATGTCTAAACGTATTGAAGCCTATCGACATTTTAGCCAAATCAGACATTTTTTGTCTAAAATTTGGATAGGCTTTGCATCAATAGGAGGTTCTTGTCTTAAAACTACATCAAAATGTAGGAAACAATGTCACCTACAATCTGTGCACAAAAAAAAGTTCTACGACATTCCGTCATGAAATAATCAACAATTTTCGATGAGCCCGACAGGGATTTTCAGTTTCAAGGTCGTTGGCGTATATACTCCTCTTAAGAAATACTCCAGAAAAACGACTAAGCCTTGACTTTACTCCGGAGGTGATAGCCCAAAGTTGGCCTCGCTTTGGCTCATCACCTCATCCACGAATGTCGTAATACAAAGTGGTCTCGTTCATGGCCTCATATGTAGACCTGTACAAATAAAAAAATAAATAATAAAAAAATAAAATATCTTTATTGAGTTCTCCACAATAACAATGCTTAACTAGTTATAAGTACTTATTTAGTATATGTAGGTACAAGTAGCCTAATTGATGCTTTTACACTAGGTTATTGTGGGGACTGGAGCCTGAACAAAAATACCCACTAAGCAAGAATGATCTGTTTTAAGTCGTACGAAGCCATACTTTGGAAAAGGGTTCTGTTAGGATTTTTACGTCATTGTTATGTGTACCTCTATCGTTTTGTTTAGAGTTGTCAGGAAAAAATATCTTTTTACGTTAATTTTCTGATTTTCTGTTTTTATTAGAATTTGTAGGTCATTATTCATTAAGGATTTTAGGACAATGAATTTGTGAAAACAACATATAAAATACTTTACTGTTCACAGAAGTTTACTTAGGTACATATTAAACATGTATTTTTTTTTCAGATCTAGTCAATGACGTATAACAGAATAGGTTCTTAACTACGTCATAAACGATATAGATTTCAATTGCACTATGAAGACCAATTTGAAAAATCTAATCATTTATCATCAGGTTTAAACACGTTAACTGCGGCTCCAAACTAGCCTAACTTTCGTTAGATAGATAGTTTAATTCTTTAATGTAACATCAATATAAAATTACAATTTAAAGGAAAACAGTCAGTGCGAAGAGGGTCGAAAAGCCTCCTATTGTACCCTTATTTTGGTGCGATTAGAGCATATCGACCTCGTATCGAGTTAGCACTTTCCATGGAGAGGTGAGCACAACAAACAATAGGTCATAGGTTAAAAATCAAAGAGAATAAGTGCAGGAACGGACTTATGAGAGGTCTCGTAACGCCACCGAATTTTTTATTCTTAAGTGACTATTTGGTACTTTCTTGTTCTATGTCTACATTACAGATTATTAGTATAGGTATATGATTTGTCTCTCTTATACCAAAAACTACGAGCTCCGTATCTACCAGACGGAAATCACAATATATTACTCATTATAATATATGTACCAACTCTAAGAACGGCGATGATGGACCACTACGGCCTCTGTGGCGCGTCGGGCAAAGGCCTGCAATGCAGAAGGTTGCGTGTTTCATTCCCGCCGGACGCAATTACTTAAGCTTAAATAAAATATTTGTTTTTGGTCTAGGTGCTTTATATATTTGTTATGTTTTATGTATTTACAGCACCTATAGTACAAGCCTAGAGCTGAATTCGGGGCTATATTGCGCTGTGTGTAACGTCGTGCAATATTTATTATTTTAATATTATAGTACAGGGTTAAACGGCCTCCAACGCAGCGAGCGTGTTAAATACTTATCTCGTTGATTATTCTTATCGATGATTGTTACAATATTGTTGGACTATTTAATGTTACGAATAAATACTTGTGTTACATTTACATAAATTGACTGGGATTTTAGTTAATAATGTGGTTTTTAGTTGTTAGTTTTAGTTTAATTAGTTTAGTGTCGGGTCAAGATAATAGGTACGAGTTGACAATACTCCATTACAACGATTTTCATGCAAGGTATGTTTATTTGAAGTAATTATGTTTAATCAACCGACCACATATAGAAACCTAGGTACTTTTGAAATGTATGGGTATATTATCAATATTAGAACTATGGGGCTAGATTGAGTTGTAGTTAACTATGAATTTTAATCAGGTGCCTCGACGTTTCGGCAAACGGGTTACTCCGGTCGTGGTCGCGAGCTGTCCTTTCGCGACTACTGTGTAATCCGTTTGCCGAAACGTCGAGGTTATTAAAATCCATGGTTATCTACAACGCCATCTAGACCCGTAGTTGTAATTTTAAAATTAATAATAAATGGAAATCATGTAAGCTTAAACAGTGTAGGTATTTGTTTATTATTCAAAAATAAAAAAGCTACTTGTAATCGGTACCTTTTGTTACGACTGTCCAAATAAATATGTCAGGATGTTGCAGGGGTCTTTTATAAAAATAAATGAATAAAAATCTAAATAACTGAAGTATCTATATGTAGGTATATGCATCTACTTAGACATAAGTATGTAAAGTTGCCTATAGTTATATTCTTTTAGAAATTGCGAAGTTAGTTTATAATGTTAGTACATCTATTATATAAAAATCAATCCCTATTTCCCTTGGTCACGGCATCACACTTAAACTTTTACACATATTTCGATAATTCTTTTTTTGTTGTGAGCGCTATTGTCAGGAGAAGGTTCTTATGAAAGAAAAAATGCTAAACCGATTTTGATGAATTTTATTTTTTTATACTAAACGACAGGACAACGTCTGTCGGGTCAGCTAGTTATCAATAAATTCATTTTATGATTGTTTTATCATAATTTAATTGCACTATTCGTCAATAATCAATGTACTGACATTGTATTTATTTCACCAAATGGGAAGTAACTGTCACTTGTAGTACAGCGTACACTCGTTCATTTTGTCGTTTTGGTGCAATATGGAAGACGCAATGGCGAAGGCGGTAGTTCAGTTAAACGTTTAATTAGTACCATTTAGGATTCTAGGGTGAAATACATGCTACAAATCGCATAAATTAACCTCAAAAATTAAAATATATTTTTACAACTACATAACGTTCTGACACGGCGCCAAAACTGGGCCCATGAATGGGCATCCTCTTTTATGTAAAACTAAAATGTTGCAATAATTTATATTTATATTTGTATTTGATAAGGTTTGTAGAGACCAACCCATGGGGTGGGGTATGTAACCCTGAAGCTGCACCATGTATCGGCGGATTCGCTCGTCTAGCCACTATGGTGAGGCAGAGAAAGGCAGCCGTACCTGATGCCTTACTCCTCAATGGAGGTGATAGCTTCCAGGGCACGATTTGGTACAACCTTTTACGGTGGAATGTTACGATGGAATTTATGAATATGCTGCCTCATGATGCTCATGTAAGTTAGAACATTAATCTAAACTTGAAAGTTAAATTAGTATTACAACTTATTTCTGCAGCTAAGCATTAATTAAAAGTGTTAACCCACCCTCTAGTGTGTTGATAGAATTAATTTGAAACGTTATTTCAACATTATTTTTAATTTTAGGTTTTAGGAAATCACGAGTTTGACAATGGTATCGAAGGTGTTGTACCTTATTTAGAACATTTAGACTCCGAAGTAGTCACCGCCAATATTATTGACGATGATGAACCGACCATTCAAGGACTTTACAAACCGAGTATAATCATAGAAAAAAATAATAGAAAAATCGGTATTATTGGAGTAATTATAGCTAGCACTGATGTAAGTATATAAAATATAATAAACAAACATATAACGAAACGATTAGGTATTGAACAAAATAATAGATACAAATATTTTGAAACAGAATCTCAAAAAACATTACAAAATATATAATAATATAGACATTTATAGATAATATACAGTGTGTTTGGTGGAGGGTTAGACAAACTTGGTGGGCGTGTAGGTAGACCTATTTGTAAAATACAATTTGAAGGAAAAGACCCTAACTCTTCACAATTTTTTTTTATGATTATTTTTGTGATTTTTAATTTTTTCCCAAATTTTACCTCTTTACCCTTACAACTTTTTTTTGGACATGTTTTCGTTTTAACTTTTTATTTGATTTTAGTCCCAGATGTATCTTTGATCTATCGAAGGCATTGTTAATCCAAAATAATGAGAAAATAATTAGTTATGGGCTCTCAAAGTTAAGAAAATTAAAAAAGGTTGTCCGAAAGGTCAACTAAACATCATTCTAAAAAAAAAACTAATAGTGATCGAGGAGTTCAAATAGTCTTAAAAACTGCTCTTGACATCCCTTATTACAATGGTGTATTCCATGTAGCATAAAAATCTACCAACTTGTCAAAAATAAGGCTTATAGGGAAAATAGAGTGAAAATTCCAAGGAAAAAATACACATTTTTTATTTTTTTGTATTACGAATTTTGATCAAAAACATCTCCCCGATTTCCAATACATAATGTGCGCGACAGGTGGAGCCTATGAAATGGGGGCCAAGTCATCTAATCCACGAGTTTGTGGACTCTCTAGTTGGGAACGCTCTGTCTAGGAACTCTCTCTCTGTGTGACGACAGTGTTACGGACATCCCACATTTTGAAATACTACTGGTCGATCTTCGTGAAATATCAGCACGTCGCTCATCATTTCAGGGCGATCGTTTTGCAAGAATTCCAAGTAATTGTCCCCGTTGAGGGTGTCAGGTCAAAAGTCCATATGTCCATAGGCAAGCATCGCACCAAATGCGATTTTCCGTCGACGTTTGGCCAGGTCTCACAGTGAGAGAGTTCATAGACAACGCGTTCCCAACGAGAGAGTACCCCAACTCGTGGATTGGATGACTTAGCCCCATTTCATGGGCTCCACCTGTCGCGTACATTATGTATTGGAAATCGGGGAGATGTTTTTGAACAAAATTCGTAATACAAAAAAATAAAAAATTGAAATTGGAATCCTTTGAATTTTCACTCCATTTTCCCTAAAAGCCCTATTTTTGACAAGTTGGTAGATTTTTATGCTACATAGCATGCACCATTGTAATAAGGGATGTCAAGAGCAGTTTTTAAGAGTATTTCAACTCCTCGATCACTATTAGTTTTTTTTTTAGAATGATGTTTAATTGACCTTTCGGACAACCTTTTTTAATTTTCTTAACTTTGAGAGCCCATAACTAATTATTTTCTCATTATATTGGATTAACAATGCCTTCGATAGATCAAAGATACATCTGGGACTAAAATCAAATAAAAAGTTAAAACGAAAACATGTCCAAAAAAAAGTTGTAAGGGTAAAGAGCTAAAATTTGGGAAAAAAATAAAAAATCACAAAAATAATCATAAAAAAAAATGTGAAGAGTTAGGGTCTTTTCCTTCAAATTGTATTTTACAAATAGGTCTACCTACACGCCCACCAAGTTTGTCTAACCCTCCACCAAACACCCTGTATATTGAAGTTCATGTTTTCGAATTTCAGACTTTAGCAGCGACAGGAGATCTTAAATTTACAGATGAAGTAGAAACTGTAAAGGCAGAGGCTGAAAGATTGAATGCAGAAGGAGTAGATATTATAATCGTACTTTCACATTGTGGACTAGATACCGACAAGTAAAAACTAAATATCTCATTAAAATTGCGTTTTGTATATCGATCTTTAGATATAAATTAGTTAACATAATTATATGTACCTACACTATAAGTAATATAATCTGCTTTCTAGAGAAATAGCTCTCAACGGAGGTCCTTACATAGACATAGTCGTTGGAGGTCATAGCCACACGTTATTGTATAACGAAGAAGTACCGATACACAGTGGCTTCCACGCAGAAGGACCATACCCAGTTGTAGTTGAACAACCAGATAGAAAGGTAGGTAATGAAAGCTTAATATTAATATTTTAGAAAAGAGCCAAAACCATCACCCCCAGAAAAACCCACTGGATGACGAATTCAATTCAATGAAAAATACAGTTCGGCTAGATACGGGACATCAAAAATATTTATTTTCCCCTCCTAATCATAGTACTATAAAAA
This sequence comes from Idaea biselata, assembly GCA_958496205.1. NCBI lineage: Eukaryota > Metazoa > Arthropoda > Insecta > Lepidoptera > Geometridae > Idaea > Idaea biselata. The sequence continues at coordinate 19,359,357 of OY292402.1, forward strand.
TGATACCTAACTATAACTATTGAGACAATTAATAAAAGATACTTCTTTACATTTTTATATTACATTTATTACAAAAACTAATTTATAAACATTTACTTTAAAATATATTATTTAAATGCTTAAAAGTTATACAAAACCAAAAATTACAATAAGAATTAAATTGCGCTGTGTGCAACGTCGTGCAATTTAAAAAAACAAACACAGAATACAAAGAATAAAATAGTATAAGTATTTTACATATCCATCTAGTTCTTTTCTTTGAAACTAAATTTAATTTATGACATTAATTAATATATGTAAATTAACACGATCAATTTTCAGGTTTTAGTCGTACAGGCTGCAGCCCATACACAATATCTTGGAGAAATCAAATTGATATTTGACGAAGCTGGTCATTTAGTAGACTGGACGGGCGATCCTCATTACATTGGCAATGAAATAGAACAAGGTACAACAACCTACAAACATATTATTTAAAAAAAAAACACCATTTGAATCATTTTTATAGACAGAAGAGAAATCTTAAAAACGATGACGATGTAAAATAGAACAGAATAGATATATACAGGATGTTCCAAGGAAGGGGTATTAAGCCGAAAGGGGGTTGTTCTGGAGGTCAAGCCGAAAAACTTTTTTGTTTTATGACTTTTGGAAATTGAAATATTATTTTATTGCAAATAATCTTTAGATTGTAGTGTTCCAAACTAAACAAACGGACACCTTAAGACCAGTGATCACACATTTTCACGTAAACTTTAAACTCAAAATTTTCGATATTCCCAAAAGTTGTAGAACAAAAGTTGTTCGCCTAGACCTCTAGAACAACCCCCTTTCGGTTTAACACCCCTTCCTCGGAACATCCTGTATAATAATAAACCTATTATTTTTAGCACAAGATGTTCTGGACAAAATAAATGTGTATCTTCCAATGATTGAAGAAAGGGCCTCAGAAGAAATAGGTTCAAGTTTGGTCCGATTGTCAGCAAGTTGTGCTTGTGGGGAATGTAATCTTGGAAATTTCCTCTGCGATGCATATATGCATTCAGTAAGTAAAAACTATACTGTCTAAGATTATTATCATTCTGATTGCTATGATACACATTACTTAAAAAACCTATATAACATTGGTATTGCAATTCATGAGCATAATGTCATCATTATGAATATTATGAACAGTATTCATAAACGTCGACCGCGTTTACATTAAAATCGGATGAATAATTTAAATAATTAAGCACTGAACTGTATATTTATTTAAATTAAACTCATGAAAATGAGTCTAATTTCAATCCAACATCACGAAAACACAAGAAAAATCTTTGTTATATTTATGTTTTAGGTATTAGATTGGGCCGAAGGAGACAACTGGCACTACGCACACTTTTGTGTAATAAACCAAGGCGGAATCCGAGCCCCAATTGAGGATGGAAGTAAGTAACACAAAACACTCAAAATTCAATAAGTGTTACAAAATGTTTATATACTATCTTTAAAAAATCATAAAACGTCGAGACGACAATACACTTCCATTTTGAAGAATTTGCGACATTCCGAATATTGCGAAAATCCCACTAACAATTACAAATCTAAATGTTTGTGGGTAAGTAAGTATATAGAAAAACTACTGAACCGATTGTGGATGGTGATTTTAATTAACATTATAATATTAAGCTACATTTGTATCCCGAGATTCCCATGTAATCGGTAACATGCGGTGTATGCACCCGCGATATTCTTCCATATTCTTGTAGTTTGTACACCCACACGAAGATAATATTTTCATCAGTAAATTGTGGTTGATAAAAATACATCTCATATTTTCAGTCATAACTTTCGAATCGGCGATATTATCGACACCATTCGAGAACAATGTTGAAGTTTTCGATTTACGAGGAGATCATATAATGGAATTATTAGAATTTTCTGTAGCTAACGACCCTTATGCTGGAGCCAGAATGCTTCAAGTGTCAGGTAATAACACGTTATAGATTCTTTAACTGATGGGTATTTTTTCAATTTGATATCATTGCTTTTGGTGTTTTTTTAACGCAAGCGACCACAATGACCAATGATAGGTTACCGATTACCGAACCTATAGGCTCGGTAAGCGACCGCAGCGATTGTGGTATTAATGACCCATTTTTTTCGGCTTATTGACCTGCAATATACAGTTGAAGTGCATGACCTGCACTTAACACCACCATAAGCCAAAAATATAGGGTCATTCCACCATATCCCAAAAAAAATGGTCATCCACACCACTATAAGTCAAAAAAAATGGTCATTCAAATTTTCAAAATTCAATTCAACTGTTTTAAATGACTTCAGACCATTCTCTTCAAACCGATAGGATCAATAATTCTCAAAATGAATGGTCAATATTTGAGCACAATATGAATAATTTAAAGTTGCAACTAGTCATGCTTTTGTGGTATTAGATATCCTGTGGTGTTGGAAAAATGTGAGATTCCATTGCTGAAAAGATTCACAGAGGAATAACTATTTCCGTAATAAAAATTTACTTGAAAACTTAAATCCAGGATTGCGAGCTGTATTCGATGGCTCTCTTCCACTGAACAATAGAGTCCTCAATGTGACAGTAAGATGTATCGAATGCGACATCCCTAGATACTACCCGTTGGAATTAGACAAGTACTACAAAGTTGTAGCGCAATCTTTTATCGGCGAAGGCGGCGATTCGTATTTCGTGAGTTTTTATTAACAGTTTAGTTTATAGTAACATTTTATTCATAAATATAATGTAATGATCGACTTTAATGATTAGAAATCGTTGAAAAATACAATCGATACGGAAAATCACCAATATCTAAAACAACCGGCTAGTTAAGTGGGAAACAAATGTCTTGCTTTGGTGCCTTCGCCCGGGCGCGGCAGATTGGGAAGACCCAAGAAGCTGACGTAAGAAGCTGGCTTGACGTAGTAAGGGCTGATATGCGTGCAAATTGTCTCACTACACGAGATGCCGAAGATCGTCCGAAGTGGAGACGTAAAAGTAGGAACTCCGGGCTCCCGAAAGGGATGCAACCGGGAACATAGCTTGGATGATGGTGATGACCAAAATCTAAAACTTCTACCAAAATATTACCCAAAAACGAAAAAGCATTTAAAATCTGCCCAAGTTTGCAAACTATCGTTTAGGCCTTTAATAAAGTTTAGTAGTGTTACTCAACCTACGATAGAGCATTAGCATAATATTGTATCCATAATGTAAACACTAGAGATGGGCCGACTATGGTTTTTGCCGACTACTCGGCTTTGCAAATCATTATAATGGGGTGGCACACGCAAAGCTGTGAGCAGATGGCGCTGGCATCGGATGATCTTTTTTTTTTGTTGATGGTTCCCCACGAATGAAAACGCCAAGTTTTTTTTTCTTTCGGTCTGAGACTGATATGGCCAATTTGGCGCCGAGAGTTGTAAAAACCTGTAGTAACACCTGTTTGACAGTTCTTAATTCAAACCTAAGATCATTCGACTAACGCCCTCTGCCGGGATAAAAAGTTAGTGTTCCTCCTCATTCGGAGATATTTGGGTTAGTCATCATCAAATCTTTCAAAAAATGGTTGTACAAACCGTTTAAAAAAAAATAGAATAGAGCTGATTCAGGTTGAGACATTTAAGGTTCACTCTGCTTGTGACGTGTTTGTTTACGGTTTTCTGACTACTCAATTTCTAATAATTGGCCTATACATCTTTTTTTTTTGTTTATTTATAGCGGCGCAAGCAACTTTTAATTCATGCTATTTATGGCGCTGTAATGCCCGGGTCATTCTTAGGTGAAGTAGGCTTCCCCAGCACTTATACCACCCTCCCAGCCTAGTCAGCTATACCCAGAGGAAAGAGCAGGTTAATACGTCTGGAGTTAACTAAGCCGTGGATTTCCTCACGAAGTTTTCCTTCACCGTAAGAGCGATGTTAATAACGCACAAAACTTTTTCTTAAAGAATAAGACATTGGTGCGTGGTCGGCTAGGATTCGAACGCATGATCTTCGGAATGAAAGTCAAGGTATCTACCAATAGACCAACATCTCACCAACCTTATAACTGTACTACTTATTCAATAAATGTTGGTTTTATTGCATAATTGCTAGTTAACGACTAGTATGCATAATTTGCCGACTTGTCGGTATAGCTGCCGACTAGTCGGCCCATCACTAGTAGCAACATTGACCTCGCCTTGTCTAAGGGCGCTGTAAAATTTGAAAGGTTTTTTTATTTATGAGAAAATGTTACTGTGTTTATTTTAATTGAAGCCTTTATTGGCGATCGTTAAATAAAACGAAATATTCTTATTACAACGTTTATCGAAGAAAATAACCTCTCCGTTAAACAGAATAGCTCACAGTTGAATAAAAACCCGGTCAAGTGTGAGACTCGCGCACGAAGGGTTCCGTACCACTATCACAATTGGGTACGGAACCATAAATGAACACTGGACCAACCAATCCGTGAAAGCAATCCGTGGCGCCAGGCTATCACTATTTCACTAGATGGCGCTAGTGTAACATCGCGGTATCGTTGAGTTTTTATATAAAAAATCACGTTTGTTTATATGGGAACCCCCTTTAAATATTTGTTTTATTGATTTTTAGTATTATTTGTTGTTAAAGCGGCTACAGAAATACGTAATCTGTGAAAATTACAACCGTCCAGCTATTACGGTTCATGAGACACAGGTGGTGTGGTGACAGACGCACAGACAGAAAGACAGCGAAGTCTCAGTAATAAGGTTCCGTTTTTACCCTTTGTGTACGGAATCAAAAAAATGTTATTAAAATTTCGTTGTTCCAAAATCTAATTTGAATATGAAATAAAATGGATTTTACTCGAGCAAATAAACGGCTACAGTACAATAATTCTATTTGAACAATGAAGAAAGTTGTGTAGTTATTTTTCTTAAAAGTTCAAAATATCGTTTAGTCATGAGAAGTTTCATGGAATTCAGTAAAAACGATCTAGATTTAATTTAGTTTTCTAACTAAATTATTCCAATGACAAGTTAGGTATTTAGTTTAGTTTTAGTATTTAATTAGTTAAATAATTGACTTTGTAAATAAAGAGTGCTTTCTGTTCAGAAAATTCTCAGTAACGGGATCCTGTTACTGAGAATTTTCTGTCTGTCCGTCTGTCGCTAGGCTGTATCTCATGAACCGTAATAGCTAGACAGTTTAAATTTTCACAGACGATGTATTTCCGTTGCCGCTATAACAACAAATAGGTACTAAAAATATAATAATACAAGTATTTAAGGACTCCTATACAACAAACGACATAATAACGCGATATATTTTTACCACTAGCGCCATCTAATGATGGAGTGATAGACCTAACGTTAGAGCGGTGTTGGTCTAGTGGTAGATACCGCGACTTTCATTCCGAAGGTCGTGGTTCCGAATCCAGGCCGACCGCGCACCAATGACTTTTTCTTTAAGAAAAATTTAAGTGGGCTATTAACATCGCTCTTACGGTGAAGGAAAACATCGTGAGGAAACCGACATGAGGATAAACCACGGTCCGAAGGCATGGGATATTCGCCAATGCGGGGTAGGCTCCCGTGGCGTCTTAAGAAATCACGTACAATGGCCCAATTGTGAGGCTAAGTGCGGAAAAGGCTCAGCGAAACTAACTAACTAGACCTAACGTTCGCAATGCGTTCACGAATTGGTTGGTCTAGTGTTCATTTTAGGGTTCCGTTCCCAATTGTGATACTGATATGGACCCTTCGTGCGCGAGTCCGACTCGCACTTGGCCGGGTTTTTTTTCTCAAATGTTTAGCAATTTTAGCAAAGAAAGTGTCACGTGTTTCTGATAGAAAAGTTTATGATAAAAAATTCAAAGTTTTACAAAAGAAGATTAATTCTTTTGTTCCAGTTGAAATAAAAAAAAACAACGCAACAACAACAAAGATTTTGTTTTTGTTCTAATCTTCTGAAGTTTTAGTGGATAAACAACTTCTTTGAGACATATTTTTAATATTTCGATCAAAAATGTCTAACATTTGATTTATTAGTAAGTACCAGCTGACCCGGCGCACTTTATATCGCCATCGGTGTATTGATAGAAAAAACTTGACATTGGCAGTTGAACGCGCTATTTCAATGGGGCTCACATGTGGAAGCCTTATTCATCTAATATAAACGCCCATGAGTTTCTTGTGGTTTCTTCTCATCTGAGGGCGCGTTGCGAAACCACACTTGCATCCGTTTTCGAGATCTTACATGTATTATGTATTTAAAATAAATTTAAAAAAAAATATGCGAAAAATGTATGTTCTAACAATTTCAACACAAGTCATAGGTGCATTAATTTAATATTAAAAACAAATATTATTTAATTAACCCGCCCCGTATCATTCCAGGCTCTAACGTCCCATAACGCTACTAGCATTGCAACGCTGAATGGTGAGACGGCCAACCTTTATAAGAGACATATACGGTTGCATTTATTACCATCCTAGACAGTAAAATTACATTAACTGTTTACAGTAGAAGGTAACTTCAACTGTCGCTATCGATGTTATCACCTTAGATGAAAACAAAAATAGTAGATATGGTATATTCTAACATTACGTATTCGAAAAATGAGCTACATGCAACACACCTACAAGCATTTTCATAAAATTATTGTATTTAAAAACATTTGTCTTAAAGAATGATTCAGGCATTTGTAAATACCTAAGCAAAAAGGCATTCTTATGTATTTCAAAAAGATAATCGCAGTGTGACAGCACGTGCTCACGCGGCAACGGTTCGACATACGTCTGAGGCTAGTGCGTCAGCTCGACGCAGTTTCATCGTCTCATTTTCCGAGACTAGGTAACGTTTCTAGTCTGTTTTTTGTTTTCATCTAAGGTTATCACGAATAAATTACATTTCATTCGTTATTCCTTTTTTTCCCAACTAATAACTGACTAAAAGAGAAGTTAGACTTTCCCCTTGAAACTATAAAATATCATCGAAAGTATAATATTACTAATTAGTTTCCCTGTGACAGTTTTAATAAATTTTACTGTATAAAATCTCTGTAGATCGCCAGTTAGTATTAATTAAAATTCCATTTTAGGGTTCCGTACCCAATGGGTAAATAAAAACGGGGCCTTTTTACTAACATTAAAGTACTGACTGTCTGTCTGGCATTGTATCTCATGAGCCTTGATATCTAGACTGTTGAAATTTTCAATGATGTATTTCTTTGGTTCAAACCAACAAAAAAAATCATCAATTGAACAAAAAAAATTAAATAAATATTGATGTGGGGCTCCCATACAATAAACTGAACCAGATTTTTTTGTAATAATGGTAAGACTGGGCAGGCCGTATCTTAGGACACCCATTGTCCCGTATCAAATGGGTGTCCCATCTATTTTGTTGATTTTGCAACAAAATGGAGTTCTTTGGATGCTCGGAGTAGTCTAAATCGGCTTCCAAAACGTTGGCGAGACGACCTCGATCACTTCGGGCCAGACTGCTCCAAAATCACAACAAATGGAGGGCGATTGTCTTTGCCCAGTGGGACAGTGCAGGTTATTACAAAAAATGTGACCCGTCACGGGACGCCTGGCAGATGTGAAACATCGACTTGCTACGTATAGTATACATAATAGCATAGCGAGGCGTCGCCACGGCCTGTATCGCCACAACAATTTTCAGGTTTACCCTCGCCTATAGATGTTTCACATCAAAAAAAAATATAATACATACCTACTGACGAATTGAGAACCTCCTCCTTTTTTTGAAGTCGGTTAAAAATGATACGGAACCCTTCATTCACGAATCCGGCTCGCATCAGGCCGATATTTAATTATTAAAACTTTCAGGCATTCGCACTGTTTTCGATGGAGCGAGGTCTCTCGGTGATCGAGTACTGAATGTAACAGTTCGTTGCATAGAGTGTAGCGTGCCAAAATACGAGCCTATTGACCTCAATCAGTATTACAAAGTTATGACTACAGATTTTATTGGGAACGGCGGTGGAGATTACACTGTAAGTTTTTAAGGGTTTTTAGTTTAAACAAATATATATTTATGGTTCTAGAATTATTTTACTAAGAGAATTGTTTACATCATCAAAAATTCTCCCGTCACAGGATTCGAACCTGTGCCCCTCGCTTTCCGGGCAAATGCGCATTACTGCACAAAATATTTTTTTTAAATCGGTATATTTGGCAAGAATTTTGCAACGCGAATGTCAGCTAAATGAAGTACCTAATCAATAAAGTCGATCATTATAAGAATTAGCAAGAACTAACAAAATTATTTATTGTACAGTCCGGGTTTAAAACTGGTACACTGAGCAATTATTTTTAAACACACTCATTAACCTCTACTCTATAATACACACTGACAGTGGGAGCTCTAACATGGACCTAACTGGACCACAGACTAACTCTTCGAATATATAGTCCAAAGTCTACATTACTGGATTCGAGACGGGAAATATCATAGGAAGACCAGTTTTGAACCCGACCGTAGCACTAAACATTATTAAAAACACCGATTGTACCTACCTACTTAATGACACGAAAGAAACTCACTGATTTTTACCCGACTAGCATGAGATTAGGGTTACCAGATCTCCGGATTTGTCCTGAGATCTCAGGATTTTTGGACATTTCTCAGGATTGCGGGCGGATTTCGCAAATCTCTTAAAATCTCAGGATTTTTAGAAATTTCAACAAAATACCAACTTAATTAAAGATTTTTTTAGTAAAAAGTGAACAAACTAAAAATAATCATTCATTATTTATCTAATTAGAAACCTACTACTGGTGCATTTTTTCTTGAATTCAATCAGCATTTCTTTCTTTACGACTGTATTTTATAGTAGGTACTTAATCAGTTTAACCATACCTAATATTTAGTAACTTATCCTTTGGTAATAATTGTATAATTGTTATTTTTTTCATTCATTTTTTCATGCATAATAAAAATATAAAAGTAAGAATATAGTTGAAATTAAACTAATTTTTCGGTTGCTTTAAATATGTTTAGCATTTTTCAAACGAGAATGGTTTAGTTCGAAGACTTTAACTTAACCGTGCCTGTTCACGGGTTTATCTCAGTCTACTTAAACTTAGAAACCGAAAAATGAGTTTAATTTCATATCCGCATCGCGAAAACCGAAGACAAATATAAAATTTGTTCCCGTATTATTTCAGATGATCTCAAATAACCGACGCAACGTCGAAGTGGTGGGAGTAGACTACGATATCCTAATGGATTACATACGACACCAGACTCCAGTCTTAGCAGAGCAAGACGGAAGAGTTCAAATATCAAACCCTTGCATGACTTAGGCTCGATTCAATCAAACTGGAATAAGCAACGAATAGCAATTCTCCGCATAAATCGTCATTTTTTTTAATGAACATCTCGAGAGTGTCTCGAACAAAAGACGATTTGTGCGTAGAATTGCTTTTCTTATTCCAGTTTGGATAAATCTAACCTTAAGTTTGTTTGTATAACTAACCAAGAATTGTGAGATAAGGTGAAAACCAACGCCTGACTATTGAAAGGAAAATAAAGTACAAATTTCGAAAAATTAAAACAGTTTTATTCGACCAAACTAGAATAAGCATTGAATAACAATTCTGTGGATAATCGTCATTTTTTCGTTTGAGAGTCTCTTGAGCAAAAGACGATTATGCGTAGAATTGCTATTCGTTTCTAATTACAGTTTGGTCCAATCGAGCCTAAGTATAATATTGTCCTACCCTGTAGTTACCCATATCACTCGTAGATCTACCAGAAACATTTTCAAGGAAAAATACATCTTCAAAAATACACTCGCGGCGAGGATCAAACTCGCGTCTCTACGTCTGCGGGGACTCGACATACATACGTAGAAAGATACTTACGTAGATCAATAGATAAATGCTTTATTGTAGCAATACACTACTATTGAGCTGGGGTCCTATAGCCCGTATTTTATTAAGCCAGATCGCGAAAGACCAGACGGACAGACCGTGGGAAACGTAGCGTCCGATGCCTGCCGCCTGCCGTCGCGCGAGACGAAAATCAGTCGCCTCAGGCCTCGACAGGCATGGCGCGGCCTGGTTTGGCCTGTGATATTACGGGCCGTGGGACCCCTGCTTTACAAGGAACAACTTAAACCTAGCGCAACAACGGGCGACCTCATCGTCTAAAGTAAGTCATCGTAAACAAAAAAATACAACTTTCACTAGGTAAAAAACAAAAAGAATACCTATCAAAAATTATATTAAGTACTTTACTAAGTATGACGGCTTTCTTGAGAATTTTTAATTAACTCACTTAAAAAAATCGAAAAGACCTTCTTCTTAAAGATTTATAATCCCTGAAAGGAGAGAAAAATGTAAGAGCTACGAACAAATTAATTGGTATTATAAATTATGCAGTAAAATGATCTTGCGAAAAAACTTGTTAAACCTTTTTAAAAGATTCTTTCGCTTCGTTCAGTTCAGACTGCTGTATAATTTCTTTTAGTTTTAAATCGAATCAAAAACATTTCTTGCATTCTTCTAAAATCCCACTTATATTTTTAAATAGCGACCCGCCCCGGCTTCCCACAGGTGCAATGCTGATATTAAAACCTTTTTTTTATGGGAAATTAAATATTAGTTTTATTTTGTTTTTATTTGTTGTTATAGAGGCTACAGATGCATCATCAATGAAAATTTCAACCGTCCAACTATTACGGTTCATGAGATAAAGCCTGGTGACAGACGGACGGACAGACAGCGGGGTCTCAGTAACAGGGTCTTGTGTTTACCATTTGGATACGGAACCCTAAAACGACCTAAGTGTGAAATATTGACCCAGCAATAGTTTGTCGTAAACGTCAGTCAGGTCGGCAATAAACCGCGCTCTTTTCGCGCACAAAATTTGCGGTTAAGCGGCAACACAATTAAGCAAGTTCCCACATAATTTATGTAAGCTAAATCCGTTTCACGTTTACTTCATATTCTATTGAAGGCTTACACGAATGATGATTTTTAATTTTCACTGACATTTGTTTTATTTTGACGGCCTAAGGCGCGTCGGGCGAATGCCCGGCTGCAATGCAGAAGGTTGCGAGATCGATTCCCGGTGGTATTTATTGTTAAATATAAATATTAATAGTTTCTGGTATTGGGGTTTTTTAGGGAAAAACAATATTCCATGCCATGTGCCGAAGTAACTACACTTCCACTAGCATTGAATTTTGAACTAAGACGAATCGATTCACATATCAAAATCTGTCCATTCGTTTAATCTCTGCAGCGCCACATAGGAGCAAGCATACATATGTATGTATCAGTCTATGTAGACGATAATCATGTAATACTCCCCTAAAACATAACCCTTCTTTCCGTCGCACAGTCAGGCAAAAAGCATCTCTTTAATCCCAAGACCATTTTAATGAGTCATTAACCAAATACCCCGTTAGCCCGATTAACATTTACGTTGAAAACCCATTTTTTGAATAGGGAAATCCTCTCATCACCACCGGTAACCTAATAATCATAGACATTTACTACCTTTACTTAATTACATACAAAATTGCTATGGAATCCAGAATGAGACGCATAAAGGCACATTTTTACTACGCCATTCTATTTTGTTTTTGACGCGCCTTACGACCCGTCGGCCTTCGTTTAATCTCCAATTAAGCTCAAATGGTTATTGCTATAACATACATTCGTGTCATTTGCTTTCCGAAAAACACAGTTCAGAACAAATAGGTGTAACGTGCACACTTTTCAAACTTACACGATTTCCGTCCATTATTAATATTAGAAACACGGGTCTAGATCGCGTTATAGATAATCATTGTTATTAGTTACCTCGACGTTTCGACAAACGGGTCACATCGGCCGTGGTCGCGAAAAGACAAGGTTTGAGCGATTCGGCCCTAAGCGGTTTGAGTCTTCGGAGTAGTAAGAACATCCTTTGTCATTTTCCGCGACAAGAACTTTCAAAGACAAACAAGAAACAAGAAGTAGTAAAATCACTCAGATCTTTCCACACGTTTATTAATCAAGCTATAGTAAACGATTTTGCCTATGAATTCCTTGCACCAAATTAACTAACCTCAACTAACGACAAATCGCAACCAGAACTCGGAAACCACTAGACGACAACCAATGCCAAAACCCCCAAGAAGCATGTCAGTTAATTAGTTTTAAATCGATATGCAATTCCGAGTTCCAGCGACAGTTTAATCAGACTGGCTTCATTCACCGTTCAATCAGGCATGCCTGTTCAACTGCAAATTAGAAGTGGTTCCACTTGTCGCGTTCTATGTGATGAAACCGACTCGCCTTGTAAAAAGTCTTCAAATTAAACTGCAGATATAAAGAATTTGACGTTTTGCAGAAAACAGGGGTAGGTGTCATCCGGTACTGGGACGGATGAGTACCGGGACAAATTGTCTTTTGTTTGACGATCGGTCCCAATTACCGTCCCGTGTGAAGTCATAACTTCTTAAGCTCAAAATACACGATGACACTTACACATGTAACTATAATTAATAGGTACAGGTGTAAGTGTCTTTAAATATGTGCTGTTGGTGTGGCCTGTTTTAGGTAAAGTGTTCAGTGTCAGTGTCAGTCGTGTATTTTGAGCTTTAGAATAAGCGCTTGTGATCTATCTCGCGGTCGGACAGACAGACGGACATGGCGATAGAAAAAGCGTTAAAACTTATATCTAGTCTCATACTTTTTACCATACCAGAAAGATGTTTTACTTGTGATATCGACCTTTGTGCTTATGTACATTTCATTTCCTTTTGTAGGATTATGGAAGAAGAACCATATTCCTGCATGTCAACCCAGCATCAATACCAATATTTCAGCCTTGTCAGCCATGCCCAGAGTAATATAAACAGGTCAATACGTCTGAAGCTAACTGAGCTGTGGGTTTCCTCACGATGTTTTCCTTCACCGTAAGAGCGGTGTCAATATAAAAGGAAAAGGAAGCAACGAAACAAATATATCAATGGTGTGGTTGCTAATAATGATCTAATAAAATGTATTTCCACTCTAAACTTTGCCATTTAACCCTAGATACGTATCAGTTTCGAGATAATTTTCAAGGTTGACCTTTTCCTTGTCTCCTAACTTCTCCAAAATTAGATTTAGAGATAACAAAGCTACAAGTCGGACTAGTAGCAGGCCTCAGGTAGACATTCCTTTGTGCCTGTTTATTAAAGGTCTACTAAACTACTCTACGCTACACACATTGAGGTTAACAATGCCAAAACAAACTGGAAAAGTTCGCAATGGCGCTAATTTTGTTGTCACGTAGTACACCCTAATACGGGTAGTCGAAAGTTTAAGAGATATAAAGAAGGGATTGAAACATACGAAATATTTTATTCTATCAATTTCACAATGATTTTAAAGATTTACTTTTTTAATCCTACTACTTAATACTTATTATTGTAATGTAGTGCATACAATAAATACATTAAATATACAAACACAAAACGCTCAGAAATAGAACATTGCACAAATCGGCGACAAAGTGCCTTCGGAGGAGGTCTTAATTCCAACAGATCAGAGTCAAACGGCAAATAGTATCTTTTAGGACATGACAATCGTTACTAATAAGTTAAAAAAAACGGAATATACCTTTTTACTTATAAATTATTAATAGATGACTGAGTGCTGATTTCAATCTACTGGTAAAAGGTAGCTGGATAAAATCGAACACTGATAAATTAAAATGTTTGATGATTACATTTTAAAAGATTGGGACGTTTGTTTTATGGTGTTACATTTCCTCTACTCATCTGAGCGATGTTACCGGTTGCATCCCTTTCGAAAGCCCGGGGTCCGTTAAATCCCAAATAGTTATTTTTATTTAGGGACGGCCCAGTAGGTAAGTCATCGTTGCTTATACCTTCTCCAAATAGATTTGGAAATATTTTTACAGTTGGCCGCCTGCCTGACACCAACCCTCCTAGGGACCAAGCAGTTTATCCGCCGCAGCGCGGGGAGAACCCAAGGATTGCTAGTGTATCGTCCAGCCTTTTGTTCTAATTTCAAATGTTAATTTTCATTAAGTTAGGTACGTGTTCTTTCTTAATTTTTAAACGCAACCAAATGCTCTGTTGGTTGTGACGTCATGCATTTTATCCAATGACAAGCAAGAATTCAAATTGCATTGTGTGGACCATCAACCAATGAGAGACACTTCACTTCTGCATACACTACTGCCACATTGATGTCGTGAAAAAACGTGGTCTTCAACTGTGAAGCGTTTGAATTTTGAAAAACTGTTCAGTATTGTGTATTTTCATGATATTTCCTCATAATACGAGAAAGTGACGAGTCTCCAAAGCGTTTGTGTATAATTTGTACATCGAGCGAGCTGATCTCGCCCCGGACTGACCCTAGGATTAAACCCACCTCACCTAGCAGACCGAATTGCAGCCAACAAAAAGTACGTGAAGTCAGGTAAGTCCACACAAATATTGTCTTTTGATAATGTACTGGCTTTGCGATCAATAAGAGCATTTGGTCCCCCTTGAATGTGTAGGAAAAGAAAGAATACCACACAGCTAGTCTCACTCAGATCCCTTAGTCGGCTTTTATGATACCTACGGAAAGAGATACCAGGACTACACGGAGAGGTGGTGTTATGCAACCGTTAATTATCGTTTATTAAGGGGATACTTATAAAAAAACCCTACGAGTTCGAGAACAAAGAGTAGTGACCAAACAAGCTTAACTAGTAATGTGATCTCACCGGTACGTAAGAGGTACATATTTAGGTACTTTTATATTAGCCTTAGTTGTGAGAGGTTAATGTCGTTTTCTTAAAGAATTACTAGCTCCTTTTGTTAAAATGGGTACAATGTAGAACAAATAAAAGCGATTACCCCCTCCCTCGGCAGTCGGGTAAAAAGAGAGCCATTTCAAATATGTAAGCCCCAAGCTATGTAGGTACTTATTATTACCATGTCCGAAAAAAAACGTTTAGTTTTTTTTTCATATTTTAATTAGCATAGAATTAAAATTTAGAAAAATAGCATTATGAAAATATCAAAATGTAGGAGCATTGGCATAGGTTATATGGCATAAACATAATATTTTCTCTAATGTCTTTATCCAGAAATGAAACAGACAAGAATCGAATCCGTGACCTTCTGCATTGCATAGACGTCATCTTATCCCTGTGTGTGACATTATGATAAATAAATAAATATACATAAATATTGCACTACGACACACAGCAAAATCTAACCCCAAGTTAAGCACTAGACTTGAACTATGGGTACTAGACAACGGATATACTACATAATATTACACATTTGTTTTGTAAATACATACTTAAGATACATAGAAAACACACATACCAGTAAAAAATATTTTTTTTAAGCATAAATACTTGCACTCGGCGGAAATCGACCTTCTACATTGCAGTCAAGCCTTCGCCCAACGCGCCAAAGAGGCCGTCGAATGATATTATAATACCAACAAAAAAAAAACAAAATTAAAATCCTTTTAAAAAATGAGCCATTTAAACCCCAAACCCGGTTCCGTTTACGAGCTAAATAAACAATCACGTTGTTCATAACAATATCATGTTGGGTAACGTTATAAAAAAAGCAAAATTAACGTTAAATTTTGCGTTAAAAACCAGTCACGTAATTCGACATTGGTCCGTGGAACGTAGGCACGTACCGGTGGGTCGTAACAGCCCAACGTGTGGTCGTTGCATTCGTTTTTGCTAGAGCTGGGGTGGATAGGGATCAGAAAAGGGAAAAACAACGATAAAGAAATCTTTGCGTTGTTAGCCGGCGAAATTGTTTATTGTTAATTGTTAACATTCGTATGATCAACTTGGGTATATAATATTTATTCGGTACTAGCAGTCCCGCGGTTTCACCAAAGTATGTCCTGATTCCGGGGGATCAGGAGATACCAAAATCCCCTTTTTAGTGTATCCATACACATCAAAAGAACACACTCCCCAAATTTTATGACTCTAGGACCAGCGGTTTGTTCTCTACGTTGATAAATAGGTCAGTCAGGACATTGCATTTTATTTAGATATTTATTTAGATAACAGGCAAGAAAGTTACAATAACTAGTGTAAAGCCAAACAGGGTCCCAGGGCCCGTGTTATGACAGGCCAGACCGCACTTGACCAGACCGACAGGCCCTGGGAATCGTCGCGTCCGATGAAGCCTGTCGTTGCACGAGACGCTATCAGTCGCACAGGCCTCGACAGGCGTGGCGCGGTCTGGCCTGGCCTGTGATAAAATGAGCCGTGGGACCCCAGCCTTATAAGTCCCATCTCTAGACAGAACATAGGTATATAGGAAACATTAGAACTACGACCTTTGTGGCTAGCAGGTGCGATTCAAAATACAATATCGATAGTTTATTCTGATATTAATTTAGAATATACATAATTTAAACAATTTCTTGTTCAATACACAAGATAATTAAATTACATTAAAAATATAAGAAATTAAACCATAAAGACAACCTTAAAACTATCAAATAAAAAAAAAACAAAAACAAATATATAATAAAATAAATTTTATTGATTGATAGATTGCGCTGTGTGTAACGATACACAGCGCAATCTATCCCCAAAGAACTAGGCTTGTACTATGGGTACTAGACAACGAAGCAGCATAGATAGCACGAATACTTGCACCCGGCGGAAATCGAACCCGCAACCCTCTGCATTCCTGTCGGGCGCCACAGAGGTCGTCAATAGATAGACGTAGTAAAATTTAGAATAAAACAAGCTACAAATCATTAAAATATTTTGGACCCGTTAGCTAGTAGGTAAACATTGCCGAAGCTGCAAATTTACAAGCCGCCAAATAATTCCTTGCAGCTCTAGGTACCTAAATTTAACAACCCGAAACCTGAAATCGTTATGCCCCACTCGTAGTGACATTTCAGGATAGGTTAGATAGTCTAGAAATAGACGTAGGAACCGAATGGAAAATCAATTTGCTAGATGTGTTCAGACGTTTTATCCCGATTAAAGTGTTATTATTAAACGTTTCAGACAGTTCTTGTTATGTTTAACACTATATCGGCTTGTCGGACGATTTTAGTCGCCTTCGACCGACAAGCCGGGATCGGGATCATATTCTTTCTGATTGGGATCATATTCTTTCTGATCGGGATCATATTCTTATTTCTCATCGGTTAAAAACCAATTATGGGTGTCCGTTAGCTTGGCCGGACCATGCAATAGATTTACACCAAACTACGCTCATTATTTAGTACCCATTTGGTACCTTTGTTCATGTATTTAGTACCTACGTGGTTTCAAAAATATTAACGATACAAAGTGGCCGGCCATTCTGACGTCAGGTTGGCCGGACCAGCTTCGATTTCTCGCCATCCACTGTTACATGCTCCACGTTATATATTATTATGCCAATATTTTGTATCTATTTGGTACCTACGCAAATATTTTTCTCACAGTCCTAATAAAAAGTTATTACAAATAAAACATATTTACTAAATAGCGCCTGCAATTATTTTTTTCTTTATTGGCAACCGATAAAAAATTAAATTCCAAATATTTAAATAGATACTGGAAAAAAACACATTATCAATACAAACATTTCCCATTAATAATTTCAAAACATGTCTGAACCAAGGAAATATTATAAAATGATGAATCAGGAGAAAGTTGAAAAAGGAAGTTAACAATGGACAGACAAGCCTTTTGAATAGGAGATATAAGTTGCGTTTCCATAAACCTTTTACGTTTTCATTTAAATAGCACAAAAAAGTGAGATCGCTACTTGGATGGATGTGCTGTGCATGAATTTGTGTCGAATTTTATGGGGGACCTTCATATAATATTATAATAATTATAATATTATATGAAGTCCCCCATATTATTATTAAACTCGGTTTTAACCAATTTATAGGAAAGCTATAGCTATTTATAGGAAAGTTATAGACGCGCTAGAAGCCGCATGTCAAACGCAGGCTAACGTTTCATAATTTGTCGATAGTTTGCGTCTTGCACCGGCTCTACACTCGCCCGTTATTCACGCCGCGAAGCTCGCGAAACCGCGAAAACCCGACTGTGGGTGGTTTCACGCCGCCGCTTGTCTTTTGCGTTCGCGATTCGCGGCGTTCCTCGGTTACGCAGCGTACTACGTGGGCGATCCGTGGCGATTCCGAACAAGGAACAGTCGAGAGTCGCGCCGCATCGCACTTTACGTGCATTTGGTCACGTAGGCCACTCCAATAGCTATCGACTGTTCCTTGTTTCCGCGCCGCACCGCGCCGTTTCGCGTTCGCATCTGATCGCCCACGAAGTACGCTGCGTCAGAACGGGTACCTAATGCCGCGCGAACTATCAGCTTTTTGACCCGCGTCAAGAATCGCGAGGAACGACATTGCGAAGCTTTGCGAGTGTGGAAAGACATAAAGCGAACGCAAACTTGCTGTGAATTCACGCCGCGGTAACGTGCGAGTGTAGAGCCGGTTTCATATAGCTTGCTTAGAAAGAAGCTGTATCCACGGGGCGTAAAAATCGTAATGACAACCAAAAGCAATCGGCAATTGTGATCTAAAAACCTTGCGAATCAGCTTGATGTAGGTACAATACCTAACTTTTATATTTTAATTTTTAATGTTTTATTTTCGTAAGGGAGATGTCCAAAACAAATAATTACTCATGAAATTCGGGTCACACTTCATGACGTAGAGAAGAATAATTTAACTGGGCCTAACCCGCGACACACTGATTTATATTGGGACGAGAAAACTCTTCGTGAGTAGAGTTCACAATTATTAGAGCGGTCAGAAATATATTAAAAGTAATTTTATCAGTTACTTTTATACATTGCTTATATTATGCTCTCAGAAATATGCCAGGTAGGGTTTTGATAGGGATAAGTACATGGATGCTTCTAAGTAGGAATCTTAAGGTGGATTTACACCAAACGAATAAAGAGCTAGAGCTAGAACAAGAGCATTCTTAAAATTTATTAAGTATACAAACAGACAACCAGAAAAACAGAAAAATAGGTTCTACTGCGTTAATAGATACCCATACAATTTATATTTTTTTTATATCTTCCAAAAACAGACACCGCTGAGTTACGATTTTATTATATGTATAGATACGTTTGCAAACGAATAAAGACAGAATAAAGAATGAATGCTCATTGTCTGTTTACATTAAAATAATTTGGTAGAGTGGGGATAGAATGAGCATTCGTTTGGTGTAAATCCACCTTTAAATGTCAAAACTAAATGTAATCATTCATTTTATTTTGATGTAATGGTTAAATCAATCTACTTTTAACACCTAGCATACACAATAAAAGTGATTATTACTTGAGGGTCCATCTTAATTTGTAGATGTAGGTAAATTGTAGTCTAGTAAAATGGACATATACCTAAGAATAACGTTGGTAACAATTATGTATGTATTTTCCGGGTAATCTCTGAAACTACTGAAATATTTTCAAAAATTCTTTCACCAAATTCAATAGAAAGCTACATTATCGGGGAGTAACATAGGCTAATTTTAGTCCTTAATTTTGGCGAGTAAAACGCGGAAATCTGCTTGTATAGGAATAATTTTATTAAAAGACATGGATAAAATAAAATCCGTTGTTATCCGTAACTCTACGCAGCGTATATTATATATGATTGGAAAACGTGTAAGAGTAGCGGACCTGATGAATTTATCATTGTGCTATCGTTTATTCATGTACTGTTTTGCCGCATTTTGTCGCCACCGCCAGTGAAGTGTTACAAAACAACGAAATATTTTATTCGTAAACTTAGTTGTGTAGGAAAATATGCACAGACGACCTATAGCCGCCTACTAAACTAAAATTAGTTTTTTTACAGACGATAGATGGGCGTTTCACAAATATTTCACCTGATGGTGAGTGATGATATAATCTAAGATGTAAAATGCTCACCTAGAAGAAGGAAGACGGTAGTGGAACAAAATCCGACCCGTCAAGTATTCCGTACAGACTCTCTGTACACACTTTTGTAAAAATGTCGAACTAAATAAAAATAGAAAAGGCAATCCAACAAAACAATAAAATCATCCAATTAGGCACACTGTTTTCCTACAGAAGGCTTTAACATCTCATGAATATTTTTGTGTCCTTTTCATTTACCAGCCCAGTAATAAATGCCGGCATCATATCCAAAGATATCCTCAACCAAGCTAGGCATTAAACCGGGCAAGTCCCAGCTTATGTAGTACTTTACCAACTTAGGTATCTACGCAACATAAAATTTACTGCTTGGTCCATCCTAACATTTACGTATCCTTAGTTACGATTATAAAAGGTAATGATGCTATAAATGTACCTTTTTATTGAAAAGGTTAGTAGCCATTCACAAATTGAAATTACTGAGCGCACCTGTGGCATAGGTAAGGAAGATTTAAACCATTGCTAATGTGCACTAATATCTAGATTCTAGAATTAGGGTTTAATCTTGAGAAGGAGTCGGTGTTAAGAGCTAAATTTATTTTGTGGGTGTAATTTATGAACAGATTAACTTTTTGCCCCGAACAATATATCATCAAATTTGGAGAAACGATTTCCAATTGTCTTCTTTAGCGATCGCTTGAGGTTTTTCTAGTAATGACCCGATAGTTAGACTTATTTCAACCGAATGGACTAGAGAGTTCGGTCCTCTTTTTTTTAACTAATGGAGTCAACTTATCTCTAAGGTGGCCCACTATTATTATTGTTAATTTCCTTTGACATATTTATTTGGTTAGAAAATAAAAACGTTTGGAAATATACACCTGATGTTATATTTTAAGTACAAAACTGAACTTGCATTAAAACACTTGTTTTGTCAATTCTTGTCAAAAATTTGTAAATATCTAAATTGCA
Organism: Idaea biselata; assembly: GCA_958496205.1. NCBI lineage: Eukaryota > Metazoa > Arthropoda > Insecta > Lepidoptera > Geometridae > Idaea > Idaea biselata. Next base: position 19,380,214 of record OY292402.1, read on the forward strand.
GAAATGAATGTGCAAATAATCAGCATTGCCATAAAACGCGGAAATTCCGCCAGCATTCTAGACTCGCTGTCTTGTTGTGCTGATCCGGAGCCAGGATAACTACTTTATTTGGCTACTAGGTTTGATACTGATTTTATAAATACTGTTAAATACCACGTCCAACAATCAATCATACTCAATTAAGTGTGTCTGTACCTGGCGACTGACCATAATAATATCCTATGGTTTCACGAATGCACTAAATAATTAGATCTATATTTGATCTACCGAAATATATATATATATATATATATATATATATTTTTATTAACCTATATTGTCCCACTGCTGGGCAAAGGTCTCCCCAACATCCTTCCAAGCAGTCCGGTCCTGGGCCAGGTTTAGCCAATCTCCGAAATATATATAAAACGTAATTAGTTCCGTTACTGTATTAATAAAAAATTACAACAACTGCAATAGTGACCCAGCGATGTACCTTTAAATTACTCTCTGGGAAAATAATATACACTTATTCGATTAGTTCGATATTAACTCTAATTACATATTTACTTTTTAATTATTCAATTCCTTAAGTTAACGAAATAAACAAGGGTGACAAAAATATAGCTAGCGATGTATTTTTAAAGATCTTTATTTAAATAGCCATTTTTTGTGTAGGCGTTTTTAATTTGATTTAAATAAGCTGTAACATTGGACATATCCCATTTGGATGTAGTGGACATTTGGTCAAAAATGTCACGTCAGAAAAAAACACAGACCTAGGAACTCTTTGCTTACGCAACAGACACACATAGCGTGGGAGCGAGAAATCCTAAGTCATATTCAAATCGCCCAAGAGAAAAATAGACAGTGTATGCAGTAGAAATGTGACATGTTTTTTGCGAGTATTCTGTTTTACGTCGAGCTGAAAATTGTGAATTTTTGTATTAATCCCTTGCTTATCTTTAAAAATAATAATTGTAGAAACATGGAAATATGTTCTGTACGTGAATGTGACATCACAACACGAAATAATCCAAAGAAATACACTTTTCACAGGTAAATAAGATTTTGGCATTGTAATTTATCGTACCATATTTTGTCGAATTTCAGCTAGTAATCGGCTCAGAAAAATATTTCTACAATAGTATATTGCATGTAATTGCTTTCTATAAGTATATTTCGTTATTAGAAGAAGTATTTGCGAAAATATTATGTAAAAAAGAAAATTGTATTGTTACGCTAGTGCTTGACAAAGCGGTAACTGTCATGAGTATCGATAAAAAAATCGATATTTAGTGACATCGTGACGTGAATAAAAGTTTTTTAGTCATGTTAAAATTAAATTACTGCTCATATTCGGAACTAATTATTTACGCACAAAAATTCAAAACTCGGTAATTACGAAACTGAAACCTACCTATTTTTTTTCTAGGTTTCCAAGCAATCCAGGATTGCGTGAAAAAAGGATGCGAACTATAGTTCGCATCCTTTTTTCACGCATGGTTATGGTCTGTTTATCTATAGATAAACAGACCTGATTGGACTCCTACTAAGAACTCCACTATCTGCAGCAAACATTTTGACGACAAATGTTTCATACAAAGGAAACATCGCCGTGCACTCATGAAAGATTCGATGCCTACATTATCTGTATCTGTAAGCATAGCTAGACATTAACTCGTTAATCCGTTAATCGTAAATAACAAAGTTAACATTTTGATTAACGGATTAACTTTTAAGTTAACTTTTAAGAATGTTAACGGAAACGTTAACTTCCGTTAATATGCAGAAGTCCGTTAATCGTTAATCCAATGCCTACTATTTACCGCACGGCACCGCGGCGCGGCGCGAAACACAGGTTCAGACAAGTATGAAACGACAAGTGCCGGGCGGCGCGTGGCAGCGATTGAAACAAAAACAAAAATATATTGTCGGCGCGTGCGAGTGAGAAAACTACGAAGAGATTTGTTTCGTTTGATCATTTCATTATTTTTTACACATATTAACGGATTAACGATTAACTTTAATTTGCGTTAATTCTTCCGAAATGTAACGTTTAACGTAGCTCATTTTTTTTGTAGCCGATTAACGACTAACTAAGTTAACTATTTGATTAACGGTGCCCAGCTATGCCTGTAAGTATGATTGTTAGGAAAGTATACTGACTCGGAATAGCTTTTATCAATATGTGTAGCTATCTATTTGTTTACAGATTAAACTGTCACGAAGATGACCGGTGTCTTCATAATGTCAAAAGAGATATTACACTTCCTTCAGAGGTAGTGACTCCTCCCCGCTTGCGGAACCAACGCCTGGGCCCTTTTTTTACCAGAAATCCCGACACATAATATGAAACAATCATCGTTCATCATAGAAACTTGGGAAAATGAAGCAGTATTGTCTAATGATTACTATTTCCTCGTTGAAACCAATTTCTTCATTTTGAGTACCTATACTTAACTGTAATATTTCAAGGGCAATAAATAAATATTCAAAAGTATATAGGTAAATTGTTTAATTTTTCTTTTAGTATTTGATTATAATAATATTTTAGCCTAAACCTTACGATCGATATGATTGCTTCCTGTATGAAAGCCCTGCCAACTGAAGCAATCGATAATGTGAAAGTATATCGTGGACAACACTATTTTTAACTTACACATAGATAATCACCAACACATGTGTAAATTTTTTTTTGGCTTATTTCTGTGGCTACTTTGTTTATCTTGTACATTCTACATTTATGGAAAAAAACTAATTCAGAAACACCAGAGCCAGAGCCGCGGAAACCAGCACAATGCTGGTTCCCGACAAAGAATTTTTGGTTAAAATTATTTGTGTTTCTGCTATATTATTTGTGATTATAAATTTAACTGTGATTTTGTCTTTGTTAATTTGGAAGTTATATCGCTCTCTAGGAATATTTAAGATATATCTCTCCCTAGAGGTGAGAGATATTCCCAGCCAGCGCCAGCGGCAGCGCCAGCGGCGAAACCGGTAGATTCAAAAGATGTAGTGGACATTTGGTCAAGCCAAAAAAAAGTGTCATTTGGTCAAGCCTATAGTTACCGCAAATGAAAGTGTCATTTGGTCAAGTCCTTTTTTTTTTAATACAACAATCGGAGTAGAAACAAAAGACGATCGAAACGAAAACAAAAGACGATCGTTACGAAAACAAAAGACGATCAAAATGAAAAAAAAGACGATCGAAATGGAAAAAAAGGACGATCGAAATGGAAAAAAAGACGATCGAAATGAAAAAAAGACGATCGAAATGGAAAAAAATGACGATCGAAATGGAAAAAAAGACGATCGAAATGAAAAAAAAAAGACGATCGAAATGGAAAAAAAGACGATCGAAATGGAAAAAAAGACGATCGAAATGAAAAAAAAGACGATCGAAATGAAAAAAAAGACGATCAAAATGGAAAAAAAGACGATCAAAATGAAAAAAAAAACGATCGAAATGAAAAAAAAATACGATCGAAATGGAAAAAAAGATGATCGAAATGAAAAAAAAAGACGATCGTTACGAAAACGAAACGAGCCAGAGCCGCGGAAACCAGCACAATGCTGGTTTCCGACAAAGAATTTTTGGTTAAAATTATTTGTGTTTCTGCTATATTATTTGTGATTATAAATTTAACTGTGATTTTGTCTTTGTTAATTTGGAAGTTATATCGCTCTCTAGGGATATTTAAGATATATCTCTCCCTAGAGGGGAGAGATATTCCCAGCCAGCGCCAGCGGCAGCGCCAGCGGCGAAACCGGTAGATTGGGATATGTCCAATGTTACAGCTTATTTAAATCAAATTAAAAACGCCTACACAAAAAATGGCTATTTATATTTTTAAAAATACATCGCTAGCTATATTTTTGTCACCCTTGTTTATTTCGTTAACTTAAGGAATTGAATAATTAAAAAGTAAATATGTAATTAGAGTTAATTTCGAACTAATCGAATAAGTGTATATTATTTTCCCAAAGAGAGTAATTTAAAAGTACATCGCTGGGTCACTATTACAGTTGTTGTAATTTTTTTATTAATACAGTAACGGAACCAATTACGTTTTATATATATTTCGGTAGATCAAATATAGATCTAATTATTTAGTGCATTCGTTAAACCATAGGATATGGTCAGTCGCCAGGTACAGACACACCTAAATTAACCTATAACTTATTGGTTATAATCTTTTAGTGATATCAGGTAGTCCTATCAAAATTATTGTTTCTGATTTTTCAAAAAATGACATTGGTATATCGACGGACAAACGTGGATAATGATATAATATTGTAGTCGTATTTAAAATTACAGCTTGAAACCATTCACTGAAGTATTATTTATTCTTCGGACGATAATAATAATTACTAGCTGACCCGGTAATGTATTTAACTATAATAAAATAATAGGTTAAATAAAATCTTGATTGACCGATAATCCTGAATTTATTTGAATAACAAAATAATAATTCAATCGACAAAAGCAGAATAACTTTGCTGTCAAAGTTATCATACACAGTATTTCAGGTGTAATTGAATATTACAATACCGTAACTATTAAATAGTTTTCCTGTATTTTAAAGCTCAATATTTAGTTACATGAAATGTAGGTACACGTTAAAACATCATGTCAACACATCGAATAGCTGTAGTTGACAGTATCCCGTCATACACGCATGATGGTCCGTGAAGGCATTTAGTCGTGGTTTTTGACTACGTTATTTGTAAAAATGCAGGTTATTTTTGTTAAAATATCACGAGCCGTGACTGGTTTTTGTAGTTGTTGTACGCATGAAGCCTTTATCGTCGTCGTCGTCCAAACAAAACTTTTTTGAATAGCTAACAGTTAAAAAGAATACCATTTTTATAGAATCATATTTTCACGGACTGGTTTTTTATTCCCCTTGTAACAGTTGATCAGAGAACTTTTGAAAAGATTAATTTGTAGAATGGGATTTTTTTACTTTTTGATAAAGCGTTATATATACATCTGGGAGTTGGTTGCTTGCTAGAAAATGATTAATTTTTCACAAGAATACCATTGCATATTACAGAACCAGAAATGATAAAATAAACCATCATAACAGAAAAGCTTAAAACGTCGAAAATATGCGGCATTGGAACCGCAGTATTTATTTGCTCCTCAGGCTGTGGAGACCATGGGTTGTTGGGGGGTATGAGGCGAGGGACTTGATAGGAGAGATAGGTCGTAGATTGCGGGAGAGGACAGGCGACCCTAGCTCCGGTTCGTACCTGGTGCAAAGGTTAGCTATTGCCATACAACGCGGCAATGCTGCCAGCGTTGCGCCTGGTACAATTCGGGGTGGGTTATTTTAATAAAACTTTAGTTACTTTAGTTTTATATTTCTTATGTGTATGTAAATATTAGAGAAAATATATTTTTTCTTGACAGAAAATGGTTTAAAAATTAGAAGCGAAAAATTGATAGTGATGCTTATATTAGGTATATTATCATCTTCACCTGGATTTTAATGGGTATGTTCAAAGCCGCTTCTATCTAAATTGGGTGGGTTAGTTAGGGGGATGTGTGGAAGTTCCAAACACAACAACCAGGAGCTTGAGATCTAATGTTGACTCGCACCCATTGTTGATCCCAATATTTTTAATAAGTATTTCTATTTCTACAGAAATACTGGGCCATGATTCAGATTGATTGTCCCACTATTTCTATTGCTGTCGGCTGCGACAAAAAAACCCTGCATCACCTCTTATCACAAATATCTTAAACTACCGAACAACTAAGGGTCGATTTATTTTTTAAAGTAATACCAGACGGAATAATATCGTTAAGCATTGAAGGAATGATGGCAATGGAAACATGTGAGGAGTAGGTAGGTACAGTCACAAACAATCATCCATAAATCTGCGTAGTGACGAGGTGGCTTTGTGTGATTTGTACTGTAAGTATGTCGTGGAGAATTATTTAGTTATTTTAATTTATATTTGTTGCTGATTCATTGCCCGCTCTTGTTTCCCTTATAATCCTGGCATATAATAGCCTTAATAATAAACGTGGAGTAAGGTCGGAATAATTTTACCATTTTTCGTTTCTGCCTGTCAACTTTGTAAGCTCTTGTCATGGAAAAAGACAAGGCATGTTCTCACTATTCCGACCTTACTCCACTTTTATTGATAAGGCTAATAGTGTATACAGCTAGACTATTTGGAATAAACACGAGTAAGGATAATATAATTTTGTTTACAGAGGGTTATGAAGAATATTATTAAAACCCCAACATGGAATCCTACTACGGCAATGGCACATTTAAATCGTGTCCAAAACCGTTCTTTCAGTTATTTACTGTTCACTTAGATGTGCAATCTTCACAAAAATCTTAATAAATGTCTATCACGGCTTACTACCATCAAAGCCTGAAGAAACAAAAATATTCGTTTCTTTGCATTAACATTATGGAGAGGTGTGAATCGAGATTCATGTTCAGCTAATAAAATAGGAAATGCAAGAAAAGTGAAAGTGAAACGTGAAAAAAAATCATGGGTGTTTCTTGTAATAAAATGTGAAGTGGCGGAAGCTCTTGCGTTGTGTAAAAAATAGTATATGTCAAAGCTTTAACCCCAGTCAAAAAGTCTTTGAGGATGTTTTTGAACCACTGTGAAAGAAAGGACGCAATAATATCCAGAAAATACTACCATTCGAATCAGTGAAAAATACTCTGTATAGAGCACGGAGACGTTTTTGTGAAACAGATAAGTTACGTTTCATAAAATGTAGTAAAACTTTTTGAAAAGGATGTTTTTGAACCACTGTGAAAGAAAGGACGCAATAATATCCAGAAAATACTCTGTATAGAGCACGGAGACGTCTTTGTGAAACAGATAAGATAGATAGATAGATAGAAATCTTTATTTGCACAACATAAATAGAGAAAAAAACACATATACAAAAGTAAACAAGCTTAAAAATAAGTTGCACAAATGGGCGGCCTTATCGCTGAAAGCGATTTCTTCCAGGCAACCTTTGGATGGAGTAGAACTGTAACAGCTTGAGTGGTAGGCAGTGCACCTAGAGATTACCTCATATCTTAGTTTTAAGATAAGTGGTAAAAATATCATAAATAATACATATACATATACATACTTATACATAATATAATTCAAGTATAAACATTAATACAAACATAAATAGACTATTTATATAAATACATAACCAAACAGTAAATATATTACTAAAATAAGTTAAGTTTCATAAAATGTAGAAAAACTTCAAATACCCGAAAACTTTGCAAAAAAAATGTTTAATGTGAAGATGGTTCTACCAACAAAATTTTAATATTTTCCTCAGTTAAGAGTCGCAATATCATTAAAACCCCCAAACAATAAACCCAACCACGGCGATGGCACATTTAAATCTGGTCCGAAACCGTTATTTCAGTTATTTACTGTTTACTTAGATTAGAAGTGTAGTTTTTAGAAAAATCTCTAAATGGCTACCATATGTCTACCCAGTAATTTACGGCCGATTCTCGTAACTACTGCCCACACAGGGGTGCTTCGGCAAGTTCCTGTGCCGTATCGGCAAAGAGGCGGACGAGATGTGCCACTACTACCTCAGCTTGTGCGATAGTGCACGCGCACGCGCTCGTCGATTGCCCGACTTGGGGTCAGGAGCGTGTCGAAGAAGAAGGATTTTGCAGGCTTATCAGCTTACATGAAATGAATGAGTTAGTCAACAACAACAAACAAAACAAAACAAGATGAAAACAAGATTTGGATGTGCAAATTTAAGGTCTCATACCTACAAATATTGAATTAGACGGAAAGAAGTATTATGTTTATCATAATCCAATATGCACAATGTTTGATTGAAAGTTGTGCAATTCGCTTGCCGATAACAAATCTACAATGAGGTGTTAGGTACTTATGCAAAGCAACTTTTAAAGATTTTAATGATCTTCAAGAAATCCTAAAAAAAACTGTTAAATGCGATTTTTTTTCATTTGGAATGTAGGATCTGCGTACAAATTCCTAGTTCTTACCTTAGATGAAAACAAAAAACAGCAGATACGTTACCTAGTCTCGGAAAATGAGACGATAAAACTGCGTTTAGCTGACGCACTAACCTCAGTCGTACCTATGTCGAACCATTTTCGCGTGAGCACATGCTGTCACACTGCGATTATCTTTTTGAAATGCATTATAATGCCATTTGCTTATTTACAAATGCCTGAATCATTCTTAAAGACAAATGTTTTTAAATAAGTACAATAATTTTATGAAAATGCATGTACGTATTTATAGCTCATTTCGAATACGTAGATACGGTATATGTTAGAATATACCGTATCTACGGTTATTTGTTTTCATCTAAGGTTCTTACATGGAGGATGAATGAGTAAAATAAGCAGATAGTGGAACAAAACAAAGTACGCATTCAAAATAATTTAAAGATAAAATGTCATTAGATAATATGTAGGCCAAAGTCTGGGTTTCGGAGTAGCAATGATGGCAATGTGGCAGGCGGTTTTTTTTTCATAACTATGAAATATCTGCATTTCTAACTAGCATTGATCAAGAATTGAAAAGAACATTTTATATTATTCTCCAAACAATATCAAGTGGATTTAAAATAGATACTGGCAAGTTTAAACAATATTGCTTGAAGACTGCTTCTCTCTATATAAGTTTATAGGTATCCTTGGATACTAATGACCTACACAAAATTCTTATTCATGGTCCTGAAATTATTGATGTTGCATTATTGCCGATTGGACAATTATGTGAGGAAGCCCAAGAGGCCAGGAACAAGAATTGTAATAATTCATAATACCAGTGCTTTGCTTCGCTTATGCAAGCAATCTGTCACTGAGCTGTCCACTTTTGCATCAGTACGACACACGCTCACTACTCATTCCTACAGACCTTAATTGTAGACTAGGTACCTGTTTTTCACCTATTAGTTTAGTTATACGTATTCATGTAATGTTGTTGTGTGTTTTGTGATGCAATAAACGAGTTGTCTATGTCTATGTCTAATATTATACAGAATATTTTAGCAGAAAAACATATTATAGAATCGACTACTTTACAGACATTTTTAATCGATTGTTTATATCATTTTGATTAGATCCGCTTATTACTTTAATGCGCAACTCACCAGCTAGCTTTAATTTGAAAGATCGTCCAAGTAATTGTCCTTCTAGAAGCTCTTCCGGAAGTACTTTAATAGTACTGCTAGCAGGACACCATTTTGTATGACGTTTTACGTACGTCCTGCTATAAGGACGATGAATTCCGGAAGGACATTGGAAGTTATCGGCAGAGTCAGGTGTTTTAAACATTTTTTACCCGACTACCCAAAAACGCCAGTTTCCTCTGTTCTTGCTTCCACAAGTTGTTCTGACTCTTCTTCAGAATCACTAGAGTCGGAAGAGCTTGATGATGGTGATCATCCAGCTCTTCCTGGTGGTGATAGGTACGTCATCGAGTGAGATGGTGATAGGTGCATCATTTGGCAAAACGGCTCCAGTAAATTTTTAGAAACACAATTCACAGATATGAAAATAAGTAAATAATAATAAGCTTAAAGTGATATTCAGACCGAACTTCACAGTCCCGTAACAATATGATGACGCGAAAGAATCGCCAAAATGTTGGCGACTCCATACATTATCTGTACCTGCGGCGGCATAATGGGTAGCCAGCGAGCGAACGCGAACACCACGTCTAATTTGTGCAGCCATTCGGCTCACACTGATCGTACAGCGATGAAACAAACACCCCCAGAAAAAGAAAGAGACAGCCTATCATATTGCATTTTCAAAAATACTGCTCGCAGGTCGGTTTTGCTATAAAAACGAAACAAAGATGCGTCCTACCCGCAGTCCAAAAAGTCCTGCTAGCAGGACGTTGGACGATCTATCATTTAAAGGAGACAATTTGACCCCGAGGTTCTGAATATGTTATTGTTAAAGTCGTACGAAGCCACTTTTTGAGAAAGGAGTTTTTATAAATTAGATGGTATTGTTTTGAGGAAAGAGAGATTCGAAAATAGAGTTGTCTGGTAGGAAAAAATATCTGTACAGATTTCAGGTCAAATTTTTAGTATTATTTTATTTTTATTGGTTTTTAGAGCAAATGTTTTATATTTATAATATTATATTTATATTTATAATAAAAGGATTCAAGTACAAATTTACAGTCTACTAAGTTTTTTATTGAAGGAAATAGACGCAGGATCTTTTTTATGGTCCTTCGAGCCGGATAAGACTAGATTTTGGAAGGATTAGATTGGTCATGGAGAACAAAATAACGGACCGATTAAAGGAAACCGGAAATTGAGGGCACAGTCCTACGGGTGATAGGAGAACACAGCTCGTGGAGTACAAGCTGACTATAAAAGAAGAACACAGTTTGTGGAGTACGAACTTACTGTGAAATGAGAACACAGCATGTGGTGTAGGTACGAACTGACTGCGAAAGGAGGACGCATCTCGTGATGTACTAGCTGACTGGTAAGCCGTGGTTAGCAAAACTCAGTCTGAGCAGACGGGCACTAATGGACAACGGTAACTGAAGGAAGTTCCAGGACTGTACACTACAGACAAAATTGTCAATAGTGCAATCTGTATGTGTGAGTGCAAACCGTGAGTACTTTAGGTGTCATATAGTAGGCAAATTTCAACCTTATTACAAGGAACTATAAAACTTTGATAAAGTGAAGGTTTAAAGGCAGTTTGGGACTTAGAACATTTTATAAATAGTTTTAGGTTGATTTTTGCACACAAGTTTCAATGTTTTGTAATTAATCAAACATAGTGGCGAAGTTTATTAATCATTTTTCAAATTTATTTGTCTAGTAGCATTGTTAAGGCACAGCATAATTTCAAAAATCTTTTAAAGATCACATAATAGGTTAAGAACTTAGAAAGTAAGTATTTCGTAATGAAAAACAGAATGTGATTTAACTGTTTTGGTAGCAATCATAGTGTAAAATTTTGCCAAACACCCATTAACCTTACTCCACGTTTATTGATAAGGCTAATAGTGTATACAGTTAGACTATTTGGAATAAACACGAGTAAGGATAATATAATTTTGTTTACAGAGGGTTATGAAGAATATTATTAAAACCCCAACATGGAATCCTACTACGGCGATGGCACATTTAAATCGTGTCCAAAACCGTTCTTTCAGTTATTTACTGTTCACTTAGATGTACAATCTTCACAAAAACCTTAATAAATGTCTCTCACGGCTTACTACCATCGAAGACTGAAGAAACAAAATATTCGTTTCTTTGCATTAACATTATGGAGAGGTGTGAATCGAGATTCATGTTCAGCTAATAAAATAGGAAATGCAAGAAAAGTGAAAGTGCAACGTAAAAAAAAAATCATTGGTGTTTCTTGTAATAAAATGTGAAGTGGCGGAAGCTCTTGCGTTGTGTAAAAAATAGTATGTCAAAGCTTAAACCCCAGTCAAAAAGTATTTGAGGATGTTTTTGAACCCCTGTGAAAGAAAGGACGCAATAATATCCAGAAAAAACCACCATTCAAATCACTGAAAAATACTCTGTATAGAGCACGGAGACGTTTTTGTGAAACAGATAAGTTACGTTTCATAAAATGTAGAAAATCTTTTTGAAAAGGATATTTTTGAACCACTGTGAAAGAAAGGATGCAATAATATCCAGAAAATACCACCATTCGAATCAGTGAAAAATACTCTGTGTAGAGCACGTAGACGTCTTTGTGAAACAGATAAGTTACGTTTCATAAAATGTAGAAAAACTTCAAATACCCGAAAACTTTGCAAAAAAAATGTTTAATGTGAAGATGGTTCTACCAACAAAATTTTAATATTTTCCTCAGTTAAGAGTCGCAATATCATTAAAACCCCCAAACAATAAACCCAACTACGGCGATGCCACATTTAAATCGTGTCCAAAACCGTTCTTTCAGTTATTTACTGTTCACTTAGATGTGCAATCTTCACAAAAATCTTAATAAATGTCTTTCACGGCTTACTACCATCGAAGACTGATGAAACAAAAATATTCGTTTCTTTGCATTAACATTATAGAGAGGTGTGAATCGAGATTCATGTTCAGCTAATAAAATAGGAGATGCAAGAAAAGTGAAAGTGAAACGTAAAAAAAAATCATGGGTGTTTCTTGTAATAAAATGTGAAGTGGCGGAAGCTCTTGCGTTGTGTAAAATTTGAACCCCTGTGAAAGAAAGGATGCAATAATATCCAGAAAATACCACCATTCAACTCACTGAAAAATACTCTGTATAGAGCACGGAGACGTTTTTGTGAAACAGATAAGTTACGTTTAATAAAATGTAGAAAATCTTTTTGAATAGGATATTTTTGAAACACTGTGAAAGAAAGGACGCAATAATATCCAGAAAATACCACCATTCGAATCAGTGAAAAATACTCTGTATAGAGCACGTAGACGTCTTGTGAAACAGATAAGTTACGTTTCATAAGATGTAGAAAAACTTCAAATACCCGATAACTTTGCAAAAAAAATGTTTAATGTGCAGATGGTTCTACCAACAAAATTTTAATATTTTCCTCAGTTAAGAGTCGCAATATCATTAAAACCCCCAAACAATAAACCCAACTACGGCGATGGCACATTTAAATCATGTCCGAAACCGTTATTTCAGTTATTTACTGTTCACTTAGATTAGAAGTGCAGTTTTTAGAAAAATCTATAAATGTCTATCATATGTCTAGTCTACCCAGTAATTTACGGCCGATTCTCGTAACTACTGCCCACACAGGGGGGCTTCGGCAAGTTCCTGTGCCGTATCGGCAAAGAGGCGGACGAGATGTGCCACCACTACCTCAGCTTGTGCGATAGTGCACGCGCACGCGCTCGCCGATTGCCCAGCTTGAGGTCAGGAGCGTATCGAAGAAGGAGGATTTTGCAGGCCTATCGTAGCTTACAAGAAATGAATGAGTTAGTCAAAAGTGGAAAACAAGATTTGCATGTGCAACTCAAAGCTCTCATACAGAAATATTGAATTACACGGAAAGAAGTATCATGTTCATCATAAACCAATATGCACAATGGTTAATGGAAAGTTGTGCAACTCGCTTGCCGGTAACAAATATACAATGAGGTGTTACTTATGCGATGCAACTTCCAAAGACTTTAACGTTCTTCAAGAAAATCTTAAAAGAAACTGTTCAAACGACTTTTTATCATTTGGAATATCTGTACTGCATTCGTGGATTAGATTGTTCGAAAGCTTATTGCATATTTCGTAGCTGTAAATTACCGGTTCTTACATGGAGTGTGAATAAGGATAATAAAGCAGATAGTAGAACAAATCAAAGTAAGTATACAAAAAGATTCAAATGTAAAATGTCTCTAGATAGGCCAAATCCTGGGCTTGGGAACAGACAGCAATGATGGCAATGTGGCAAGCGGTTTTTTTTTTCAAAACTATGAAATAGAGCATTTGTAACTAGCATTGATCAAGAATTGAAAAGAACATTTTATATTATCCTCCAAACAATATCAAATAGATTTAAAATTGATACGGACAAGTTTAAAAAATACTGATAGATAAAATAAATGATGATCATCATGATTTTAAATCGATATTTTCTTTTTATTATTTTTTATTTTCTTAGTGTCACTACTACCTCGCGATTTCTTTTGTAACATAATCGAAATGTCGAGGGAAGAAAATAAATAATAATACGCAATTAACACCCGGTAAAATGTAACCAAGTCAACAAATCCTGCAAATTTAAAAAGTTTAACAATAACAATAATTATTAAAGGTAATTCGCAACAACAAATCTCCGTCGCGGCCCGATACAAACAAAGGCCACCTAAACCCTAACAAAATTAGTTTGCGTCGAATCACTGATTGCTCGAAACGGTTCCGTTGCCAACTCCGAACTTAATTAGCGGACAACAAACAGACAAACAAAATGTTAAAATGTAACAACGTTTACCATCAACGTTTACCGTTTACCATTTCGAGTGGACGCGCTCGTAATTGAAAACGACCCTGCTATTTCCACTGTTTTCTCGACTGTTTTCGACAGATTTTTCGGAAAATGATTATTCTGTCTCATTCGTTGGCTAATGGGATAAAACATGAGAAGAGTCCTTACTGATGAAGTAGAGTATTAGAAAAATAATACCCATAGGTACCAGAGAAATATAACCATAGAAGGGACTTGTACTAATCAAATGGTGTCGCATATTTATGAGACTCTATTTAGGAGAAAAAAATGACACATCCAACTGGATGTGTGTTAACTATCACTGCCACTCAAGATTGATATTAATTAATATTAAATAAATCACAGTTGGAATATTCATTGTGTTAGATAATTCAGAAAAGTAACATCAGTACTATGGAAACTATAATAGATATCCGGATTTACTACACACCTATTATCCTCATTTTTTAACCATCTTCCCAAAAAATGAGGGGATTCTCATTTCAATACATACAAGAAATCACTCAGACCAGAAGCAGACCAAAAAAAAGTAGGTATAATTATGTAGTATATCCGTTGTCTAGTCCCATAGTACTACAAGCCTAGTGCTTAGTTTGGGGCTAGATTGCGCTGTGTGTAATTTCGTGCAATATTTATTTTTAAGCATAAATACTTACACCCGACGGGTATCGAACCCGCAATCTTCTGTATTGCAGTCGAGTATTGACACGACGCGCCATAGAGGTCGTAGGATGCTCTGTCTTATGTAAACAAAGACCCATACCATGGTGTAAAATTCAGTGTGACGAACCGTGAAGTCTCCCTAGTGTCAACTTGACAAGCCGTAAAACTTCAGTAAATTATAACGGAAGTAATTCCCCGCAGGCTACAGCGTCATTACTTTAAGATTGTCATCAATTTTAAGTGATCTCAACGGTTCAAAAACCTTGCATGAAGCCGACTATAGGTACTATCAACAACAAAAGTGGCTACCCAGTTAGCCGAATGATTCGTTTGCCTCCGGGGTGTATTGGCCCAAATGTCAATATGTCCAAATGTTAGAACGTCCGAATGACAAATCGTCCAGAGACACAATACCCAGTTGCCAAAATGTCCAGTGAACATAACCTCTAGTTGACAAATTTCCCAATTGCCGAATCGCCTCATTGTCATAATGTCTAGCGAATATTACGACCAGTTGCCAAAACGTTCAATTGCCGAATCGTCTTATTTTCAAGAGTTTAGTTGCAGAATGTTAGAGTTGCATAATGTCAAGTGGGTGCAAAATGTCAAGGTTCCCGAATGTTCAAAAACACCTACAAAAATCTCGTGTTAAAAACACTTACAAAAGTTAATTGCAAATTTTGAAGTTAAAGTACAAAAGTAGTATTTGGACCCAATACAAGCATGGAATGAACTTAACAAGAAAATCATTAGTTATTCCAATAGACGGTGGGCAGACCAAGGGATTGAGATCAGTGAAAGTGAAACATTGATAGATTTCTACAGTGTTAATGATGTTAAGTGCTCATTGATAGAAGCAATTGATAAACACCTTGAAACCTCTGTTACAAGAAATCAGGATGTTAAGGGAGGGCTGGAGCCTAAGCATGTGGAAATGTTAATTAAGACGACCACAAGACTTGAAGAACTATACAGGAAAATTTCCTCAGATACAGTTAAAATGAGAAATTCTGATATCAATCCACAAACAACTATCTATCCAAATCAACCATATTTTTCCGGTCCAAATTTATCAACGCAGCCAATACTAGAAACCACAACTTATGTCTCTACATCATCATTAAAGGAAGATTTTTACTTTTAAATACACAGTAAGTTTTCTATACAGAGAACTAGTCAGTTTTTTAGTTTACTAGATTTATAATCATCTAGGTTAAGAAAAAAAAAAGTAAAAGGAGGCAATGGGCAAAAAAACAAAAGATGATCGGAGTAGAAACAAAAGACGATCAGAATAGGTCTAAGGTTTAACTTTCAGATGATATGGTAATTGCTTATTTAACATAAAGTCGTAAGCGCGGGTCGGTAATTTGACTTAAAAACCTATGTCCCCGGACGGAGTATGACATACAGATAGACAGACTGTCAAAATTACACCGATGATAACTCTGAAACCATTTACACTAGACCACTACTTTCTCAGCATGAGTGATAGAGCTCTACGAGATCTTCATATTGGATGACAGCCGTCAAACTCAAAACGTCAATATCTAGGAAACTTTTGATTCATAAATAAAGGCAATGGCCATAATTAAAAAGACAAAAAATTCTAATTTTTGTCTTTTTAATAGACACGTAATTCATTATCACCGTTAATCAAACAACGCTGAGATGTTCAGACGTGTTAATAAACTTTTTTTTATTGCTTCAGGACTGGATATTATGATTTCTAAGAGATTATAACAGTGCCCTTGTACTAATGTAATGTAGCATCCGTAATGGCACCTGCACTCCTAGATACATTGGATATTTTAACTCTCTGGCTAATTTGACCAGTGGTCTTCATAACATCTGGACATTATAACGTCCCGGACAATTCAACTCTCGGGCCAAATTGACCCGTGGACGTTGTGGCTTCTGGACATTATGACAGCCTGGACATTTTAACAAAGCCAAATTGACCTGTGGTGTTTATGGCATCTGAACATCTAGATCACTTAGACATTTTGGGCCAATACACCCCGGAGGCATTCGTTTGAACCGAGCGCCGAGCGTGGAATAAGCATGTTATACTTATCTATCGGCCGAATACAGAAACGCTACTCAAAATTTTAGTTATACTCAATCAAATAAGCAGCTCTCAAACTGAAAAAGTCTCAAACATATTTTAAATTTTTAAGCTGCTAAATTATTTAAGTAGGAATCCCTCAAATTTTAAGTTGCGTTTCTGTATTTGACTGTATAAATATCAAGCGTTTAGTTTTGTGTCGCATGCAAGCAGACGATAGGTAAGTAAGTAATATTTAACAATAAAGTCGTAGGTATCTTTACTAAGTGAACCTAAATTTACCGAAATTAGACCTTTCGGTGGGCAGGCAGTAATGTTGCCGACTGTACCTTACCTACCTAATATTATAGGTTATTTTCTTTGTTAATATAGTTAAGAGAATAGACTAGGACGTGATCTGGGAATTGGTAAATAAGTGAATGCATATGGCGTATCTGTAAAAAAACAACTAAACCTATGATAATTTCCGGCCTGGATAGGTCTTATTTTAAATAAATCGATGAAGAGAAGAATAAATAAAATGTTTAATGTAGGGTTCTGTACCCAAAGAGTACGCGCGCGCGAGTACGACTCGCACTTGGCTGGTTACTTATTTATTACTCTTACAAATAACTTTCATTGTATGAGTATTAAATAAGTAACCTGAGGCATATTATTTTATACCTCAGTATAAAATAATATGCCTCAGGTTACTCAGGTAAATTAAATACTAAATACTAATGCAATATCAAAACGAACCAAAGAAATGTAACAAAAAAAAGGCATCCAGACAAAGATCCAATTCCAGCCGTTTATTGATTATATTACAATATAAAGTCATAAAAGTGACGGGCGAGTGTCTTTCATTGTCTTGATAAAATATCCAAGTTGTTCCACCTTTCGATTTCTAAGGGTATGTTGATGCAAAAATCGAATTTGTTTTGTATCAACCATCTTCAAATCATTCAATTCAATTCATTTATTCATTCATGATACTCAGGTATTACAAAGATGTCAAATACAATTTAAAAAAAAATGTCCGCTGTGATCTGCCATTTGGCGTACAAATTTATCTTTCGTTTAAAAAGGCGTCAATTGAATAGTAGGCTTTGCCTATAAGAAAATCTTTTAACTGATTTGTACACTCATTAAATTGGTAGTTTATTATAAGTTATGGGTCCCATATAAAAATACTTTTTTTGCACTAGTCTGCACTGCATCTTAAGGTCCATAGTCGCTTGTAAGGGTCTTGCACTGACTATCTTTGCAACACGATTAATGAATCATGGAGCCGATAGGCACAGCGGCCATATTAGAACTTGGCATCCAATTTAAACTCAGTCGCCGTAACTGAAAACGGTTATGATGATGAACATATATCCAGCTACCGATTTACTTGGTAACATCCCAAATACTGACTCTATAGGCCGAATACTAAAACGCAAATTCTTTGAGCAGCTGTAATCTTTCCTGTTTGTTATATGGTGTAAACGAGAAGCTGGCTGCTTTTTTTTTGTTTTTGTTTCCATTTTTCAGGTCCTTAGCTCCTTCCATTTCGAAGGTTCGACCACAGAGTCGAAGATGAAAAAACTACTATCTCGAGTATAACTTTCGCTAGTAGTAACTATTTATAAATAAAAACGAAGAACCGCATTCATTAATATTACAGATAAGTTTATAAAGCGCGCCTTAAAAAGACAATGCGATTTTATCAACTAAGTACCAATAACAAAGGAAAACCGTACACAGTAACTGTACCTAACTGCCTGAAAACATTTCTGTGAAAACCGATACTCAATATCTGATACAGCAAATTACATAACGTCATTGCTTTTTATCTCGCCATTGTGTCCGAAAATGTGTACTTAAACCTGTACACACTCTTTTATGGTGTGCGTCCACTCTATAGGCTTGTAATAGGCTCGTAACTAGCCAGAGTTTTTCACATAATTTTTAGGGTTCCGTACCCAAAGGGTAAAAACGGGACCCTATTATTGGCCCTATTGTCTCAGTAATAAGGTCAGTCTGATACAGCCTGGTAACACCAGGCTGTATCTGGTAACACCAGGCTGTATCTTATCTCATGAATCGTGAAAGTTAGACAGTTGAATTTTTCACAGATGATATAGGTATTTAAAAACAAAATAAAACAAATACGTGTCCCATACACAACAAACGTGATTTTTAACACATAAACTCAACGATGACGCGATGTATTTTTTCCACTGGCGCCATCTAGTGATGGAGTGATAGACTGGGGCCTGTGGTAAAATAAATTTTACCATTCGTTCGTAAATATTATGGTTCCGTACCCAATTGTGATAGTGGTACGGAACCCTTTGTGCGCGAATATGACTTGCACTTGGCCGGTTACCTTCTTTTGAAGCCGCCCAATTTGTGACGTTCTCATGATTTTGTTTTCGATATCGTATTATTTCCCGTTTATCTACATCAGTTAAGAAATAAATATCCGAGTGGTGCATTTTGCTACAGTAGGTAGATAGATAAGTATCGCGAAACTCAAGTAGCAGTGGGCAGGGGATATTTCTCATAGAACGGAAAGGTTCTCAATGGCAATAGCGTACCGGCTGATATAGTGTGAGCAGGTACGAGGTAGACCGACGACTGGTCGTCGTGGAGGTAATTAGGAAGGCATATGTCCTGCAATGGCGTCTATCGGTGGACATGAAGATAGATAAAGGAGTGTTTAGTTGTTAAAGACGAAATTCTTATTTAAAATTCCTGGCTGTTTCGTATTATTATTATTGGATACCTATATGATTTCAAAGGTTTCAGTAGGGAAGACAACTTCCTTGGAAGAAAACTTCTTCCTTTGGGGTGGTATCGCAAAGCGATCGCGAGGCAGATTCTGTGATTAACATATTTGTAATAT
Organism: Idaea biselata; assembly: GCA_958496205.1. Classification (NCBI taxonomy): domain Eukaryota; kingdom Metazoa; phylum Arthropoda; class Insecta; order Lepidoptera; family Geometridae; genus Idaea; species Idaea biselata. Next base: position 19,399,779 of record OY292402.1, read on the forward strand.
TACACAACATGTTGTGCTCCGCGGGTTCACCCCGCGTAGTTCCCGATCTCGTGAGAATACCGGTAAAGGGATTTTAATGTTAACCCAGGTTGTGTGTGTGTCCCAAATTCGCTAACTTATTTTTACTTGATTCTGATTAACATACAAACTTTCGCTCTTATAATATTAATGGAATAACAATATATTAGAATAAAATATTATGAATTGTGTCTTCTTTTCATTGGAGGTCGCGTTCCTAAGACACATTAGATTACTGACGATTAAAAGTTATGTAAATATCCAAATGATTAAACATATTTAGAATTTTATATTAAATTTTGGCTCCGTGTGAAGGGTACCTATCTGGTAGTAAATACCAGCTAGGTACACACACACATCATAGAAAAACTAAGAAGAAATCTTTACCAAGACTTCGCATCGTCCATTACAAAAACTGAAGATAACCGACGAAGCCACAAAAGTACCAAAAGTACAAATCCCGAGCGAATAAAGTAAAGGAGATTTCTCGAAGTAATGTTTCACTTTTTTCCTTCGACAGTAAAAAGGCTCAAGTTGGAAACTGTTTTGCATAAAAGCCGAGGATATGCGATGCATTTTTATGTAGACTTTGTAAGAAATTGTATTGTAAAATAAAAATCTTTAAGGTGTTTGGCTTACCTTGTGGTAAGAAGAACTCTCGCGTTTAAATGTTTACTTGCAATACTATTTTAATACATTGCATTTATTTTATATTTATGTTTATCTCTTTTTCTCAACATTTATCTCTTAATTTATATTATTTTATTCAGTAAATAGGTCGTTCCAAGCCTAATGCTAAGCCAAGCTAGATGAGTTTTAACCGACTTCCAAAAAAAGGAGGTTATCAATTCATAGCATATATTATACACTAGCTGCGCCCCGCGGTTTCTCCCGCGTAAACCCCGATCCTGCGGGAATATCAGGATAAAAAGTAACCATTATGTCATTTCACAAATACAAAGAAAACTCAAAATATACTCTCAACTGCCATGTACATACCAATGAAAGTGTATTTTGAGTTCTCTTTGCAATTATGTTGTGTCTGCGTTGCGTCTGCACTGCGTCTGTCATCGGTTTGCACTGTCTCTGTCATCGAACTGGTCGCATCAGGTCATTTTTTTTTTACAAGGGGAAATCTTTTAAGACCATCAGGCCGCTCTCGGGGGGGGAGCGGCCCGGTGAGTGGGGGTCCCCCTGGCCGTAGGTGACCAGGGTATACATCGCATCAGGTCTACAGCTATCTCTACACTCATACATACTCACAAACTTGCAGCTTTATAATATAGTAAGAACTTGTATAAATTCATAATTATTTTGAATCTTAAAAACTAGTTCTGATGTGTGATTTTGGAATGCGCCCTCCGATGAAAAGAAAGGATTATAGAGTCTTACTAGCTGACCCGGCAAACGTTGTTTTGCCTTATAAATTATAGATAGTAGCCGATTCTCAGACCTACTGAATACGCATATAAAATTTGGTAAAAATCGGTCGCGCCGTTTCGGAGGAGTACGGTAACTGACATTGTGACATGGAAATTTTATATATTAGAAAGAAAAAGATTAGCCCACGGCAAACACGTCTACTGTTTCAATTTTCACGTGTCCTGTACACTCAGTAACAAAATGGATTCTAACGAGAAAGCACTGCTGTTGGCTTCGATCATAAATAAAATATAGATACACGGTCCCATACAAAATCGAAATCGAAAAAATCAACACTACTTCAACGCTTACTTATACAGACATAGTACAGTTTAATGTAAACCTTAATCACTGGGCAATAAGGTTGTAAAACACTTATGCACGACTGACACGACTGACAGCGAAACAAGGCATATCGGCTGAAGTATGCCTTGTTTTGACGGCTCCATTTCTAGAGCAGCGACCGTGCATCTATATTTTATTTATCTTGATCGAAGGCTGTTGCCTTTGTTTTTGGTTACATTAAAATAGTTTGACGGTTTAATCTACATATTTCAATATAAGATTTTTTTTAAATCTAGTAATAGACATGTCACATACGTTCCTCGTCCGTCTCCCTTAGTTGGTGCACCATCTTGCTGGTGAAGTTGACTTAAGGACATGGTCTTATTGAGTCTAAAAATCTTACTTTAGATAGTTATTTTATAAATAACACTGACTACTGAGAATCCCAATGAAAATCCGCTGTTTAAACGTCTAAATCATTCCACATAACTTTGTTATTTAAAAAAAAACAACAAACCAAGCGACGCGGACGTAAGAGATATCTACAAAAAGCTATTAAGTAAAGACCTACAGTCAGCAAAAAGCACCGGCTCATCAGACAAAAACGTCGCTAATCACTTCAGGACAAAGTTGTTTTTTCATTGACACGATTAGCCGGTTTCAGGTAACTTGACACTGATTTATTACAAGTGAAATCAATCAAATAATGCGACATTTATCACGTTGGCACGAAATAGGTCGCATTTTAACACCCTTTGCCGAAAAAATACAGTTTATTCTTTAGACCATCAATCTTGAGATGATATTATCTAAAACACCTTTAATAGCATTTGGTGGTTTCTTCATAGCCTTTCAATGTTAATTTTAACCAAAATATCAGATAGTATTTTAGTCTTTATGATAATGGGCGGGTGCTGCGCAATATTGCTTTCGATAAGTTGATAATCGAAATTGCAACATCCTCACCGCTCAAATCTCAGTTTCACTTATGACCGGTGTGTGCAACGAGAGGAAATATGTACTATATCGTGTAACCTTCAACGTTGCCCATCAATACATTAAAATATTACTATGCAATTTATTTGTACGAATATGGATCAGGACCTACGCAGAATCACTTTGCATATTTATTCTGTACTTGTACGAATATGGATCAAGACCTACGCAGAATCACTTTGCATATTTATTCTGTACTTGTACGAATATGGATCAAGACCTACGCAGAATCACTTTGCATATTTATTCTGTACTTGTACGAATATGGATCAAGACCTACGCAGAATCACTTTGCATATTTATTCTGTACTTGTACGAATATGGATCAAGACCTACGCAGAATCACTTTGCATATTTATTCTGTACTTGTACGAATATGGATCAAGACCTACGCAGAATCACTTTGCAGCACAAAGCAGCAGCACAAGTGTCGGACAACTAAGACCCTCGAATTATTCCATATAGGCATCGATAGGCAGAATGACTTGACGATTTGCGACGAGTCGCTCCACGACCAGCCTCGCTTGTGGTTGCTTTACATCGAGCGTTAGTAACGACGAGTCTGAAGGCAACAAACTTACGAATGGCAAGTTTCTTTATCCTGAGAAATCAGAAACAGGGCTGGAAAAGGGTCTATATGGTTACATGGTTCTACCAAACTTGCGGCAGACACAACACAATTACAAAGAAAACTCCAAATATAGCCTCATTGTATTCGTATGGTAGTTGAGTGTATATTTTGAGTTTTCTTTGTAATTGTGTATGTTGTGTTTGCGTTGCGTCTGCACTGCGTTTGTCATCGGTCTGTTATGTCTCTGTCATCGAACTGGTATATATTTATTTACGAGAATCGAGCCGCAGAAATTCAGGTCATAAAGATT